>OX411771.1:46381983-46863225 GCA_948252455.1 Acleris cristana | reverse complement strand
ATAACAAATAGTTGTCATTATCATTGTTATTTTAAACTTTTACAGGCACTTAAATTTGTAGTTTTCGGATCGGACACTCTATCTTATCATATGTAGGTAGGTATATAAAGGGAAATAATTATGAAATAAAAATATGCTTTACAGTTATAATATTTATTGTACTTTATTACAAATGAGAATACAATGATAAATTATTTTCAGAATACCATTTTTTAATACATAAAACATTTTTTAACGCACAAGATTTTTTATGCGTTGAACAACTATAACTACTCTGGTCCTTACAATATTTTTGATACATAGATTCAAATTTAGGCAAACCGTTACAACCCAAGTCAATTACGGTACAGTTACTACACAAATCTTTAATCCATTTAACTTTTTCTAACCCTTTTACATATATTTTCTTGTTTTCCAAAAAACAGCGTATCATTCTTTTAAATTCTCTATAATCAACAAAGCCCTCATGCCATGAAATACCTAGGTTTTTCTCTATCCATCTTACTTGTCTTTTTTCGCTTTCCATTAACGTCGAAAACTTATATGGAGGTTTTATTGAAAATACCTGTGTGTATTCATTTGTACTGTATGCAAATTCCTTAATAATAAATTCATTCTTATACGATTTAAATCCCTGAAGATCCACGAACAAACAATCTGAATTCATGATATTTTTCGTGTAATGTTGCTTAACGTTTTGTATTCTACAATACTATCATTCAGAATTAAACAGTACGCTGCAGTATTATCAGGTATATCCTGTTCACACTCTAATTCTACTCGTACGTCTATGGCGCCTGTTTTTAAGGTTTCGTTTTGACGGGAACAATCGATTACAAACAGAGCAGCTTTCTCTTTAAATTCTTGCGGACTCAACAATGGTGTTTGACCACGGTTATAATAAGACTGCTGGAATTTAGCGTACTGTTCGTATAATAAAGCATACTTTTCAGCTGCAAAACTAACATTTAAACTTTCATACGGAAAATAGTTTGAATTTAAAAAAACTTTGACGTCTCTCAAATGACAGTGATCAAACCGTGTTATATCTTTGTTAGCCATATTCTTTCTATCCGTTTTCAATCCAATTATAACGAATCGCGGTTTTTCAATTTGAGATGAAGTTTTGATTGACCAAGAATGTTTTGATGTTTTAGGTAAAAGTGGATACTCATAAAGATCCCAGTTCCTAAATGCCATTTGAATAGCGCGATCTTTTTCTAAGCATTTGAGTAAATTTAATCTTTCCCTATCAGAAACTTTAATATGTGGCATACGCCATACTATTTTAGATATAGTAATGTTATCTATGTATTCATTGGTGTTCAATTTAACACTATTTATATTACTATTGGATCGTAGAAGAATAAGTTCATGCCTACAGTTAATAATTATTTTCTTATAATCCTCTGCGAAACCAAGAATCTTATCTAAAGGAATAGATACAGAAAATGATCCATGTGTAATTTTAGTACCATTAACATTCCATCCCCATAACTGTGACATAGACGATTCGATTTCATTCATGGATACAAGAGATTTCATCGTTGTTGTAACTCCAGCGTTTTTAATTTTATCTATTTCGATCCCGTTCAGTTCATATCGAATATCTTGAAACAAGTGAAGTATAGGGTTATTCGTAAATTGTACACTGTTCACCGGCGTCTTTGTCTCTCTATTGAATACTGCAACATCGCCTTCTACATAGAGAGTACTCGCCGATGGCAATACGTAAAGATCTTGTTGGTTAATAGGTATACGAATTTCATCGTTCAAATTAAAACTTGTTATGTATGGTTTATATGAATGATATTCAAAACTTTCAATCGTGTTATCAAAGCTTAAAGAATCTGTTAAATTTAATATACTCATTTTAACAATCCAATGTTTTTTAAAAATTGTTTATTTTCTTCTGTTAGCTTTGTAATTGGTTCTTTAGGTCTTCTTTTCTTGATAGTACAATGAGTACTAGTACGTTTGTCGCGCGAGACTACACTTTTATTGAAATTTATCATTTTTTTCGAAGATGTAAATAAATTTGAATCTCTTCACCTCGCAAATTAACTAAATTATCGTTTACATCCAATATTCTTATTTTGAGAGAGCTTAAGCTGTTTTGTGTAACAGGAAAGTAGATTACGTTTTTAGGTATTTCTATAATTCGATAACCAGGTGGAACATTAGGTACAAACTCGTGAATTATATGGCTCGGTTTACCGTTAACAAATGATCCACTCACTATGTCACATTCAACCCGCACTATAGTTGTTGATAGAATGGAAACAGGAAAAGGGGAATCTGTTAATATATTAGCTTGAATAGTTTCTTCTCCAAAACCTAACAACTTTCCAATCGAATTTTCTTTATTGAAGTAGATGTTTTTAGAACACAATATAGACGTCTTCAATGTGTTATTGTTACATGTCAGTGAAAATGTACATCCTTGCAGGTGTCGTTTAAGGTAATCATCAAGGTCTTGAAGTTCATATGACCCCTCTGGAATTTCTACTTCTTCATTTTTACCATAATAAAATGTATTATTTCTGTAATCTATATTCGGTATCGAGTTAAAAGTTGACATGTACAGCAACCCACATTCATATTCACCATCGAGTTGAAAAGCTGGTGAATAATTAGTGATCAAGGCAGAAGAGGTTCCGGTTATAGACAAAGTGAAAGACATCATGAAAATGATATGGTTTTTATTGTACAGAGATATTTAAACGTTTACTCCAAAACTGTTTTAAATATTTCAAACATAAATGTCCGCAATTTACAGTGTTAAACTTTTGATAAGTGAGGTAATTGTATGAAATAACATGATTCTTTAAATAATTTATTAATTCTAACGGTGGTTTCAGATCACCAAAACTATTAAAATATTCACAGTAATTGTTGTCCTTGACATAGGCTACCCAGTGAGTCCCGCGGTTTTCAGAACTATCTAAATTTATGATTGCACATTCTACTCTTTTTGGTCGTTTTGGCAAACTATCTCTCATATAAACACCGCGAAAATAAGGTATATCTTTTGAATACTTTAAAATATCAATATTTGTAAGAGCTCGTCTAGGTAGCCTTTTATTTAGTTTTTTGAACTTTTTAAACACAATCCTTTACCGTTCTTATACGGTTTTATATGTAAACCTTTTCCTAATGCTATAGATTCCATCATTTTGTTATGGCGTTCTGATTCGGCTAAGTTTTTCTTCGCAGCTTTGTAATCTCCAACAGCTTTAGCAATCCCAGCAGCTCCTCCTGCCAAAGATCCTAATGCAGAAAGTCCAGCAAAAATAGGTATCAGTGGTAAAATACCTCCAGTTTTTGGGATCGGTATTAAACGAGGAACTCGTAATTTACTCGTATTGTTATTACGGAATACTTTAATTGCAGCTGCAAAAGCTTGATTAATTGCAGTGCCTTTATTTTTAGATTTGTTTTTCTTTAATTCAGCACGTATCTTAGATACAAACTGTTTAAATGTTTTTATCCCCGCGCCGATTTTTATTTTAGATTTCATTAGTTTGCTAACTAGCCATGAAGCAAGTTTTTCCCCTTTACCAGCATCATTCGCTTTCAGTCTTTGTTTAGCCATTTTATAAAGTTCTAAATCTGCATGTTGACGATCTGCCAGGTTAGAATATTTATCATAGGCTATGTCGTGTTGCATACATGCGTTGTCTAGCTCATTAATTCCCTTATCACCTCTTAGCAAACGTTTATGCAACTTTGTGCCTGGTCCACAATAATTGTAGCCGGGTAAGTGTAGTTCAATTGGTAAGTGATTAATAGCACTGTTTAAAAGTCCTCTCCCTTTCATATCCAAAATATTAATGACGATTTTTAATACAATAAAGTTAATAAATATGCTCATACAATGGCATTTCTACCAATCCAGCTATTTTCGCTATCATTAAGCCCTAACCACTTTACATACAATTTTTCCCCCTTCTTTTTGATCACCTTTTCTATGAGGTAAACATCAGGATATTTCGTTTTCTGAAGTTCTTGTTCGTAAAATGACCCAAGTATTGTATTTTTTCGTTGATCTTCAATAAGGTAAGTAACTGGGCGAGTGCGATTTACATGTTTAATAGTAAATATTTCAGTTGACCAATTCGGTGTATAACCTTTATGAAAGGCGCTTTTATACTTGCTTATGCGTACGCAATCTCCTATGTTAAATTTATTTGATTGATTACCTAGATTGGATTGCACGTTTTGGATGTTTTTCTTTACTTGCGACTCATTATCAAAATTTACATCAATTGGTTGAAATTTTGTTGTACGATGCATAGTTTGATTGTAGGATTTAACTATATCATTTAAAGGTTTTCCAACCCATTTATAATTTCCTATTAAACTAAAATGTTTGTAAAGTTTAGTTTTGAGCGTTTTTATTAACCTTTCAACAATAGATGCTTTTTTAATTGAATACGTAGAATAATGATTTATTTTTAATTTTTTTACATAGCAATCGAATTCATTATTATAAAACTCTTTCCCTAAGTCTGTCTGTAAGTTTATCGGTACTCGTTTAGATGCTTTAATAATTTGTTCGAAAGCATTTTTAATTTCTGTTTTCGTTTTAGATTTTGTTGGAATACACCACGCGTACTTTGAAAAGGCGTCAATTACAACCAAAATGTATTTATATCCTCTATTTATCTTATGCAAATTTTGTAAGTCAATCAAATCCGCTTGCCACAAATCATCAATTCCTTTTAATAAAACTGCTCGTCGCTTAAAGTTTTTTCGAGCTGATCTGTGTATCTCGTTCACGACTTGCTGCTTTGCCATCGTTTAATTTGGTGAAAATGTCGTCTGTTTCCTTTTTTGTATAAAAGTTCAATTTCAACTGATTTGCAAGCTGATGAATTTGTGAATTTATAGTGTCAAACAAAGAATCTAGATACTTCTTCTCATAAAGGTTCTGAACGAGCTGATCAACATACTGCTTATTAACGGCATCATTAGGCGACAATGGATGCGCAAGCCCCTTTAATCTCAATGACTGTAAATCGAAATGCCCATCATCTGATCTGAGTAAAGCATTATTTTTAAGTTCAGAAACTTCAGATACACGCAGGCGTTTATGAAGATGATGACCAAATTTATCTATATTCATTTTATGATATATTTGTACGTCAAAAGTTCTGCCTCGACTAACGATAATAGTACAGTAACTGATTTATATATTAGCATTGTTAACTAATCCCGCTTCTTGCAATTCTTCAATAATAGATATGATTTCATTATCTAATCCTGTATTACCAGCTTCACGGGAAGCTATAAGTAATTTTAATCTATCTACTAATTCGTTTGGGTCATCCCAATATACATAAGACACTTTATTTTTAACTCTTTTCATTGTTGGTAATCCATCACCACTTACTGTTCGTTCTTTAGCTAATTTAAAAAGCGGTCTTATTACATGTAAATATTTTATACCTTTGTTGCTTTTTATTGGTTTATTAGCATTAAAATCTCTTCTATGTGCATTAGTCTCTAATAATAAGATTTTGTAATTACGTTTATCGTCCTCAGTTACAATATCTAAATCCGGTATTTTCTTATATAGCAATTCGTTTAAACCTGGTGTTAAATTGTAAGTACGACCATTTACTTTGATTTTATTGTTACTGGTGTATACTGGATAAGTTCCTAGCATTAGCTTGTCCCGTTCCGTTCGTATACCAAATGGAATGTTTATGTTCGTGGTATATTGCTTTTGAAATGCAGGATCTTCGCGAGGAGATGCATAAGAATCAGATGTCTTAAATGAAATATCATTTGCTGAATCCTGATCAATCATATTTTCACTATCCACACCATCACTTACATCACTTTCATCGTCGTTTGATGTCTCATTCCCATCATCTTCATTATAAAGACTAGATTGAGAAGAGTTCCTCACAACAGTAAGATCATTAATAGTTTGCTTCTTCTCTTCACTAGGACTAAATTTAAATCTTTTTGCCAACTTTCTCCATTGTGGAACATTATTATCTACGTTCGTATCGTAAGTGTTTATGTAATTACTGTCGTCATTTTTTGCTATTTCATTAAGCGGATCTGTTATTGGTTTCAATACTGATTCCAACATCATATCATTATCAGTTTTCATATTACGAATCAGTCTAACCTTCTTTTTAACGGCTTCGACAGATTTAATTACTTTTTCTTTCAAAGTTTTCTCGTCATTCATTTCAAGGTTCATGTCTGATCATGATGGTTTCCTATGAAGCAATAAATGTTTCGTAACATTGCATTACGTATTATAGTTAATCCATAATGATAAATGTGTCAAAGCCCATTCTATAACATCCTGAATTACGCCTACAATCTTTATTTATAACCAAGTAATTATATGGTAGTTTCCATACTTTAGCACACATTTCTCGAAACTGTGACCAAGACATATCGCTTCCAACGTGTTCATCATAAACATGACGTAAATTCATATCATCCTGTTTAAATAGAATTATTAAGTTAGCATTGTCTCTTATTAATTGTTTAGGAATTTTACTATAAGTTTGATTAAGGTAGAAGCTATCAATATTTTTATGACGTCCCATTGCAAAGTAATCCCTTATGTTGTTTTGATTTTCACATGCAACATCATCAAATATAATAATTGAGTTAATCTTAGCTTCATGTGGACTGAGTATTTCTTCATTTTGTTGATATTTTTGAAATTTAACTGTGGGAACTAACGCTAATACTGTTTCCAAAAATCGATACATGGGTTGGAAAAGAGTTTTTGAGTAAACATAAAGGTTTTCAAAACGTAGCCCCCGTTCATGCAGTAAAAGACCAACAATTAAATTGGTTTTTCCACAGTTAGAAGGACCACAAATTATACTTCGAATTGTGTTCGGTAAAAGTTCTCCATGACGTGAATTGCAATCGTTGCGAACTGGACAAACGACTTCCAATTGTAAGTTTTGAGGTTGTCTCACAAACTTCATATTTTCTAAAAATAAACGTTATATCAAGTACTACGTGTTGTAAGCTTGAATGCTTTGTACCCAATGCGCCTACACCTTCAAGATATTAAGTAGTTATATGTGAATATGGAGTTTCAGAACAAGAATGTGTTTTTGAAACCGTATGAACTTCTTAAATAATGAGCGTTTAAAAAAACGTCTGAATGGAAATGAGCGTTTCGTCAAAAAACGCCTTGGGAGTTTCAAAACACCTCAAAACCGATTGGGAGTTTCAAAACACCTATTTTAGCGTTTAAAAAAACGATCAACTCGAAATGAGCGTTTCATCAAAAAACGCCTTGGGAGTTTCAAAACACAAAACATGTAAAATGTGTTTTGAAACTCCCAATAATATACTACTGATGACCCCAAGACAACGTCGAGACTTGATTATCTAGTATAACGCGTTTGTCATCATTTGACGACAGTGCTACTTTATTCAAGGACTGAGTAAAAATAACATGTTTTAAAGATTTAAATACAATATTGCGTTTTCTTATCCGCTCCTTATTTAATAGTACTTTTTTATATTCCTCAAAATCCACACCGCGCAATACATGTCTCTTTGTGCCTTTAGCCTTTTTCAGTTGTTTGTTTTCTGTTTTTATACAATATAATTTAGACCTAAGGCCAACGAACTCGTTTATTATTTCTCCACCAAGTTCATCTTTAAATAAACCGGGTACTTTTTTATGTTTAAGAGTTATACCGTATGCGTTACTGACAGAATAATTACTTGTATCAAAATAATGTTGAAAATTTCGTTTTATATCTACATACAAATCTTCTGTATTTATGGAATACAAAAAAGAATCTGTATCGGTATAACATAAACTTAAATTAGATCCATAAAAAGGTTTCATGACAGAATAGTGAAAATCGTACATATGAGTTTTCGATATTTCCAAAACAGTAAATCCAATGTAAATTGGCCGGTCAAGAGTTACCGATTCCGGTTTCATTTGTATGGCGACAAAATTTTCACTAAAAACGGTAGAACTATGAAAATTAGGTCTACCTGTTAGATGCTCTGCTGTGTATTTCTTTTTTGTTTTATTTCTATTATCACTCCACGCATTAACTAACAGAACATTTAACCTTTTTTCAGCGTCTTCCAACGTTTTTCCAAATATAGCATTGTTTGCAAGTTTGCACGAATTTTGCTCAAACACGGATTTAGCTTTTTGTCTTAACTTTGTATTTAAGTCTATGTATTGTTTTAAAAATGGACCTTGTTTAAATTTGATTACTCTATGTACGTTTTTCAATACCAAGCCATGCTTTATACATGTTTTTAAATGCACATAATGGATGACATACTCGTATTTATCATATAAATTTGGGATAAGTTTAGGTTGCTTTGAACCAGGCGGTGTGAATTTTTGAGGACAGAATGGAATGTCATTATGCAAGTCATGCAAATGTTCTGGATATTCTAAATCCACTTCCAAAATATAACCATAATCCGAATCATCAGGTGTTTGTAGGATATCGAGTACATTAATTTTATCCCGTGGTAATAATTTGAAATCATCATAAGGTAAATTGCCACACATTGCATAACCGTATAGATTATTACAGTCTATGTAGAATAAGAAACTGCTTGGATTACTGGAATCAAAGTTTGGCATGTATTTATTATTTGCCTTTGCATATCGAGTAGAACATAAACATACACCCCCACGAATACCTTTTTGAATCATTCTAATTATTTCAAGGTCATCAATGAGTTGCAACTTCACACCAGTTATAAGTAACATGGCATCAAAACTTAAACTTGGGGCAGTTAGATAAAAAGCAGGGTCTAATCTATAATTGACTTTACAAGTTTGACGAAACTTTTCAAATATGTCAGTTAGTAATAATACATCTGATTTAAGGTAAAGATCGGTGTATTCTCCTAAAGTATTAATATTGAATGATTTCCATACAAGCTCGGCATGTTCATAATCATATTTGGATATAATCTCATTTGTTAATGAGTTGTAAAAATAATGTGGCTGAGGTAAACATTGCTCTTCATATCGACTCCAACTAGACATATACTCGTATGGATAGACGCCCTTTCGTTTCAATAAATCGAAATGCTCTTTTAAAGGAAAAAAATGTGAGAGATGAATAAAGTCTTCTTCATTTAAGGTGCTAACAAGTTCTTCCAAACTTGCTCCTAAAAATTTGAATGAATCTACAAAACGAACGGGCATATATTCATTTCGACTTGTAATGAAAAATTTCGTAAATGATATGTAATTTTCTTTGTTTTTTGCAATAACTTTGACTTGACCAGGAAGTTCACCCAATTGACGTATAAACAAATGACTGTCGTACCCTGATAAGTTGTGAAAAAATACTGGCACAAATGTTGGTAGGCGGTACCGAATATTACAATAAGAATGGGCTGCCCCTCTATAGCGTCCTGTCAAATGGCAATGATCTCTCACGGAATCGCCGAGTAATAACTTGCGACAAAGAAAACAATATTGAGAGTTCAAAAAATCATTTTCTTCTGTCTCTGTAATAGTTATTGGCTTCGGGTCAGAATATATTTTATTTATTCTATGTACATCTTTTTGCAGATATTCGAGAAATTTTTCTACGCAGTCTTTTCCACGATAAGACACAAATTTGTTTAGGGAGCTGTCGTATGAACTAACAATGTAGTACGCAAATGCAGCTGGTATGTGTTCCTGCAATGTTGTAGTACATTTCGAACTAAGTTTTTCATCCGTATTTGGTTGCAATAAGGATTCAAAGTCTGCATAAATTATAAAAGGCATATTTTGCATCCGCTCAAAATTTTTAAATTCAATATGCGCACCCCGATTAGGTAAAATTGTCTTTACGCCCCCGCATACGTGAGCATTAAATTTGTCTTGACTATTAAAAAATATCATACATTCATCGCAAAAAAATATTTTCCCGTTATGTTTTGTAAATTGAAGTTTAAGCAGGCGACTTAAATCTTTTATAAGACAGTAATGTGTTTGACGACCGTTTTCTAACATTAAAAGGTTAATATGATGTTGCTTCCGACATGTGGTTTTGTAAAGTGGACCTACGATTTCAGATTTATTTTTGAGTGCGTACACATTAATACTAATACGTTGATTGTTTTTTTCGAATATTTTTATGTCAGATAATCCCACAGGAAAAGTCATGTCCTTGCTATTAAGAACACCTTCATAATGGGGATATGAAGATACCCTATGCACATTATTTTTAGCTGGAAATAAAGCAGCCATCACACACCACAAAAAGCAAAAAACATCTTTATTTTGTATATTGATGCACGCCCGTTTTAGTTTTATATTTTTAGGCAAATCAATGAATCCTGATGCTCTCAGTGGGTTATATTTACTGATGTTTACCTCTAGGTATAAATTACGCATAAAAGCCCAACCACTATCCCTGTCTTGAAACTCATCAATTTTTCCACAAATACATTGTAAAAGATTTAAAAATATTTCATTAAAATCATAGTTCTGATGTATAACTATATTTTTCGTTGCAAAAGATTTTACGTCGCAAGTATCGTTTTTAAGTAAAGAAAATTCAGCAAATAATTCAAAATTGACTTTGATAGTATTAAACACTGATTGTCTTGCTTCCAAAATTTTACGAACACTGTCGCGAAGGCTACGTATAAACTCGGCTGGTGCACAAACCTGGTCTGGCCCGCCTTCACGCCCCCGCACACGGTAAGATGCTATCCTACTTCTAAAAGCTGAAGCTATTTTTTCAACGCCTTCACCGTTATCAATAGAAATATTATTTTTATGCACAATACTTCGTAAATGAGCAGAAAAAGCTCGACTAGGAACAGATGTTTCGCAAACAGAACAAAATATTGATTTACAACTCATATTTGTTTTTTAAGAATAGTAGATGAAAAGTGCTAGAAATTAAGATAAACAAAGGTATCGCGAGATTTAATTTTTTTAGTAACAATATAACGCTCGGTGAAATTTTAAATTAACTACAGCTTTCTCCTATAGATCTTTTGTCACAATAGTTTTAAGTCAGCCACATTATTTAATTTCAACTCAACAAAACATAGAATTACAACTCATTTTATTTTTTTATTTTTAAGAATACTATTTTAAAAGTGCTGGCAAATATTACAAACAGAGGTAACTAATACTAGAATTATTATTTTAAATCGCGATAGAACGTTCCATCTTCAGCGAAATAGTCCTTGTACATAATTTTAGCACTTTATTAATATCTGACACCTCTGACGAATTAACATCTAACTGTATTTTTAAATTAACTAGAGATCTCTCTCATCAATCTTTTGGCGAAATGCTTTTTATGTAAGCCGCATTATTTAATTTCAACTCAACAAGACATAGAATTACAACTAACTTTTAAGAATAGTAGATTAAAAGTACTGGCAAATATTACAAACATAGGTAAGTAATACTAGAAATATTATTTTAAATCGCGATAGAACGTTCCATCTTCAGCGAAATAGTCCTTACATAATTTAAGCACTTTATTAATATCTGACACCTCTGACGAATTAACATCTAACTGTATTTTTAAATTAACTAGAGCTTTCTCCCATCGATCTTTTGGCGAAATGCTTTTTATGTCAGCCACATTGTATAACTTTAACTCAAGAAAAAGGTCGCCTGATAATTGTGCAGTTCGACGCACCCTGCCCCCGGGAACTTGCCTTATCAATACTGACGGCAGCAGCACTGGTTCGGGTTTGCGAGCACGCCAGTCACCATCTTCACTGTCGGAGTCGATTATCCAGCCGCCTGCAGGACCGTTGAGCTGCTCTAGCAGACTTGTCTGCGCCAACTTTTTTGAGCTGTAAATCGATCAAAATAAATAAATAATAATAAACGGAACAAACATGTGCAGAGCTAAGTACCTATTTAAATTTATTTTTAAAATTACCATTTACTGAAATAAATACATATCTTACTTACCGTGGAGTCGGTGCTTCGTCTTCAGATTCAGTCGGCGGAAATTTTCTTTTTGACAGCTTCGACTTCTTTGACCTATAAAACAGAAGTTCCATAATATAATAAAGCACTTTAAAAAGTATTCAGGTAATACTTGTTTAAAATTGAATTACCGAGGTATTGAGGCTTCGTCTCCTGATTCGGGCAGCGGGGTTTTCTTTTTTACCACCTTCGGCTTCGTAGACCTTTAAAACACAAAACATAATAATTACACCGCGACAATGCACTCCTAACACACAGCACCTTAGATATTAATTAATTACCTTGAAATTGGAGCAGGATCTTGAAGCTCCGAATATGGACGAGTCTTCTTGGAGACTTTCACTTCAGAGTATTCCGTATCAGACCTGTAAAAAAAAGAACATGGAATATTGTATACGATTTATTTAATTAATAATCAATAAAACCATATCAGAACACATAAATATTAAAAACTTACGAACATTATTTTAATGCAGTTGTAGCTTGCGACTGATTGACACTGGCTTTCTTGTAGAAATAAATGTAATTACGCGTTACAACGTAAAAAGTTTCCGCTCAGCACTTTACAACACTCACAGAAGTTCTCAACATTTAGATATTTATAACATTCTATTTGTAATAACAGTACTACGGAATGCGAACAAAACAAAGTTTTTATAAAGGTTTAATACCTCAGACGTCGATTTGCAAAGTAAGCATTTGTGGTACAAACAAAAGTATCATGTTAAATATGTCGTAATCGGTGCATCAATGAAAGGAACCGGCGTTTAACAAAGAAGCCGACTTCATTTAGGTTCAATTTACACTGAATGCGATGATTGATTTATTTTATAGGACTTGTCAACAATACTTGAATAAACCTGTACTGGAGTTAAGTTCGTGTTTAGCATATTATATTTTGTAGGGCTCAATAATACATGTTTAAACCTGTATTAGAGCTGTGCACGTGTTTAGCAAAGGAAAAATATAAATACATACGTTTAATATCGCAGTTCTTCTTTAGTCGCCAATTCAGAAAGTCGCAGTTTTATTTCGTATCCCGTACCTACAATAATACTGACTGAAGTTCTTGAATTAAACGGTGAGTACCTAACTTATTTACTAATATACTGATACTGTTTTTTTTCCTAGTAGATATAAATCTAATTATATTCTCTTATTGTGCAGAGTATGATGACTTCTCAACACATTGACTCCGTGAAAGATACCAACGAACAGTTCCCGTCTTTTTCGTCTCAAACCCTTGCGGCATTCGACGAACCATTTGGCTACTCCCAAGATATGGATGCTTATTTGCAATACCAGAATAGATGTATAAATCAAATTCAAAATCCATCTTTAGAAAATTCACCGAAAAAACCCAAGATAAAGAAGAGAGCAGTGCAAATAAAAACTGATATTGGATTAAACTCGCATGTAATTAAAAAAGCGAAAAAAGGGAAGCGATTAATTAAGATCAGTATTGCAAACCTTGAATCGCAGCAGGACGCTGATGACCTCATGGCAGTGCAATTTGTCATCGAAGATAACTACGATGAATTGTTAAGTGCTACGGAATCATTAGTTGACCGAATCGTGAGAAGACTCAGTAACGTTAGCTATTAGATTTTACAGTATACGTTATTTTACATTATTGTATTTTTTAATAAAATTTTGTGTTTTTGCAACTTTGTTTCTCAATAATTATTCAATTCCCTACCCATGTTAAATCCAATAGTGTTACTATGCAAAACAAGTTTAGAAACTAAAGTAAATTCCTCTGAAGTTTAGTGCCGCTGTTGGATTTACGTGCGCTTTATATTTTATTAATCGCTTGATCGTATATCTTTAACATAATGTAACCCTTACAGTAGTAGTCATGATTCCTGCTTAATAGCCGTGTCTAATTCTGATGGGACAGCTAATTGTACATATGCACATATATTAATAAGGTAGCATGTGAAGTTAAACTTTAACGAATTGCAGACTTTATTTGTGCTAGTGAAAATACAAATCAGACCAGCGTATTTATTGACTTGCAACTAGTTTATATTTATAATTTCTTGCAACGCGTTACGAGCACGTCACAGAAACCATCCAATCACAGGCTCAGGTCTACATCGCGCTAACGAAGTTTTTAAGATTTGTTCATACATATACAACATAAAATATGTAACCGACGTGCTCCCACCTTCCGTGAACGACCGGCGGAATGGTAGGGTTCACCAGCAACCTGTGGCTCGGCCTGATCACCCTTGTTACTAACCGCTGAAATCAACTCAAAATGTATAGGGAGATTCTATGCCTATGCGGTGGTGGGCATGGATGATCCACACCTCGGTGAGAGGACTAAAATCACCAACACGTAAAATGCGGTCATAAGACCACTGGGAACTTAACGCATCCCAGGTGACCCGTTCTTGATGTGGGGCTTGATCAACCTCGCAGCAAGTTGTGAAAACACCATAGCAAACCAAGTCCGTCGAACGGTGTGGTGCGCTATGTGACTCGCTTTAGCAAACCAAGTCCGTATGTAGCGGTGTGGGGCGCTTGTGCGACGATAGCGTGTCTGGTGACGACCTGTGACGCGTTGTGTACATGAAATTATCAAAAAACATCTTTTGTTCTGTTGCTTGTGCACCTGACAAATTAAAAACCAAATATTAACTGACAATTGTCGGGTGTACAAGCAACAGTTTTGCTCAAATGAACTGTGAAATAATCAAGTAACAAAATCTACATGCGAAGAATATAACTCGAGTACGTTGCGATAAGTTAAAATAAATTAATGGTGAGTTGGCCGACATAACCCTGTTGGAGTTCGAACCCACATCAGTGGAGTTCGACAGGGCGTATACGGAAGCGCAGTTGGAAGATAGAGTACTAAACACAATAATTCTAATATAGTAAGTATTACAAATAGGAATGCACAAAGATATAAATTACAACCATAAAACCGATTGGGAGTTTCAGAACACCATACAACCGATTGAGAGTTTCAAAACACCTCAAAACCGATTGGGAGTTTCAAAACACCTCAAAACCGATTGGGAGTTTCAAAACACCTATTTAAGCGTTTAAAAAAACGATCAACTCGAAATGAGCGTTTCGTCAAAAAACGCCTTGGGAGTTTCAAAACACCTCAAAACCGATTGGGAGTTTCAAAACACCTATTTTAGCGTTTAAAAAAACGATCAACTCGAAATGAGCGTTTCATCAAAAAAAACGCCTTGGGAGTTTCAAAACACAAAACATGTAAAATGTGTTTTGAAACTCCCAATAATATACTACTTATGGCCTGGTTCAAAATATTTGATAGTAACCGTTTCAGTAGCCACAAGCTGACTATTCAATATATTAACCAGGAAACACATGAACGCCCAATTTTTATTTTGTGCCGAACAGTTATCGGCCCATAGGACAATATGTTTCACGTCACGTTTATGTATCAAAAATTACCTGTACGCAGATATAATATCCTCTTGGCGTCGCCCAGAGATTGTCTCATTCCATAGGACTGCATAAGGTACATTTGAACCACTGCTACTTCCGAGTGGAACGAAGCTCTCATTAAACGCAATAATGCGTGGAGAAAAGATGGCAGATTTATATTGGTCCATTCTAGGAAGCATGATTACTTTTTGTAAGTCTACAGAAAAGTAAATGCTCTGTACGTCGGTAGAAGCCAGTTCCTTATCTTTTTGGTATTCTTCTCTGGAATCTGTGTATCGTAACTTATGTACGTCATAATCAGTAATTTTAGTACAAATTTCACAACCTTCTTGAGAACATTCTTGATGTGATTCAAATAAAGCACATTTCTCACACTCTTCATTGCCGAGATGAGCAAAGGAGATATTCATACTCTTTAAGGTTTTACGATATGTCTCTAAAGATACTTTTGTATCGGAATATTTTTGAGTGAAACATTGATGCATCATCGTTATATTTAGATCGCTCGGTAGATAAAGTCTGTTGGGGGCATGTTCACGACGGTAATAAGAAATCATCGGATTAAAACTTTCAATATGGTCTTTGTTTATAACATCTTTGCGTTGATAGCCTCCCCGTTTATCTTTTCGCTCATCAATTTTTTTGCCGAGTACTGTAAGAATGTGCCTGCTATTTTGTGCGTTGTATCCTAGTGTGGATAGAAAAAATGGTCTACATACTTCCTTTTTTTCTCGATATTCGCCATATAAATAATATTTATAACTAACATCCCGTTTTCTTTTGATTTCATCTTCCTCTACTACCTTTCGTGTCTTAATTTTCTGTGCTTCTACGTAACCTTTTATAAACAATCCCTTCGATTCCCAACTCAAACTTTTGTACTTCTCGTTTATTTCTTTTCGCATTTTTTTCTGTAAACTTTGTTGTGCACTTTTTTCGACATTTTTCACCACATGGTGGTTTCAAAGATAATTTTTCATCATCACTTTCTCTTTTTTGCCTTTTTCGTTCAGAAAGTGGTTTATCAAACAAACGCCTTTTCCGTGGCAAACCCGATTTAGTTAATCCTTTTTCATGCACAGGTAATGTTGATGGTGTCTCAATATCAGCTCCTCTTTCACATTCGATATCTACAATTAGAATCTCCGTACTTTCACTTTCTATATTTCCGTTCTCTGTTTCTATTAAATTATCTGTTTCTAATATATCATGTTCAGTATCCAACAATCCAGTTACTTCATTTAAATTCTGGACTCTACTTTGCACCGTTTTAACTCTACCACCGACACCATCAGACGTTTCATCTTTTTTATGGCTATTGCCATGTACGTCAGCATTAGAGAGTATAGTAATTGTTCTTCTTTCATTGCAGTCAAGTGATGAATTTGAATCAGAATCTAGATACTTAGGGCTATAATCCTTGTCTTTAACACTGTCATCGGAGTCATTAAATAGGTTAGTTTTGTCACATTTGTCTTCGTCGGACGATGAAAGGTTTTCGTAACATGTCAATGAATGACGAGTGGATGGAGTTGTCTTGTTCTCGTGCATTGTGTAATTAAATTTTGTAAGATCGAGATCTTGAACTATTTGAGAAGAATTAGGGGAAAGTGGTTACCCTTCGTACACTTTTTAGATTTTATTTTTTTACTTTATGATTAATTGTCGAATTTAGCTAGTTTGTGTACCTAAGTGTAACAAATATATTGTAGTTTGTTACAAAAAAGTCCGAAACTGTTATGTCAAAAGGTTAAAGGGTTATAGCCATTATTCTACGATAAGATATTTGTATGAATGTACCCCACGTAAGGGGTACTTTCGTACACTAGGTGAGGTACTTTCGTACGCCATGGGGTAGATTCATACAGGGTAATTAAAAAGCCAATTGAATGCGTATTTTTTTATTAATTATTATAAAAATACTTATTTATCAAAGAACTAACTTAATAATATGTGACTTGACTCATAGTCGATAAATCTTTCTTTAGAAAAATAACAAAAAATTAAATCGTTCATCCTTAGTTTACTTATTGATAATTCTAAGCTTTACAATCAGTCTAAATGAGGTGTTCATTTTGTATGAGATCGTTATACAGTCTTTGACAATTTAAACTTAAAGTAGGTAATTATACATTTGGTTGTTACTTTGGAACTTATTGCACATTATAATTATTTAAATTAACCGCAAAAGTAAAAAGTCTAGCCATCCTAGCTGTACAGCCCGTTCGTGGTTGAGGATCAGGGAGGATCATGGCGACATCCCTGATATACAGAGTGTGTATGTCTTCTACATCAGGGAAAAAGAATGATCATGATAATCCCGGTTTCTTCCGAAGATAAGATATTTTCATCTCTGTACCCGAATAATGACTGAGAACTTTTCCGACGTAATAAACAACAGAAGTCTTTTTTTCAAACTTTACCAAAACATAACAATTATCTTTGATTTTCTGTGGTATCACATTTAAATCATTATTGATACTACGATCATCAGTCTCTTCGTCCATTTCTAAATTTTCATCAACTGGAGATGTTGAACTCTCCCGCAAGCTAAATTGCGATCCTTCAGATTCCTCTGAATCTTCATCGCTTTCTATTTTCTTAGCTTTCTTTTTCTTTTGTCTTGAATTAAGTTCCTTCAAACTACGTTTCACTGCTTTGGCTCTGGCTTTCCTTTCCTGTTCTATTTTTTTCAATTCTTTCTGTGCATGTCTCTCTTCTAGTTCATTTTTTTCAGGTGTATCTGTATATATACGGGATTTACCCGGTTTTCTTCCTTTATTGGTTTTTCTGTTTCTAACAGCTGTAGGATAAGGTCTTATGACTTCTGGTGTTATGGGAAGATAAGAACTCGGTTCAGATTGTGCCTCAGCCGCGGAGATGGAAGGTTCGCTAGTTCCGGTAACGATGTCTTGATGATTTTGGAGCAAAGAAGGTGACTGCTCACGAGTATCTGACTCATTCATTTCAGTCGATGGCACGCTGGTGGAAGGTTGTGATTCTTGAGCGACAGTATTTGTTTCCGGATTAGGTGGCACATCTACCGAATTATTTGAAGCATACACGTCAATGGGAGCGAAATCTTCATCGCTCAAGGCCATTTCATTGAACGGCCATATACCTGGCTTTTCAAATCCACTTGTAATATTTTTTGCGGTAAAAGATTCGAAATATGCAAGTTTTACCAGTTTAGGAATATTATAAATGTTGATTGTTTTGCCAGGATTCGACATATGCCAATTATTGAACGCTACTTTCAACTTTAACTTGTATGGGCCGAACACTCCAACGTCTAAAGGCTGCAATCGATGACTTGTGTGCGGCGGAAAAGACACAAAAATGATACCATTCTCTCGAGCATATGTTATAGCCTGTAAGCTGATGTGGCTTTCGTGATTATCACATAGCAGTAAAATCGGATGCTCTTTAGAGCTCAGTGTGTGTTTCTGAATGTGCTTTAATACTGAAACAAATATGTCAGCATTTATCCACCCACTTCTATTAGCAGCTCCGAGGCTTCCTTCGGGCGCACCTTCAAGAAAATGGTCTTTGTAGTGTACCCGTGGAAATACAAATAGCGGAGGGACAGTATTTCCACTTGCGGAAATAATAGCACCAAATGTTACCAATTCACCTCTCTCCGCTGACACAATTTGTCCCACTTGTTTCTGTGATTTAGGAGCCAAAATTTTAAAAGTTTCTAAAACAGTAGACACGCCGGACTCGTCAAAGTTAAATATCCTGTCGGCAGCAAAATTATGTCGCTGTAACACATTAGCCAAATTATTATAGAACTCTTGGACTGCATTCTTATTAAACGCGAATGATCGAGCAGCGCTGGTGTTTTCTGGCTTTCGGAGACTGAGGTTGGCGTTTCGTTCCCTGTATTTACGCATCCACTCTAAGCCTGCCATTTGATTTTCGTCCCATTTCGCTGGATATTTTAAATTCAACACTTTCGCGTATTCGTAGGCAAGTTTCCAAATTTGTACTATCGTTAGCCCATAATGCATTTTGCAGCAATTAGTAATATAGTCATTTAAGCGTGCCTCTTCTTCCAAGGAGAAGACTTGTAGACTCGTGAATTTCGAATGAAAAGTTCGTGAGGGTCCATCGGCGTTAGAGCCATCTTTAGTTTTCTTGACTCTGCTTTCCAACGTTGATGTTTTGATGTTGTATTTTAACGCGGCTTTCCTGTACGACAACCGTCCTTGTATTACATCATCAATTGCTAAATTTATGGACTTTTCATCCACTTCTTGAGTACGCGTACCTTTTTTTTTATATTTTCGCACCATGATTCTGCAATGAAATATATTAATTATAAGGTTGAATTAATAAAAATATTTCATTTTGTTAGAAGTAAAAATACTTTATAAAAGGAAAAATATGTTATTGTGCTGTCTGCACGATAATTTTAAAAGGTAATACTATATTTTATTTCATAAAAATTGAATTTTGATATACTAGTGTATAATAAAATCTTAAGGGGAGCATTCGTACGTACGAATGTGCCCCCTGTCTGGCTGTCCGAATGCACCCCATGCCTTTGCACAACATTAAAATACAAATTTATAAAAATTCTAACCTAGTTTGAGAAATATAACAATTAAAGCTCAAAATAAACAATGTTAACATTAATTAATCATCACCATTATGTCAAAAACATAACAATTCTAGTTACAATTACGAACTAAACTTACGTAAAAAATTTACTCACCGCGCGGGAAAACACGTTACGTCTTGTCACCTGATACACCGCAGTGCGACTGGCGCGACACTCCTATAGCAACATGGCGGCCGGTATGTCTATGCACACAAGCAAAGGCGTGTTTGTGTGCCGTTTAGTTTTTCTGTTATACTAGCTGTACGAATGTGCCCCGCGTACGAATGGTGACCACTTTCCCCTACAGTATTCATTTTGATGTTTCAAATATTGTTGGGAAATCTTTATAATTAAGAGGTCGTGACCAAAGTTCATTAAGATCTGTTTTTTTTTTAATTGTGGCAGGTTGAACCGTAAGTTTTGGAGAATTTCGAGTCATGATTGAAGGATTAACCGGCAGCGGAACTGATTCAGTAGTTTGTTTGTTTGAAATCGCCAGAGACAAAATTTTATCTCTTCTCGACATTGTGTTATCTGAAATAAAACATATAAGGTAAGTTTTATACATAATACTTTTCATTAGGTATTATTATTACAGAATATAAACGAAACATGAGTTTTTATCCAGGTAACAACAGACTTTATCTGCCGAGCGATGTTAATATATATCGATGAGGCATCAATGCTTCACACAAAAACATCCCGGTGCAAATACTAGTATCTTTAGAGACATATCGCAAAACCGTAAAGGGTATGAATATCTTCTTTGCTTTAATAAGTGTAAAAAATGTGCTTTATTTGAATCACCATCAAGGATGTTCTCAAGAAGGTTGTGAAATTTGTACTAAAATTACTAAATATGACGTACATAAGTACTGATACACAGATTCCAGGCAAGAATACCTAAAAGACATAAAACCTACCTACCTACTTACCTGAAATAAAACTTAGGTATTAGGTAAGTATTATACATAAATTTTACTAGGTATTACACTTTATTATCACCAATGCGTCCAGGCCACTGCCAGCTCTTGTTGATTTCTAATAAAAGAAAGTACTTACCTATTTTCTTGAAATCACTCTTACTTTGTAGCACAAATAAATCGACACCGAATAAATAGGTAGCGATTTATTGCGCGTCTGAAATAAACTTTAATAGAACTTAAATCAATACGTAACTTACCGCGCCAATATTGTCGCGCAAGGTCATTACATGCGGTCACGTGTCGCCCGTCCGGCTCGATGGCAACGCCGCGCGCGACTAAATATTCCTTGAGAGCCAACTTCACTCCGTACACACCGCGCCCACCTCGCTTCCACCCCCCGCAGGTAGGCCCTTTACTACTCATAAGTGCAATAACTCGGAAACATATTGCAATTTATTTGAAATTAGGTATATTGATTTACCTGATGTTCCTAGAAATAAATGTAATATGTTTACTTATTTCTTTTTAATATTGTAAACTTTCAATTTTGAATAGCAAGAGTTCTAAACATTAAGGCAATAACAATATTTATTGCAGTTATGACAAGTAAATTAGAATACCAATTATGATGTATATACTAAGTATAAATGCAATAACTATATTTATTACGGTTATGATAAGTAAATTAGGATACCAATTATTATGTCTATACTAATTATAAAAGCAATAACTATACCTATTACAGTTATTAGAAGTAAATGAAGATGAAATAAAAATTAACCGTACTTATTAGAACCGCAATATCTATGCTTATTACTGTCATTGTTAGTAATTTTACTTAATAGCATAAGTAACCTATTCATACCTAGAGTTATGGCGTTTTTAATTAGTAAACCATAAGTCGCTCTCTTATTTATTGCAGTTATGCTTAACGAAAAAGCCGTTTACGCTGTCGATACGTGAAAACTGTCTAAGAAGAAAATATAAAACTCGTTTTGACCCAAAACACGAGTTATTGCACTTTGCGTAAGAAGGGCAGTGTTTTCTCTAATTTAGCGTTTGTAAGTGCCATGGTATAGTCCACATTAAAATAATATCATTATGAAGATGGTTTATACCGATTCTAAAAACTTACTGATCACCCCTCGTAAGTATATAAAATTGTTTTATAATCAGGGCCCGTAATTTTCATGCCGATGACATCAATTTGACGTCACGCTCCATATAGGGTGATCCCAAATAGTTTTATTGTAAATTATTAATTATTAATCATTAGTCGTCAATCATTTTAATCATGTACAAAAATGACTTCAAAAGTACTCTATTTACACGTGGAATAAATATCTACCTACTTGATACGTGAAACGTATTGATTTGTTTTTATACATACATTTTATTAAATGGTATTGTTAATAACACATTACAATAATTAAGTAGAAAACAGAATTCCTCTCTAACGTAAAGCACGCCGTCCTTCTTGCATTAATTCCCGTGCAAAGAAAATCCAAGTCATCTTCGCGTTCATACGTAATGCAATATTCATAAAAATCCTTTTGTTATGTAATCGTATTTTTGTTTGTTGTGTCACACATTTGGTTAATTATTATTATCTGCAGAGGTTTTTAAATGATTAATTATGACGAATTTAATCAGAATCATACTCTGTGCAGCGTGACGTCATTTTTGCGTCAACGGCATGAAAATTACGGGCCCTGTTTATAATCAATTTAATCATTATGATTTTGGTAACAATGCATAATTACCTATAGTCATTAAAGTTAATGCAATGTACAATTATATCATTATAGTGTAGTTAGCAGAATAAGTACACATCAACAAGCTATCATTTTTTATAAAATTGTATGTTAACTTCATACATAATTTTACTTCATAAATAGCTATTAAATCAGGCCCTCATTTTAAACTGCCATCTTTGCGTGGTATAATTATAGACTTATTAGTTTTTAATACTTTCATTAGACAAAATGACCCATCAAATGATTAGATATCCTTAATAATTTCCACATAAGTATGCTCAGATATCCCATTGATAATTTATATTCTAATAGCTCATTGAACAAGTGCAAGTGATATCGACATGAACTTGTTGTAAGTCTTTAGGACCAAGTTGAGAGCTATCTAATATAATTGAATAATTTGTTACCTATCTTAATTGATTGAAGAAATTGATATTGCCCTATCATTACCTTGCATCAGGCTCAAAGGGATATCATCATCTGAAGAAAAGCGATCATCATCCAGTCCCGAAGCTGTATTAATAATTGGTGCCGCAGTATCTTCTTCAACATTTTCTTCTCATTGATCTGCTTGCGGTAAGTGAGTTGGAATGCTAGGAGCATAAGCACATTCTGGGATTCGGTCTGGATTAAATGGATAGATACCAGTTGTCTCAAACCCAGACTTAATATTGGAAGGAATAAGAACTTTGTCCCACACAGGACTGAATATCAACCCGAATCTTTGCTTTGTAATTTTTTTGTCTTTGTTGAGAAACCAATATTTCTAAAGCTCCTGATCCCAATGATGTTCGAAAGCTCTGAAGACACATTTGTCCATGGGCTGAAGCTCGTGTGTGATGTTGCTTGGAAGACGTCGAAGAGTCTCCGTATTCATACTCCCTTTCGGAGTCATTGCTACAAAAGAGCCTGGGGGTAAGTTATCTTGCCACTCAGGTTTCATCCGCTTACCCTTAAACAGGATCATAGGTGGCACGGCGTGACCCAGTGCATTTCCACAGGAAACGATTGTTACATTTTCAGCATGTTCAGAGGCAAGTATATGCACTCTCTTTACTCCTTTTTCTGCTAAAGCCTGTGGACTTTTGTAAAGCATTAACTGGCTGCCCTTCTCGTCAATGTTGTAAATCTGTCCAGGTTTATTTTGCACACCCAATGTGTCCATGGTTTGTTTGAGTTTGTTGAAATAATCACTTACAACAAATTTGTTTAACTTCTGTGCCCTAGCAGGGTTCAGCTTTTGGATCTTTCTCAAAGAAATTTCGGGATGACGTTCCATCAATCCTGCTAACCAGTCACGTTCTACTTGGCCTTTGCCTTCTGTTAGTAATGGTGTGCTAATGTTGTTGATTGCGCAAAAGTGATAGACAGATGATCTCAACAACTTTGGTGTTATAGGGTATCCAACACTGGCTAATCGTTTTATGCGCACCATCAATTCATCTTCTTGCTCCCATTTTAAAAATGGTCTTCGACCAAGGCGAGCCTTAAAAGTTTTTTCATTCGTAAATACCTTTTAATCGTCCTCCTTGGCACTTTGAATTCTTTCGCAGCGGTACTAATTTTCGATGCATTTGTGATTGCACGTAAAGCACTTTGAAGGTCCTCCTGCCGCTTTCTCTTTCAAAAAAATTTCTCCTAAACCTCTTTATGTGCATACCATTACTTTAAAATAATATGATAAATTATCTGTTCACTTACCTCAAATAATAAGTTCACACATATATTTTTGAATTTTGCGAGATTTTAATGTTGACATTGTTTTTAGAAGCTTTTTTTTTTCTTTCTTTTGGCTTTCACCTCTTGCTGATTTAGCAGGAGGTATTTCGCCAATGTCGAAGTGTAGAGACAGAGAGAGGAGGATAATGAATGGTCGTAGATAATTTTTGAAATTGGTGGTAGGATGTGACCTGAAGGGTAGTAGTAAGGAAAGTGTCCATAGAAGTTAAAAGTGAACTGAAATGACAGGCCGCGTGATATTTTTAGGGAGTACTTCGTTTTTAGAAGGTTGATGTCTGTTGAGAATCGATCGTAATTTTTGATCTGTCAAAACTCCATCGGTAAAGCAGTCCCGATGAAACTCTGCAACGTTTGAATAGACTACTTGACGCTATTAACTACAGCGCCATCTGTCCCGAATGTGTTGTAGTTTTTGAAATCTATCCAAATGACCATAATTAACCGGATGACCATAATACCTTCGGGTACCTTAGTATTAAATATTGGTGTATCTCTTTTATATTTTATATATTATTATGAATGTAAGGTAGGTGTAACAAGTTTCTCATATTAGCCAAAGAGGATTAAAGCAAAAAAAAACGTTTTCATACCTTAAGTGATCCACCCTTTTATATAAACTGGTAAATGTTATTGCCATATACTTACATAGGTGGTCACAAATACTGTGTGGGTGGTCTACGAAAATTACTTTCTAATATTGAGAACCAATTAAAAGCGTTTAATAAATTTGATTGTAACTTATTGTTAACTAATAAAGTAAGGTTTTAAATTATGTACAATTTAACTCCGTTGAAAAGCAAGATTAAATTTAATTCCATAAGGTTTGGAAAAAATCTTTGGCATTTGGAATTCCCTAGAAAGTTGTAGGTACTGATTTGTATAGAGGGATGTGACAGCACTTAGTTTTTAAATCCCTACCTGTAAAATGTAAGGTCAGCTTTTAATACAGGTACCTTTAGAAGGTATAATTGTACCTTTAGACTTTAGTCAATTATCCCTATACTTACCAATAAAATTGATTAGGTACATATTTAATGGTATGGAAAATATGTGAACACCTAGGTATGTATATTTACAGTTATTAGCAACACTTTCCCAGGGTCTGTAATAGTCTTAAGGGGGGCCGTTTCTCAAAAAGTGTTAGTCTAATAATATTTGTGTTTTGTTTCATTTTGTAGTTTTATTCACGAAACAAAACACTATAATATTATTAGACTAATACGCTTTGAGAAATGGGCCCTAGTCCGTACACAACTTGTCAGGCTATAAATATAATTATTTCTTTAACATAATCGCACTTTTAATCCAACAGTGACATTGGGTATGTAAAAGGCAATTTTTCATTTTATGCAATCGTGCAAGCTGTCAACCTTAGTTTAAAAGTATATATAATTAGTATTAGTATATTTCAATTAAAATATAGTTCTGTAAAATTATCTTTATATTTTTGTTATTCATTTAAATAATTAAGTACAGTAAAACACTCAATATGTGAAGCAGACCATAGACCCGTTTCATGAAGCTACAAGTTACAAATTACAAGCGGAAGTCTCTTTCTAACTCGTTTTGCTGGAACGAGACTTCTGCTTGTAATTTGTAACTTGTAGGCTTGTAGCTTCGTGAAACGGGCTACAGGTTGGTAGAAATTGACTGTCTATGTAAGTTGGTTATAATCTGTGGTAGTGTGGTTAGTATAGTGACTTAGCCGACTTATAGCAATACAATTACAATTACAATTTAAATAAAAAGGAATACCAAAATTACAAACTTTAATTAGGTTCGTAACAAATTAGTGAGCAGAGGGGGATTTGATTACAGTACGCTTACTGCCGGGAATGGGAATGGTCTTCTGGACACACTGGGCGACGTCTTATATAGGCTCGGTGACGTAGTCTGGGCTGGCCGGAGGTGTATAGGTAGGGGACGCTGATGCAGCTAACACGGCCTCTCCTGACGAGCCAGCGTCCTCGCAGGCTTCAGCAGCCATTGGAGCTTCTTCAGCGGGAGCTGCCTCCAGGTCGTCATTTCTGGGTGTTGCCGACGAGGTGCTCGGTTGTGGGTTTATTTCATTCTCCTCGTCATCGTAACCTACGCACCAGAAACCAAGAATGAACATCTAAATATCAGGTATGATAGCAGGAAACTAAAGGTTTTTATTGAATTATTGACTCGATCAAATGCTAATCAGACTAGATTATTTTTTTTTTAAATATTGTTGAGATAAGATAATAATACAACCTGACAACGATCACTTACTCACTGAACGTAACCATACGCCACAAAAACTTAAAAACCTCATTAAGCTCACTTCCCATAACACCAACCAAAACCCTATGCCTCTGCATTTGGGCTATCCTTATTTAGTACCGTGTCGATACTCCTTATACTACCTAGTGTTCAAGTATATTGTTTCATTTAATTACATCTCAAGTACTCCCCCTGCTGGCATGAGACAACCCCCCTGATAGATTCTGTAAGGCCCTTGTTGAGAAAGAACCTTACAAAGTGTCCGGGTTGCTGCTAACCTCATCTTCGTCTCAAATAGTGGCTTTTAATGGGGTGAACTCCAGTTAGAAAACCTGTACATCCCCTGAACAACCTGTGAACGGATGATTTTACTTACGCTCGCAAACAGTGCAAAGTGTACGCGACCTCGGAACTTGTTTTTACGAAGTCTTATTTGGAGCTACGGTTCAAGGATGTTAATCTCTTATAAACGGCGTTCGGTCGGTCGAACGATTGAACGCGGCGCAGCTTGTATAAACCAGCGAGTTTAAGTAGTCCCGGCATAAAATACGAAACACATTTTAGCGCGTGCATTCTCAATTAGGCAGAAGGGCATCTGTCGAACGATCGAACTTATAAGGCTGCCCTTAACTTAAACGTTGCCCTTAGGCCATAATAACTGTGTAAACATGTAAATATGAAAATAGGGTAGGTTTAGGCTTCGTCGTCACTCTTATTTCAAATCAATTAGACAGAGTCGACGGAGCTCCTATTTCTGGGTGGGTTGGACCTCCGGGCCTGCTGCAAAACCACCATGACCTAAACCTACCTCATTTTCATATTTAAATGTTTACATTTGCATAAGAGTAAGAGTTCTGAAAAAGCGGGAATTTCAGGAAGTAGATAACTACTCTTGTATATCTACTAACTACGTAATATTAAATAATTGTTTAGAAATGTTTTTTTACCGTACGAAATAGGGCAAATGTCTTCTTTTTTATGATGATTACAAAAAGCGATCAAATCAAGATATAATACACATGCGATAACTAAAGGGGGCAACTTAAGAATAAAAACTAGGGGATTTAAAAAAAAAGGGGCAAATCTCAACGAATAGTATGGGCCTCATACTTAGTAGGCAAAAGCAGAAAGGGGGCAAGTAAGTACCGAACAGACCATGTGTGTATGTGTGTATCTGTCCTCTTCTTCCCGGCCCTCTGAAGTGAGCTAATGTGTGTGTGTGTGAACACACTATCCGAAATTACTTAAATTTTAATAATATTATCAAAATAAAAATTATAACGTCAAGTGGGTGTTTTTTTCGGACTAAAATTAAGAAATGATAACTTTTCCGCTGAGTTACGAAAAATTAGCTATACTTACTTTTATAAAGAGGGAGATGAAGTTGCTCGCGTCCGTAGGTTTTACCCTCGATACCCGACACGTGTCTCCCGAGTGGTGCCAAACGAGTAACAACGCCGAGGATCGGGCGTCGGGAAACAACCTGACCCCCTGGTCTTCCAGGATGGCTGCTACAAGCCGTGAGGCGTTAAATTACCTCAGAAAAAAGTAGACTCGCCAACCCGCAATCGCCAGCGTAGCGTTTTAAGTCAAATAGCCTTCATGCACAGAAAACAGAAAGAAAGGCCCTCAGTCCCCAGCCGTCCTGCTAGGCCTGGCTACGACAGCGGTCAGGGAACCGGCAGGATAGAGGGTGCTAAGAATCCCTGGGGGAAACTGTACGGCTGTCAACAAAATTTATACCTGGCCACGTATAATGTAAGAACCCTGCTCACAGAGGAACGTTATCAGGAACTGGAATCTGAAGTATTAAATAAGATCAAGTGGGATATAATTGGATTGACTGAAACAAGACGCAGAGGGGAAGAGCTTGTCAAACTTTCAACGGGCCAGATATTTTACTACAAGGGCCACGATGACAAATCTCAGGGGGGAGTAGGATTTCTCATAAATACATCCATTTCATCAAAACTACGCAACATTTGTGCAATCTCACCCCGTGTAATATACGCTATATTTCAACTTAATAAGCGTTACCACCTGAAAGTAATTCAAGTGTATGCCCCAACATCTGCACAGGACGAAGAACAAGTAACATCCTTCTATGACGATATAGATCGTGCTTTGAGTGAAATGCCCTGTTTCTACACCACTATAATTAGTGATTTTAATGCCAAGCTGGGGAAAAACCACGAAATTAGTGAGTATGTGGGCAGATTCGGGCTGGGTCTGAGGAATACGAGAGGGCATACTTTGGCTAACTATCTGGAACACCAAAAACTGTACGCCATGAATACCTTTTTCCATAAGAAAAACCAACGGTTATGGACATGGCGGAGTCCTGACGGAAAAACTAAGAACCAAATTGACTACATTCTTAGTAACAGACGGTTCATCGTTGAAGATGTTGATGTGATCAATATGGCCAGCGCAGGAAGTGACCATCGAATATTGCGAGCCCGCTTGGTTTTTAACCTAAAATTAGAGCGAAGGTGTCTTGTGGAAACTACTCGCCCACCACGAGATACCAGATTCATAGTCTGTCAGGAAAAAAACTACCAATAGAGACTGGCAATTAGGTTTTCTGCACACGAGTTTCATAAAAATGTGGATGCTATAAATCACCAATTGATTAACACTATTCGTGAAACTATAAAAGAAATAAAACCTAAAACAGCAACCTACTCCGGGCCACTTTCGGATGAAATTTAAGACCTAATAGAGAAGCGTAGCAATATTTTAAAAACTCAGGAGCAAGTTGTAATTGGGCATATTAACACCCGTATAAAGCACCTAATCAGGAAACAGCTAAGGCAAAGGAAGTATATGTTGATTCTAAAAACTGTAGAAAGCCACCGAGGTCCGAAGGTATTTAGGAAACAGCTGAAACGAGGAAATACCAAATACATAAGTTATCAACAGACAATAATACCGTAACATCAGATCGGGATGAACTTCTTACAGTTGTAGAGACTTTCTATGCTGAGTTGTATTCCTCAAAAGTACCCGAGCCAAATAAAGTTCGTCAGAACCCGAGGGCTCCTCTGAAGAAACATAGAACAGAAGACCTACCCGATATTAGCCTTTATGAAATTAAGCACGCATTAAAACAGATGAAGTCAGGCAAGTCACAAGGCGAGGATAACATCACTTACGAACATCTACGCTACGGAGGCAGACCTATCCTTAAGCAACTCCAACTGCTATTTAATAAAGTGTTATTTGAAAGGGTGGCGCCGGAGGCATGGCAGAATGCAGTAGTCGTATTGCTCCATAAAAAAGGTGATGTTACCAAAATTAAGTAACTATCGGCAATCTCGTTACTCAGTCATGTTTATAAATTATTCACAAAGGTGACCTTGCGCCTAAGTAGCAAACTCGATTCAGCGTAACCAGTAGAGCAGGCGGGCTTTCGAGGAGGTTTTTCGACAATCGACCACATTCACATCGTAAGGCAAGTAATTGAAAAGTATACAGAGTATAACCAACCCTTAGTTTAGCTTAGCATTCGACACGGTAGAACACTGGGCCGTTATTTACTCGCTTCAAAGATGTCAAGTTGATTCACGTTACGTAGAAGCAATAAAAGTAGTTTACCAAGGTGCTACGCTGCAAGTAAAGTTACACGAACTCACAAGACAGGTACAGGTAAAAAGAGGAGTTAGGCAAGGAGACACGATTTCCCCAAAACTTTTCACGTCTTGTCTAGAAGACATTTTCAGGCTTCTCGACTGGTCCAACAGAGGTCTCAACATCAACGGGGAACGCCTAACACACCTCCGCTTTGCGGATGACATCGTGGTTTTTGCCGAAAACTTGGACGATGTGCAATGTATGGTCAGTGAATTATATCACGTCTCCAGAACAGTGGGTCTAAAAATGAATACCAGCAAAACCAAGATAATGTGCAACAACAACACTGTAAGCTTCATCACTATTCATGGCCAAAATATTGTTAGGGTTGAGGAGTACGTTTACTTGGGCCAAACCTAAAGTTTGAATAAAGGTAATCAGGATAGAGAGATAGAGCGCCGTATCCGCCTGGGCTGGGCTGCGTTTGGCAAACTAACTGATGTACTCAAGGGAGATGTGCCGATGAACCTCAAGCGCAGGACATTCGAACAATGCGTTCTGCCTGTTATGGTGTATGGGGCCGAAACATGGACGCTCACGCGTGTACTGACCCTCCCAAAAATCAATTATTAATTTATTTAAATATTTAACTTTAACTTAACTACTTGTTACTACTTCTCAATTTGGCCTCATGATCGTCTAATGTACTAGGAACCCTACTTTGTGAACCAAATAGTAAACCAAAGAACTTTAATGAGCGAGAGTTTATTATTAGGTACTTGTCTATCATGAAGTACCTAATTACTCCTTTCTACTGTTTACTATTAGAGAATACCATTAAATTTGCTGGCTAACATCTATATATTGATAAATCAAAGTTAAATACATTAACTATTCAGTAAAGAATTAAATTAATAAAATTCCTAATTTTTTATAATAGTCTACTGGAAAGGATTAATAAACCTAACATTGTATTATTAACCAAGGAACAGAGTTATAGCTAGCATGAATATAGAAGTCTTATCATAAACCATAATCATTCTACTGTTGAAACATAATATCTATTAAGCGACTTAGAATATTACTTGAAGCTTCAGATATTAGCTATATAACTAAGAACAAACTCTTGGTTTAATTCAAATATCTTACTAGATATACCTATATAAAATGGCAATAATATATTAGCGGTTTAGGATAGGCTCCATCTCTCGCCGTTCCTTTTTGCTCTTCAAACATAAGCTCAGAGCCCGCCCACTAATATATCTTTTATTATTTAGGATAACACATTATTCTATTAGTGTTAAATTTAGTAGACTAATTCTAGTCAATTAGGAAAACTTGATTCTACTAGTCTCTCCAAAAGGATCCTATGAGAAGAGAGACCGAGACAAACTCAAAGGATTAAACTCTTTAATTCAATTATTCAGTTTACTTTTCAACACAAAATAATATATTAGGACAATATAATATCAATGCTTAGGTAATTTTAGGCTTTATTTTTATTTCTTAGTCTGTTACTTCTTACCTAAGGAATTAAATTCAATTTTCCTATGACAAACTTTGTGTGTCATTCTCTATAATTGATAGTCATAACTACCAAACTATTTAGTAGTATACCTAGGTACTGTATTTATCATTTAACCCTACTAAGCGGGTTCTACAACCTTTTATACTCTGGATTGTAGTATGAATTATTGAATCACTCAGATTACTATAATTCAATTTCAGTACTATATCCCTAGTACATTCATAACTTAGTCTGAAACACTAGTGTAAATTTTACATATACCATCAACTTCATTGAAATTACCAACACAAAATTATATCTAAAATTAATTAGCCCTAGTAATTGATTTAGTGCGCTTTCAGATATCCTGTTTCAACACTTAATTTAACTAAATTAGTAGCCCTTTGGTTTTATCGCTAAATAACTTCTTTAATAACCTTAATATTCTCACAAAGGTGGTGTGTTCTTGAACAACATAGTGTATACTCAACACTAGGGTTCCTTCAGACAACAACTAGACATATGTGTAAGTACAGTGACCACTGATTGTCCTTGGACAGAAACAGTAAGCCGTAGCTAGCTATGTACCGCACATCTATAGCTGTTAAAGGTGTATTGAAAGGACTGACCAACTCGTAAGTATCACTTTGAATTTTAACTATACAAAAGGACTACGATAACCTAGATTTATTTGCTTTACCTGATGTTTAAAGATAATGTATAGCTTACAACTATGACGATTTAATTCTTACAACTAGAACCTCTTCGGAATAATATTAAAATAAGAGAAGCCTAGCTTTTCTTTTCTCAGTTTCGACCGTACTTATTTACTAGGGACTAGTAATAGTCTCGTTATGTGCTTAAATGACTTCAATGACAACAACCTTGTGTAAATACACATATCTAACTAATTACTTTATTCGCTTGAGACAATTTTAACGTGAACTCTTTATCCGCACAATCAGATAAACCATGTTTGTGGGCGTCTCCCTAGTTAGCCGCCTAGGTTTATCACATTAAGGTTAGACGCGACTGCTTCTTAAACTTAGATCACTACCTACCTATCTGGTAATTATAACCACTACAATATCTTTCATGTTAAACGAACTCCCTAATCATACCAACACGGGTTTAACAGACAACATACATACTCCGCAGCCTAGCGCTTTATTTATTTTCTAACTGACCGAACGGTTTTAGGATATGACGTTTCTCTCAGGTATAGATAGACCTAACCACAGACTATCAAGATTACATTCAATAAGTAAGTTTCGATACCCTAGATTGAAGATATGCCTAAAATGAATTTAATTTAAGAGGGTTACTTTTCTAACATGAATTAATTATTACTAGTTCCTAATTTTCCTATTGGTTTTAGAAGGCTAATTGAAGTCTTCTAGGTTCAATATTTATAATTCTTACGTCGACAGAGATGGCGTAGTAGAACAAATTTTGTCTACATATACCTAGCTAGTCACATTACGTGTTTATAAGCTTCCCACGGTGTAATGGAAAAGCTACTGACTACCTAAGACCCCTAAACACCTATTAGTCTATTATTTTAGAGCAATTAAAAGTCCAAAATGACTATTAAAGTTACGTTAAACGTGTGAGTAGTGTTAAAGGAATTCCGGTGTAAGAAAACCTTTAGTAGACCAACTAAGACCTAACATAACTTCGATTTCGGAAGTAAAACTTCCTGTGTGTAGTCCTAAGACCCTTCAACCGGCTATTTCTAGCCTTTAGTTGGTTTCCAGATGGGAAAAATACCTATGGTGGTCTATAAATACATATATAAATAAGGGGATCAACGCCAAGGGTAATTTATATGTCCACACAACAATCGCAAACTGATTTCGGATCCACTTCTACGGGCCCTGGAGAGTAAACATGATAAGTTACCAACGGCGAAGCCTGACATACCGAATAAAGGTGTCAGGAAACCTTGTACGCGTACCTTCCAAACTCACTCAGTTAATGAGTTAAAACCGTCTATTTCCTGATTGTGGAAATCTTCAGGTCTCAACTCACAACCAAAATGTGAGTGTAGGTATTCATTTTCGTAAACTACGACTAACTGGAGCTCTGCGGAACCGACTACCGTTTGTGGCGTCGTTACAGAGTTCTGGAAAACAAAACAAGGTTAATAAACATGTTAACACAATCCCGGAACACACAAACACCAGTTATTAAAACATTCTCACAATCCTAGCAAATAAGAAAGTCGACTACAACATTCCTGCGTAGCGATAATCGTTAACTTTTAGCGTTACTCGAACGCAACGTGAAGCGACACACAAAATAATATCACCTATAATATACCAGCACAACACAAATAAATAAAAACCAACAAGGCAAAAATGGACGATACATGACACCTCTCAGCAAAATATCAACTCACCCCTTCGACGACCGGAATAAAAAAGCCCCGCTCAGACCCTAGCCAGTCTTTATATAGAAAAACCTGAGCATGCGTAGAAACCCCTAATTTTCGGCCCCGCTGTATGAAACCTGCGTATAAGATCGCTTGGATGTGCAAAACTTTTCCCGCAAAAGTAATTTCAATTATAAAACTTTAGTGTCTATTTCGTCATGTCAAGCAACAAATAAAGCTCACTTTCGCTTGAACTGATCTCTCCTCATATTAGCGTCTCCCAAGCGTCCCCTGCGTATCTCGTAGCTGGGATGCGCACAAATTTTCCCGCAATAATGCATTTACTTTTCTAACGACAATGATTATTCTAACTTAACATGTAACAAACAAAGTTCATTATCCTTTGAATTCGTCCCTTACTCATTTTAGCATCATAGCGGTCATAGTTCTTCTTCTTTTTTTTAATCAACTTACAGCCTATTCGATCCTTAATTACTAGGTTTTACAACTATAATGTTACCTCATTACAAAATAATTTGTGCGAACCTTCCGTCTTTAATTTATTTCACTAACATAACGAAATAAATCTATTTATTTCCTAAATTCTAATACGAATGATCTGTTTTTTTATTTAATTTCAACCATTTCCTTCGCTTGCTCCACAGCGCCATCTAGGTAATTCAAAGTGAACCCATTTTTCCGCTAGTCGCTCATAATTAACCTGTCAATTTTAAATGACTAATCGTTTAGTTCATTATCCTTTGAACTTGTCTCCTACTCACCTTAGCATTATAGCCGTCATTTCTTTTTTTATTCAACTTCCAGCCAATTCGATCTTTCTTTATTAAATTACACAACTATAATGTTACCTCATTACAAAATAATTTGTGCAAACCTTCTGTCTTTAATTTATTTTACTAACATAACGAAATAAATCTATTTATTTCCCGAAATTCTAATTAGAATGCTCTGTTTTTTTTTATATTATTAATATCATTTACTCGCTCCACCAGCGCCATCTAGGTAACTCAAAGTGAACTCATTTTTCCGCTAGTCGCTCAGAATTAACCTGTCAATTTTTTATGTCTAATCGTTTAAATAGTTGTCAATATTTTCCAGAGAGGGCGCTGTTTTCAGTTTGTTTAGAACATCTAATGACTAATTCCTAGCTATCTGATGGCGAAGATTAACCTGAGTTTTAAAATGGATTTTAAAAAGGACACTTTACACTCGTGTTCCAGTACACGCGGCAGAACATCAATAAGCTGCAAGTAACATAGAGAGCTATGGAACGGGCTATGTTAGGAGTCTCCCTGCGCGATCGAATAAGGAACACAGTTATCCGGAGCAGAACAAAACTAGTGGACATCGCCAAAACTATAGCTTCGAGGAAGTGGAAGTGGGCGGGTCACATATGCCGTAGACAGGATGGCAGATGAGGCAAAAAAGTCCTTGAATGGAGACCCCGTTCTGGACGCCGAAATGTGGGCAGGCAGCCAATGAGATGGACCGACGATCTCGTCAAAATAGCCGGTAGAAATTGTATAAGGAAGACCCAAGATCGTAGAGAATGGAGTGCAATGGAAGAGGCCTTTACTCAGCATTGGGTGGCAATAGGCTGAAGAAGAAAATACTTTTAAAAGACAAATGGTGGTATCTCAGACAAAAATCCTGTAGAGTCTGTCTAATGAATGATGAACTGGGCTTTTATTTGACTGGCAGGTCTGGCAACACTATTAAAATGACGTTTTGACATTGACAAACAAGTCGTTGTTGGTTCAAGTTTGTCAAATTAAAGTTTTCTTCTGGAAATTTATGGACCAAACATGCGTAAAACTATCAAAAGTGGTGTGCGACAGATTCTTTTTACCATTATAAACAAATATCAAGAAAAACAAGAGAAATAGAGTGTTTACATAAGGTGACCGAATTCATAGTTTATAACAAGGTTAGTATGGCATGTTAATTTTGATACTTATTATTTCTATATCTTCAATCCAAAGTTTCATAGAATATATACCTTTTCTGTCCTACCTATCTTTTGAAATTGGTATTTCTTTTCCATTAAGAAATTAAACGATAATCCTTTCAGATAAGCTGGACGTGGATGGTGAAAAACAAACGGTTTTGAAAAATCTTCACCAGTTGAAAGAGTTGGAGCAAAACGATTTACTATGCCAGAGTCAGACGAAGTATTTAGAAGAATTATCATCAATGACCCGTAAATACTAAAATTTATTAAATCATTGTCTTTCCCTATACATAGGTGTATTGTCTGTACCTATACCATGTTGAATCTCTTAACAATCGCAATTTTATTAAATTAATTAAATAGACAGATGACCAATATAACTGACACTCATAGTTTCAGTAAAACACTAGGTAGGTGTTTATATACATTTAGTTAAAAGATATTATAAACATATTAATATGTACCTACGTACCATTCATGAGCTCTTGGAAAAGATGTTCGGGTTAGACCTGTCTTCCTTGTTCTTAAACCGTTGCGATTTGAACCTCACCGATGCAATTTGATTTCACCTAAACCACAATGTTCTTAGAGCTGTCGGACTGTACAATGGGGCTGTACTGCGTGTCACAATATATTTGTAAATGGTGTTCTGTTTATTTCATTTCTTCTTTCTTCTTACAGATTTCAGTGTTTCGACATTGAAGAGAATGAAGGCAAAGTAAACCATGGTGTCTTCAGTACTCCAGGAAAGAAGCGACCTCACAAGGCCACAGTATCCAATTTAGATAGTTTTGACATCCATGCCATCCGAAATAAAGTGAACGAATTTGATATTGTAAGGAAGCAAGTGCCTACACTCAGATGCTTATTAGCAGAGTTGAGAGAAAGTATTGGATTTACCCTAATAATTAATGAAATATTTTTACTTAATGACTTGTTATTGGTGATTTTATTTACTAAAAGACTCAAATGAGAAAGCATGCTGATGCAAGCATTATTATGGTGGTCTGCATTTTTTTTGATAGATAGTTTCAAAGCATCAAATACTTCGTGATACCCAAAGTCGCCAAATAGTTCGATACACGTTTGGTGACTTTGGGTTAGTGACTATCTATTTATTTAATGCTGACTATACGGGTCAATCAACTTTTCTTTGTAGTTCGGTGCCAGGGTGACGTTTCCTGGGTCATTCATTAAAACTATGATTTCAAAGGATATAAGTCCACTACCATTCTTTTATGGCTTTTTTCCTGAGTGTGCTAGAAGTATACATTATAACATTTTTTCTAAGAAACTATCACTGTTGTCTCCTGGCTTACGGGACAATAACAACACCAAAAAAGTTGATCCACCCATACGTATTAAGTAGTAAGGCTCTCGGGCTTCTACTAATAAACAGTACTTAAATATATGTGTGTGTGTGGTCTTAATATGGATAAACGGACACTTGAGTGCGGTATTAGTAGACTTGAGTACCTATAGTTTATTAATACGGGCCTTAGTATTGTGAAAAAGTACGCGTTTACTCTTCCTCCGTGCCCACCAAAATAAACAAAATAAGAAAAGTATCAACATCGTTTATTCCTACATTGATCGGTAATACCATATGAAGATTTTTTGAATTTGCCGCTTTTTCTCAGGTTCATCTTTCATTAGACAGACTCTAGCAAGTTCAAGCATATTGCTAACGGGTGAGAATTAAATCTGCTTCATTTATTGAATTTGAGATACTGCTAATTGGCGTTGAGAGTAGTATATAAATGTACGACTAATTTTCGTAACTCAGCCGAAAAGTTAACGTTTCTTAATCTAGGTACAGTATTTTTAAGAAACTCCCAAATACTAACTAGGTTTGCATAAACAATAAAAGTAACCTACAGTACTGTGCATTGCTGTGACTTGTGTGAGTCATCCGCGCTGTGGGCTGTGCCCTTCATGTGTGCCCCCCAGTACGCTATGGGTTCTCAGCAACTCGTAGCCAACGAGCTGTTGGCGTTCATACAGAACGCGATCAACGATGGCTGCATGGACGAGGTCAGCATCCTGCAGGTCTGCAAAACCAACTTCAAGGAGGAAGAGATTTGCAGCGGCAAGGCGCTACTGTTCCAGTCGCTGGGCAAGACTGACCTGATGCCATCCCGCCGGAGGGATGGAGGAGCCAAGAGTCTGCAGGACATCATCGATATGTTCCGAAAGATTGATTTGGAAGACGAGGCTGTACCTGCCTTCGTGGCTAAGCAGCTGAACAGGCTGCCATCCGTCTCGTTTGACCACGTCGACGTCACTAGGCTGCTAAAGGACATTACGTTCCTGAAGGGCAGTTTGGCTGAGATGCAGTCTAAATTAGAGGCATCAAATAATATCGTGAGTGAATTACGTGCCGAAGTAGTGTTATTACGGAATGCTGTTTCGGAAAGTAGGTCACCTGATGCCTCTATTGTGAGTGCATGTCACGGGCCGCAAAATGCATCCGTAGACAAGATTGAGTCGGTGAAATTGGATGCGTTACCGGCCGGCGCTGTACACAGCGCCGCTCCGCGCCCCGCCGCCCGCTCTTCTGTCCCGGCTGAGGTGACACCTTGCGTGCGGTCGACGACCTCAAATCGCGCGTATGCTGCTGCTGCCAAGCGATCAATCGCTCGGCAACCAGCACAGCTTCCTACGGAGGTGAAGCAGAACCGCAGTAATCCCGTTCGCGGGGTGCTGCCCCCGACGTGTCCCAAGCAGGACAAAGATGGTTTTACCCGGGTAGAGAGAAAGAAGAAGCCTGCCCCGAGGAACCTGTGCGGCACCGCACCGACCGGACCGAACCACTTGCTGTGTCCTGCTACGCCTACGACGCAGTTGTACGTGTCCCGGTTAAATTACTCTACGGAGGCGAAGGATCTCGTAGAGTATGTACGAGTTAAGACCGGAGTTACCCTTAGGGTCGAGTGGTTGGAGCCCCGCCACAAGGTGAATTTTAAGTCATTTGTGGTGAGAGTACCGACCAAAGATCTGTCGACGTTTTTAAAGGAGGAATTCTGGCCGAGGGGTGTCATCTTTCGGCGTTTTCGTGGCCGCCGGCTAGCGGACACCGCGAAAGTGTATTAATTTTTGGCAGAACAGGACTACACTGTTCTGTTACATCGGCGTTAGTTTTAAGTTTTATATTGTTATGTATGTTAGTCTATAAGGTATTTGTAAATATGGGCCTCGTTGCCCGAAATAAAATTTATTATTATTATTATTATTAGTACCCGGTGCGCCGCACCGTGCTGCGTCATCGCCTGCGATCTAAGTTGCGCTACGCACTCCTAATTACCGCTAAGCAGCACTCCTGGGCCGGTATTCTAGGTGCTAAAAACCATATCGTCTATAATCTGTTGTCGTAGGTATTTTCAACGTTTTCATAGCTCTTATTTCCTTGACAGTAATGGCGGCTGACGTCACAACAATACCGTAACAGGTCAAATACTATATCGTTTTTACCGCCGGGAATAGAGGCCCCGGGCCACTATTACCGGCGGTAAAAACCATATCGTATTTGACCTGTTAAGGTAGGTATTGTTTTGAAGTCAGCCGCCATTACTGTCAATTAAATAAGAGCTATCAAAACGTTGACAATACGATAACAGATCAAAGACGATATGATTTTCAGCGCCTAGAATACCGGCCCTCGTACTTTATTTAAACATACAAACTCTTCTTTGACTATAGAAAGTAAAGGACCCGAAATACCTACGAAAAAAACTGAGTTTTTGACGTTTTCTATCTATACATGTAATAAAGCTGAAGAGGGTCGAAAGTCTGTACATGGCAGATATTCCAAAAAAAGTTTGCTGGGGATACTTAGAATCGATAACAGAACACGTTCCAACAGTTTTTAGAATTTTTGTCTGTTTGTCTGTTTTATCTGTTTATCTGTTTGTCTGTTTGTTTGTTTATTTGAACGCGCATCACGTGAAAACGGCTGAACGGATTTTGATGCAAACTTTACTAATCTGTCGAGAAAATCCCCGGCCAGGTTATAGGCTATAAAAATATAGGTATCTATATCTTTATCTATATCTATACATATAGTAAAGTTGTAGAAGGGAAAAAATCGGTACATTCGAGAAATGAACTTAAAAATAATATAAAGGACCTCAGAATGAGCAGCAGAACACGTTCCTAAAATTTTTAGAGTTGGTGTCTGTTTATCTGTTTGTCTGTTAAATTGTTTTTCTCCTCGCATCAATTGAAAACCACTGAACCAATCTTAATGCGGTTTTCACTAAAACGTTTCAATAACCGGTGACCAGGTAAATAAGATATGAAAATCAAAGGGGGGGAAAAGAGGGGTCAAAGTTAGTATGGAAAAAAGTTAGCGGATTGAGCTGGTCTCTTGAAACTCTGTATAATTACTTTTCGTAACAAATAAAAGTACACTATTTCAGGATCTCTCGATTAAAGTTAAAACAACTAAGAAATTATCAAATTAGCCCAATTGTAAGTATTTCTTTAAAACCCTATTCGAGGGCCGTCGATTACTTTACGTGATTACAAATATCAAAATTTCATTCTCCGTTTATTACATACAAGCTTAATATAAAGATTTTTAAAAATTCAATGTACGAAATGCTATAAAGAAGCAAAATAAATAATTCCAATTTGTTGTTGTAACAAATGTGACGCCATGATAATGTGACATCATAGACAAGGACAACCATATCCCTCCTATAACTGGAGCGATCAAGACAAAAAAGCACGCGATCATTGATTAACGTTACAGAAGCGACGCTGTGATTGAAAGTAACGGTGTCACGTTGTTGCTTGAAAACGTTGTTTTAATGGGTAATATTGGGGGTTAAAGTTCGAATACATATTTAAGACAATATTTCGAAAACCAAACTCCTATTTTTAAGTTAGCTTGGGTTTTACAATTTTGATCAATAATTTATTCTCTTCTTAAAGTTCCGCAGCATTATAGTAAAAAGAGAAACCTTACAATTTCGTCATTTCCATGCATAACGTAGGTCACAAATATATAATTTTTTGATTGTTAGTTATTTATCAATCAGATTATGAAGTAAAAAAATTATTAACAGCAAACTTTTTTGAATTAATGCATTTATTTCAGGATCATAGATTGTTAGTAATATTAAATCTTATTCAAAATTAGTAATTATTGTCTAAATTGTAAAATTTATTTATTTATTTCTCCTATGACATCTGTCATGTGGGTGACAACATGGGACAGTCTTTGTACATTCTGTTTTGTTAGTCTATGTAAAAAGGAGCGGTGTCAGATTGATGTTGACAGCGTTGACATATCCATTTTTTATCATTTTTCCGCCATTTTCAAGACCAAGACTAATTCAAGGCGTAAGTATATTATTTCTACGGCTGTTATTTAAATATTAGGGCGGTTATGATTTATGAACACTTGAAAAAATCTTGGTATTTTTAGATGGCGAATTTAGACAGATTCTCATCTACCTACCGGTGATAACTAGGGCACGCTACCGGATAAAATAAATGCATGTCGGCAAGTAAAATGTGGGTAGGTATACGTAAAAAAAAATTACTTATCTATGACTAGAGGTAGTAACGATATTCTCTCATTTGGTTATGAACTTTATTTTCTATGAAATAAGGTCCATTTTGACTAGCCTAAATTTTAATACAGATTTTCAAAGTTTTATTTGATATTTCTCAAAAACTGTGAATAATGAACACTTCACAGACATGCCAGACAGACAGACAGACAACAAAGTCTCACCATAAGGGTTCCTTTTTTACCATTTTGGTACGGAACCCTAAAAATATCACGTAGAAGGCGTACTCGGAGTATCTCTCGAAAGACAATGTCATAGACACAGCAATAACTTACAGGTGTAATGTCGGCCTAAGGGCAATAATGATGTCTGGAATTGCTAAAGGAGAAAATGTTTTTATTCCCTGCATTCCTATAAATCCGATAGATTTACCATTTAACTTTAAAAGAGTGCTCTAAAAACAGCTTTTGCCATGACCATAAGCAAAGCGCAACGACAAACAGTATAAGTAGCCGGCGTACATTTTGAAGCAAACTGTTTTTCCCATGGGCAACTGTATATAGCATGCTCACGAGTACCCAGCCCACCAAATCTTCATGATCTAGCGAAAGATGGCAAAACAAAAAATATTGTAGGTATACAAAAATGTATTAACCTAGATGACGTTATCCAATTCAATTTCAATTTAAATGTGGAGCTCAGTATTACATAAAAGATTATCCTGGCCTGGGGAATGTTTAACTATAAAATTACTTAAAACACTTAACTGCGTTAAACGAGTTCTACGCGGACGAAGTCGCGGGCAAAAGCTAGTTGTAAATATTCTGTTTTATTAACATATACCTATATATTGATTCGCTCCCACTAGACTGAATATCATAAAAACTAATTTCATAAGGCATACCAACTTTAATTGTTGCTTAAATAGAAAATATTTACTTTAAATTTGAAATCAAAATATATTTATTTTTGATTTGTGTCTCTTTTGTATGTAAGCAGCGTTTTGATGTAATTTTCACTAGCGGTAATGTCATGACAGCTAAACTTGTATGTCCTAATTGAATAGTAGACCTTTATAGTACCATACCATAATATACCATAATGTTTATTTATATACCATAATTTTATTTAATTATATATATATTTAATTATATTTAATTATATACCATAATGTTTACTTATACTAAACATTAAATGATCTAATATTACTAAAACTAATAATTATTATTCCTAATGATAAAAAGACCTAATAGTCATAAGTTCTAATGACTTTGAACTAATCATTGTTTGAACAAATATAAAAGAAACGCAAATACTCAATTAGGTTAATTTTACTCACATAGGTTAGGTTGGGTTAAAGTTGCGATAATTTGAACCCAGGACCGCTAGCTTTGTAGGCAGGGTCAAAACCAACTAGGCTAACGCTTCGTCTTTAGAGCTCTTGCAGTAAAGAAATACATGTGATGATGAATAATTTCTCAAAAGATATTTCAGAACTAAAGTGTGTCTGACAGTAGTGTGTAGGTATGAGGAAAAATATTATGTTTTTTTTTTATAGTAGGCAGGTTACTATAAAAAATGATTTCACATAATATTTTTCCTCATATGACCTACTTGTTCCCTATTCTAAGGGAATATGTATGATATAATTATGTTTATCTCTTCTGTGCTCAATATAATAGAAAATTAATTAACACATTTAGGTACAATAGGCAACTGCCAATACTTTGTTATTTGAACACACTCATTTTATCTTTACATCAACTGAAACAGGTGAGTCCTGTGCTACTAACATTCCGGTGTTGCCCACCACTTTTCCTTCCAGTATGTGGTTGCCACTTCAGACCGTAACTTTCTACTAGGGGTAATATTTATATGGAGCGAACTATTGCGTTAGCTTATGTAAGATTTCTCTAAGCTAGCAGACTTATTATAGTAGGCAGGTTACTATAAAAAATGATTTCACATAAAAAAAATCCTCACATGGCCTAAAGTCGCCGTCAATAGAATTTGCAAACTATGTAAACAAATTAGTACTGTTTGACACATAACCTCAAATATTCACCAAGCGTGTTTTTATTAAAAATAACGTATAATGAATAGTTATTTTATCTTAAACTTGATATAAAATTAATGATTTAGTGTATAAATCGTTGCAAAGACCTCACTTGATCATTAAAAGTAAGTGATTATCGAGTAATCATGGTGAATTTGTTCGTTTGGTTATGTTTACAATAGTTCGCAAATTCTATTGACGGCGACTTTACTTGTGCCCTATTCTAAGGGAATAGGTATGATAATATAACTATGTTTATCTCTTCTGTGCTCAATATAATAGATAATAAATTAACACATTTAAGTACAGTAGGTAACTGCCAATACTGTGTTATTTGAACACACTCAATTTATCTTTACATCAACTGAAACAGGCGAGTCCTGTGCTACTAACATTCTGCTGTTGCCCACCACTTTTCCTTCCAGTATGTGGTTGCCACTTTAGACCGTGACTTTCTACTAGGGGTAATATTTATGAGAGAACTATTGCGCTATGCTCATGTAAGATTTTTCTAAGCTATTTAACAGACAGTAAAACCGCTTTTAATATTGAATCTTTTCCTTCTTCAATATTGTATTGTATGTACTATTAATGAGATGAATATGAAAATTGCAATGCTTTGTGAAAGGTTATAGCGGGTCGTGATGATCACTATCTTATTGATGGTTTAAGAAAATATCAACTGCCAAAGTCCTGAAGGTGAGATGAAACAGAGGAAAGAGACTAAAACTAAGCACCCAAGAACACTGAGTTTGGCCTAGCTTGGATGTTGCTTAGGAGAATATGCTGCAGTCACAACCAGTAACTTTGAATACTTGGGAAGGTTAAAACATTCTTAAAATACAATACCTAACCATTTAAGTAATTGTGATTGGTGAATTAAATGCATGATAAGGGAGAATGATATTTATAACATATCAATGAACTTAGGTACTATTACAAAAATATTCTCATAAAATACTTAGCAGAAACTATTTTTTTAGTTGTTTAAAAAACCTCAGAAATCTATGTTACCTAGTTAGACTGTAATCTTAAAAATGTTTTTATACCAGACCTAACAGAGATTTAAACTCAGTAAGTATGTCCAGGGATATTAATAGTGAGAGGATTTCGTCTTTGGCAATCATAGAAGATAAATTTCTTCTACCCATCTCTCATCAAAACCATATTCGCAGTTGTCCTTAATCCGTATATTCACCAATTCCACCCCCGTTCACGTATGGCCAAGCGTATTATGTCGATTTTTGCTCTGACTAGCCTGTGATCAGTGGGATGTGTTGTGTTTAAAATTTCGATATCTTCAATGACGTTTTTATTCCTTGCTATAATAAAAAATCTATTTCATTTCGAGTTTTGTTATCTGGTGAGCACCAGGTCCATTTACGTTTGAGATTCTTCTTGAAGTGCGTATTCATTATATTTAACTGGTGTGCCAAACAGTACTCTACTAGTGTCTCACCTCTACTATTCCTTGTACCGTATCCTTATGCTCCCATAGCAGAATTGTCTTCAGGCGTAGGTGGTCTTATTTTGGCATTGAAGTCTCCCATAATAATAGCGTTACGACTTATAATAATCACGGCCTTATTTATATTACTGTAGAATTGGATGATATCTACATCGGTTGACTTTACTGTTGGGGCATATACTTGGATGAAGTTATACACCTTGCTGTCAAATGAGAGATCTATTCTGGCAACACGGTCGGGTATAGTTATAAAGTTGTCTATATTCTGTTTCCATATTGTTTTTACCATAAAACCCACGCCATTTTTTCCACTTTTCTCTCCCGTGTAAAACAAACTAAATAGATCATTTTCCAATATGTGTGTACCTTATTTTTTCACTTCTGATAAACCAATCACATCCCATGCAATATTTGCCAAAGCATTTTACAGCTTAACTTGTCTGGAGCTGTTTACTAATGACCTGACATAATGTGTGCCAACATAAAAACGTTGCTTCCTTTTTTGTTTTAATTTGCTGCAGATGGAATCATTTTCTATTATAACCTCATTTTTATTTTTGTTTGTTAAATTATAGTAGATGAGTTTTTATTTTCATTTTTATTTGATATTGGAGGATGTTGGTCTAACTCCCCACGGGGACCAGTTTTGTCAGGTTGCATGTTTAAGGATGAGTTGGTTCTTTGTCTAATGTAAGCAAAGGCATTTATTTTATTAATCTTACTAGGGTTGTTTGCCATTTTAACTTCTACAGATTATGCTTTGAGAGATTCGGTTTCTGATCGCTTCCTTTTCTCATTTTTGGTTTGATTTTCAATTAGCTGGTCATACTCAATATAGGCCCAATTTCCTTTCTTTCTCTGTATGTTGCTAATTTCACTTTCTTCTTTGTCTATGTTCATGCTCTGAAGTATTTTTATTGTTAAATTTATAAGTTCCAATGTGTTATTCTCCGTCTCGTTTATTATATGTATAATCAAATTGTTTTTTCTTGTATCTTTTTACAATTTGTACCACAGTGTTTTTTAAATCTTGATTTTCTTCTCTCACAATTGATATTTTTCCTTCAAATGATTTTGATAATTTGGTAGTTATTTCATTTGTCTGTTTTTTTATCTCATCTTTCATTTCGTTCATCTCTATTCTTAGTCTATGAAATATTTTTTCTATGGCTAATTCTGATAAGTCCATTTTGGTCAGGTTTCAGAACGCAACTTTAAGGATGGCTAAATAACTGTATACGAATATGTGTTTTTCTTTTGCCTTGTAACATTGACGTGTTCAGTTGTCAGTTAATGTCACTTACCAGAAATTATAACCTCAATCGTGTACATAGTTATGGTTATGTATGATTTAGGTACAGTTTTAACTGTCGATTATTGTTCATACTCCATTATTTCCAAGTTGCTTTTCAATTCAAAATACTATTTACGAGTTGCGGCAGGCGTTTTTAAAACTTTTGTAAGGGTCTGAGCGGTTTATCTAATATTTCACAATAAACTACGAAGAGACAAAAATTAACGATGTTTCATTGACAGCACGCAAAGTAAAGTCATACCTCTTTTTAAATTGGGCGAAATGAGTGATTTAACGAACTTCCGTCCCATTTCCATACTACCGGTTTTAAGTAAAGTCTTTAAGAAACTTATTATGCTGAATGATATGTTAGGTCACTTTAATAGAAATAAACTACTTAACAGTAACCAGTTTGGGTTTACCAGAGGTCAATTAACAATTGGTAGGAATATTTTGTGATCTTTCTAAAGCTTTTGATTGCGTGGATCATTCTACCCTTTTTTTAAATTAAAACATTATGGATTGTCCAATAAAACTTTAAGTATTATGTCTTCTTGTCTAATTGACAGAACTCAAATAGTGGTTGTAAACAAAACGCAATCAATTGGAGCTACGGTGAAACTAGGTGTGCCTCAAGGCTTCAATTTAGGTCCTTTTCTATTTCTGGTTTATATAAATGACTTACCACCAACAGTAGAAAAACTTTGTGATATTGTACTTTTTGCTGATGATACTTCATATGATCGTAGACTACCGTATATTTAAACGCGACAATAGTTAAAGTACTTAATTGGTTTACTAGTAACGTGTTAGGTTCGCTTTGCCTAATGATAAACCGGAAGATTCTAGTATTTTTATAAATGACGAGTCTCTGCAAATGGTAGATAAGGCAGTTTTTCTAGGCATAACAATAGATAAAAAATTACAATGGAGTCCCCATATAGCTGTACTGGCAGGTAAACTAAGTTCGGCAGTTTACGCCGTTAGGAAAATTAGACAACTAACTAATGTTGAGATAGCTCGCTTAGTTTATAAGAGTTATTTCCATAGTGTCATGTCGTACGGTATTCTGGTTTGGGGTAAGGCAGCTGAAATACAAACTATATTCGTGTTACAAAAAAGGGCCATTCTTTCTATTTATAACTTTAATTTCCGTGACTCCTTAAGACAACTTTTTAACCCTTATTTTTTTTTAAATTTTAAAACCTAGAACTATAAATTACCACTTACAACGGATACTGTTTGTATTTTTTATTAAAAGAAATTTGTGCGAATAGTAGAAACCTAATGAGGCTAGAATTTACTTCTATTTTTAGTTTTGCCGTATAAAGGGTTAAAGAAATTAATATCTTAACTGTAGCCATGTACTGGAACACGAGTGTAGTGTCCTTTTTAAAGTACAAAAAAAAAACTCAGGTTAATCTTCGCCATCAGACAGCTAGAAATTAGTCATTAGATTTTCTAAACAAACTGAAAACAGCGCTCTCTCTGGAAAAGATTGACAACTATTTAAACGATAAGACATTAAAATTTGACAGTTTAATTCTGAGCGACTAGCGGAAAAATGGGTTCACTTTGAGTTACCTAGATGGCGCTGAGGTGTGAAATAAAATAAATTAATAATATGAAATAAAACAGATCATTCTAATTAGAATTTAGGTAATAAATAGATTTATTTCGTTATGTTAGTAAAATAATTTAAAGAGGGAAGGTTTACACAAATTATTTTGTAGTGAAGTAACATTATAGTTGTGTAACGTAATAAAGAAAGATCGAATTGGCTGGAAGTTGAATAAAAAAAAGAAATGACGGCTATAATGCTAAGGAGAGTAGGAGACAAGTTCAAAGTATAATGAACTAGACGATTAGACATTTAAAATTGACAGGTTAATTCTGAGCGACTAGCGGAGAAATGGGTTCACTTTGAATTACCTAGATGGCGCTGTGGTGCAAGCAAAGGAAATGGTTGAAATTAAATAAAAACACATCATTCTAATTAGAATTTAGAAATAAATAAATTTGTTTCGTTATGCTAGTAAAATAAATTAAAGACGGAAGGTTCGCACAAATTATTTTGTAATGAGGTAACATTATAGTTGTAAAACCTAATAAATAAGGATCGAATAGGCTGGAAGTTGAATAAAAAAAAAGAAGAATTATGACCGCTATGTTGCTAAAATGAGTAGGGGTCAAATTCAAAGGATAATGAACTTTGTTTGTTACATGTTATGTTAGAATAATCATTGTCATTAGAAAAGTAAATGCATTATTGCGGGAAAACTTCTACACATCCCAGCTTCTTTATACGCAGGGACGCTAGAGAGACGCTAATATGAGGAGAGATGAGTTCAAACGAAAGTGAACTTTATTTGTTACTTAAAATGATGAAATAGACACTAAAGTTGAATAATTGAAATTTCTTTTGCGGGAAAAGTTTACGCATCCAAGCGATCTTATACGCAGGTTTCATACAGCGGGGCCGAAAATTAGGGGTTTTTATGCATGCTCAGGGTTTTCTATATAAAGTCTGGCGAGGGTCTGAGCGGGGCTTTTTTATTCCGGTCGTCGAAGGGGTGAGTTGTTATTTTGCTGAGAGGTGTCATGTATCGTCCATTTTTGCCTTGTTGATTTTTATTTATTTGTGTTGTGCTCGTATTATTATAGGTGATATTATTTTGTTCGTCGCTTCACGTTGCGTTCGAGTAACGCTACAAGTTAACGATTATCGCTACACAGGAATGTTGTAGTCGACTTTCTTTTGCTAGGATTGTGAGAATGTTAAATAACTGGTGTTTGTGTGTTCCGGGATTGTTTTAACATGTTTATTAACCTTCTTTTGTTTTCCAGAACTTTGTAACGACGCCACAAATGGTAGTCGGTTACGCAGAGCTCCAGGCAGTTGTAGTTTACGAAAATGAATACCTACACTCACATTTTGGTTGTGAGTTGAGACCTGAAGATTTCCACAATCAGGAAATGGACGGTTTTAACTCATTAACTGAGTGAGTTTGGAAGGTACGCGTACAAGGTTTCCTGATACCTTTATTCGGTATATCAGGCTCTGCTGAATGGTACTTTTTCATGGTCCCTCTTCAGGGCCCGTAGAAGTGGATCCGAAATCAGTTTGCGATTGTTGTGTGGCCATATAAAGTACCTTTGGCATTGATCCCCTTATTTATATATGTATATATAGACCACCGTAGGTATTTTCCCCACCTGGAAGCCAACTAAAGGCTAGAAATAGCCGGTTGAAGGGTCTTAGGACTACACACAGGAAGTTTTACTTCCGAAATCGAGGTTATGTTAGGTCTTAGTTGGTCTAGCAAAGGTTTTCTTACACCGGAATTCCTTTACACTACTCACACGTTTAACGTAACTGTAAAAGTCATTTTGGACTTTTAATTGCTCTAAAACAATAGATTAATAGGTGGTTAGGGGTTACAGGTAGTCAGTAGCTTTTCCTTTACACCGAGGTAAGCTGATAAACACGTAATGTGACTAGCTAGGTATATGTAGACAAAGTTTGTTCTACTACTGGCATAGTAAAACAAGCTCTGTCGACGTAAGAATTATAAATATTGAACCGAGAAGACTTAAATTAGCCTTCTAAAGCCAATAGGAAAATTAGGAACTAGTAATAATTAATTCATGTTACAAAAGTAAGCCTTTTAAATTAAATTCATATTAGGCAAATATTCAATCTAGGGAATCAAAACTTACTTATTGAAAGCAATCTTGATAGTCTGTGGTTAGGTCTATCTATACCTGTCAGAAACGTCTAATTCTAAGACCGTCCCGTCCGTCTAGTTAGAAAATAAATAAATAAAGCGCTAGACTGCGGAGTATGTATGTTGTCCGATAAACCCGTGTTGGTATGATTAGGGAGTTCGTTTAACATGAAAGGTATTGTAGTGGTTATAATTAGCAGATAGGTAGAGATCTAAGTTTAAGAAGCATTCGCGCCTAACCTTAGTGATAAACCTAGGCGGCTAACTGGGGAGATGCCCGCAAACATGTTTTATCAGTTAGTGCGTATAAAGAGTTCACGTTAAAACTGTCCCAAACGAATAAAAGTAATTATTTAGCTATGTGTATTTACATAAGGTTGTTGTCATAGAAGTCATCTAAGCACGTAACGAAACTTATTAGTCTACGGTATTATTATTAACTTTCTAGGATAGTAAGGGTAAATTAAAGAGTTCACGTTAAAACTGTCTCAAACGAATAAAAGTAATTAGTTAACTATGTGTATTTACACCAGGTTGTTGTCATAGAAGCCATCTAAGCACAATGAGAGTCTATGATATTATTATTAACTTTCTAGCTTAGTAAGGGTAAATAAGTACGGTTACATACCTGCTAAAAGAAAAGCTAGGCTTATCATATTTAGATATTATTCCGAAGAGGTTGTAGTTGTAAGAATTAAATCGTCATCATTATAAACTATACATTATCTTTAAAACATCAGGTAGAGAAAATAAATCTAGGTTAACGTAGTCCTTTTGTATAGGTAAAATTCAAAGTGATACTTACGAGTTGGTCTGTCCTTCCAATACACCTTTAACAGCTATAGATGTGCGGTACATACCTAGCTACGGCTTACTGACTCTGTCCAAGGACAATCAGTGGTCACTGTACTTACACGTATGCTTAGTTGTTGTCTGAAGGAACCCTAGTGTTGAGTATACACTATGTTGTTCAAGAACACACCACCTTTGTGAGAATATTAAGGTTATTAAAGAAGTTATTTAGCGATAAAACCAAAGGGCTACTAATTTAGTTAAATTAAGTGTTGAAACAGGATATCTGAAAGCGCACTAAATCAATTATAGGACTACTTACTAGGGTTAATTAATTTTAGATATAATTTAGTATTGGCAACTTCAGTGTAGTAGATGGTATATGTAAAATTTATACAATAGAGTCTCAGACTAAGTTATGAATGGTGAGGTAACACTAATTAATCATTTTATTAAATTTTAAACTAAACAGTTTATGTACTAGGGATATAGTACTGAAATTGAATTATAGTAATCTGAGTGATTCAATAATTCATACTACAATCCAGAGAATAAAAGGTTGTAGAACCCGCTTAGTAGGGTTAATTACATGATAAATACAGTAGGTAAATAGTTTGGTAGTTATGACTATCAATTATAGAGAAAGATATACAAAGGTTGTCATAGGAAAATTGAATTTAATTCCTTAGGTAAGAAGTAACAGGCTAAGAAATAAGAATAAAGCCTAAAATTAAGCATTGATGTTATATTGTCCTAATATATTATTTTCTGTTGAAAAATAAAGTGAATAATTGAATTAAAGAGTTTAATCCTTTGAGTTTGTCTTGGTCTCTCTTCTCAAAGGATCCTTTGGAGAGACTAGTAGAATCAAGTTTACCTAATTGACTAGAATTAGTCTACTAAATTTAACACTAATAGAATAATGTGTTATACTAAATAATAAAAAAATATATTAGTGGGCGGGCTCTGATGTTATGGATGAAGAGCAGCGGCACGGCGGGTGATGGGGCCGTTCCTTATCCGCTAATATATTATTGCCATTTTATAAAAGTATATCTAGTAAGATATTTGAATTAAACCAAGAGTTTGTTCTTAGTTATATAGCTTCAAGTAATATTCTAAGTCGCCTAATAGATATTATGTTTCAACAGAAGAATGATTATGGTTTATGATGAGACTTCTATATTCATGCTAGCTATAACTCTGTTCCTTGGTTAATAATACAAAGTTAGGTTAATTAATCCTTTCCAGTAGACTATTATAATAATTTGAACCTTATTTCAATTAGGAATTTTATCAATACAATTCTATACTGAATAGTTAATGCTTTTAGTTTTGATTTATCAATATATAGATGTTAGCAAGCACTTTTAATGGTATTCTCTATTAGTAAACAGTAGAAAGGAGTAATTAGGAACTTCATAATAGACTAGTAATAATAATCTCTCGCTCATTAAAGTTCTTTGGTTTACTATTCGGTTCACAATGTAGGGTTCATTAGTACATCATGAGATCATGAGGCCAATAGTTAAATATAAATAATTAAACTGTTTTTGGAGGGGTCAGTACAAGCATCTCATTTTATTTACGAGAATATTATTTATTTTATTAAAAATTTAGATTTTTTCATCAAAAATTCTGATATACATAATTTAAATACAAGAAATAAAAATCAAATTGCTATTCGAAACTTTCTCAGCCGTCCGTAAAGTATATAAGTATATAAATATCATATCGTTGGGAAGTGGCCTACTTACTGAATGAACCTTCTTTATTAACTGACAGTACTGATTTTCTCACTCACCTATTCCTCGACTTAAATATGGAAGGGGACGAACTTACAAAAACTCTCGGTTTAGGTTGGCAAACTGAAAATAATTATTTGTGTTTTCCAACTGGAATTCAATCTTCCGGCTGTAACAGCAAACGCGACATCCTTTCTATCATTGCCCAATTTTTTAATCCGCTAGGTTTATTATCTCCTTGTGCCGTGCTTATGAAGATGACATGGCGAAAATTGCGGCTATTAAAATAATCTTGGGATGAACCGTTGCTTGAATAAATAAATTAAATCTTAAATCTCAATTCATTTTTTTTAAAATTTATTAAGTTAAGTTATTTATTAAGGGGTTTTCAATTATTAAGAGTTTGCCCGCACTACTAAATCTACACATCCCGCGTGGCGTTGTTTATGTGAGATACAAACAGTTATATATACTTTTTTTTGTGACTCGTCGAAGCGTGCCTATGGCGCCTGTGTGTATGTCTGTAGTATTGGTGATAGCGAAAACGTGTCTGTTTGTTTGCTTATGGGCAAAAGCAGAGTTGCGCCTATCAAGCCTACAACTGTCTGTGTGTCTGTCGAAAGACGACCTTCTGGAGCGATATGTTAGGCTGTCATTCGAGGAGCTTAATACTCTTCTTGTTCAAATTGAGGCTATGCTGAATTCCCAACCCCTGACGCCACTCTCTTCAGACCCAGCAGACTTCACACCACTGACACCCGGACATTTCATCATCGGGTGACCACTTTTATGTCTTCCTACTGCGGATATCCAGGACCACTCCTCTTTTTTTTATAACTTTAAGATTAAACTCGCTGGTCCTTTTGAAGGAAGACAATGAAAATTGGGACGGATTGTTGCAGTCCATCCGGGCACTGACGGCATCAGTAGATTGGTCCACATAAAGATTTCCAACGGTGTGGTACGTGGAGCATTCAAGAATATGTCGACGGTTGAAAGATCCTCTTCTTGGAGGTATCGGAGCTGTCGGACGAGTCTGTGCTTGTGCAAAATTATAAATTCAGTTATACTAAATAGTTAAATTGTGAGAGTGGCAATAGTGATCAGTATAGGAGTATAAATACGGTCTAAATTGGTGCGCGTGAATAGTGACGAGCTAATTTTAGATTCGATACCGGGCACTTCATTCATTACGCATAGACATTATATCTCACCTCCCTCTCTTCTAACGCATACACAACTGAGACAGGTGATCGCCCGTGTACTGTCGACTTCGATAGTGAATCGACTTTGGTCCATATTTCTACCTGCGCATCGATTACAACAATGCCAAGATCACCGCCGCATAAATGTTTATCTCAATCGGACCTTACAGAAGCTCGAAAACGCGAGGAACGTGACGAACCGGAAAATAATTATGATTAAATCAAGCTACTTATCGAAACTAAACTCTCTGCTTGGCAGCTGGAATGCCAGAAAAGTATCATAGAAACGATAAATTTAACAGTAACGTCCGTCTTAGTTCATATATTTTGATGTGAGTATTCCTAAAAAGATCAGGCCGGCACGGGTTCAGAAATGCTTTCCAGTATGCTGACCTCATCTCAGATATGGCTCTGAAAGCAAATTACCATCGGAAGTGGAAAGCAACGAAAGACCTTGGTATGTACAGGGAATTTTCCAAACTTAGAATGTATTTAAAAAAACGTCTGTCTTTGGCCTATAAAAATTACACTGAACGCATTCAGGATACACTGAAAAGTAATCCACGCCGTTTTTGGGAACATATTAATAGTCTTAGGTCGAAGGGCGGCTTTGTCTCTGATGTCTGTATGAAGGGAGAAAGATGGCAGGTCCTGAGGTCGCAGATGCATTTGCAAGTTTCTTCTCTAGTGTGTTTTTGCCGAACATCCCAAGTCTTGATGTTAGCTCTTTGAACTGTAGTAGCCTGAGCTGCTCTGCTCGATATGTCCATGTGGATTACATTTCTATGAGGGAAGTTGAAGCGGGTATAAGACGACTTAAACCTCATAGCTCTGTTGGTCCTGACAATCTTCCCGCTTACATAGTCGAAGGGTGTATGGAGCAGATAAAAGTCCCTATACATTTCCTTATGAACTTCGCTTTATCAACTGGGGAATATCCGCGTCAATGGAAGCTCACGAGGGTAAGACCCATTCCAAAATCCGGTGATAATGTTAATGTTGAAAATCATAGGCCTATAGCAGTTCTCTCAACATTGGCTAAGCTATTTGAATTGGTTTTGCACTGGGAAATATCTACACAGGTGAAACCCTCGTTATGCGATGCACAGCATGGCTTCAGGGCGAATCGTTCTGTCGATACTAATCTCCTAGTCTTGGTTGACGTCATCTCTGGGTATCTTGATAGGGGTATCCAGGTTGATGTTATTTACTTTGATTTCAGGAAAGCTTTCGATCGAGTAGATAACATCCTGTTGGATAAGGTCAATGACGTAGGTTTCTCTCCTAGGCTTCTTAAACTGTTTGCAAGTTATCTGCGCGATCGTCAGCAGTATGTACGGTATGGACACTTCGTTTCGAATCCATACCATACTCGTTCGGGTGTCAGCCAGGGATCCATATTGGGCCCCCTTTTGTTTGGACTATTGGTTAATGACCTGGAAACAGCTGTAAAGCATGCAAGGTGTCTGTTGTACGCTGACGATCTCAAGCTGGTTTATGATGTGGAGCAGCAGGCGGACTGCGACACATTGCAGGAGGATATTGCTTCTGTTTTTGACTGGAGTATTCAAAACAAACTGATTTTTAATACAAATAAGTGTTTTGTTTGTACATTTAGTCGTGCTTTTGCGCCCATTAAGGCGCAGTATTCTCTCGGTGGGAAAGTCATTAGCCGCGTTTCCCCTGTGAAGGATCTTGGCGTCGTGTTCAACACACGCCTTACCTACCACGATCACATAAGAACTCTTGTCAGCAGTTGTTTTAAGAGGTTAGGATTCGTACTTCGTAATGTTAGAGACTTTCATGACCTTGGAGCTATTAAAGTTTTATACAACGCTCTTGTGCCTAGTAAACTGGAAGCGTCGTCCATCATATGGAATCCATACGAGTCTACTTACGCCCTACTTCTAGAGAAGATACAGAAAGCCTTTCTGAGATTTATGTACAAAAAAGCCTATGGGTATTATCCTTACTTATATCCCACGAAGTTTTTACTCGGCACTCTGGGGTTTAACTCTCTTGAGGTAAGGCGTAACAAAAAGTTGATGACTACTTTTTGTGGCATTTTGCGCGGTAAGTCTGATTGTCTTGAGCTAGTAGGGCGGGTTGTGAGGCTGTATGTCCCGCAAGTTCCCACTATATGTCTTCGCCCTAAGCCGCGACCGCTACTTGCGGTCCCGGTGGCGCGCACCGTGGCCCGCAAGAGTGCGCCGCTACTCCGCGCGCTGACGCTCCTTAACGCGCTCCTGGCATCGGCACCCGAATGCGACTTGTTTGACTGGAGATGGAATGCTGTGTGTCGAGAATGTTTGCGATTCTGTGAGAAGATGGATGATAGGCAATCGAGTGACATAAGTTGTTATTCTATTTTTATTATTATTGTGACTACTGTTTTTTAGTTTAAGTAAATTGTATCAATCTAGTTTTCTCGGGGCAATGGAATTCCGTAATGCCGTGTAAAACGTGTTAATAAATAAATAAATAAATAAATAAATTTATTTAATAAAAAAAACCGGGCGTGGATAAGATGGAAAAAGTACCAGAATTTAACAGATTACGAGACCTTTTCCATTTTACGTGAACGTTTTAAAACACAATCGTCAATATGCTACAATAAATATATAAATTTATTCGAAACTAGTATCCCTGATAATATAGAATATTTTTGGACTTACATTTCAAATCGTAATCAATCTTCTCATATTCCTAATGACGTCACATTCGATAATACCACTGCAAGCAATCCTGAGCAGATATGCGAGTTATTCTCATTTTTTTTCAGTCAGTCTACGAGCCGTCCAACGTGCAGACCAACGATGACGTAGTCGAGTCAGATTCTAACTTTGCTACTCACATTAATAAGATCACCATTCTAAGACATACTATAGAACAAGAATTAAAATGCCTGAATTTGACTAAAGGCCCCGGCGCTGATAAGATACCGCCTATATTTTGTAAACGCACTGCAGAAAAATAAGTCTGCTCCATGAAATTATATGTAATAAATGTTTACAAGATTGAATCTTACCTTCTATTTGGAAGGCTGCAAACATTGTCCCGGTGCACTGTGGAACGAAAATGGCCTCTCCATAGAAATAGGGACTTAATTTTATAAGTGTCTATTTTTTTAATTGAAATCAAATCTACTCCTCATAATTAGGTAAAAAAATGAATATGGGTCAATTCGGCTGGAAAACCGCCGAGTAATATTTTTTTTACGAAAATTTTGTATGGAGCGTATATGACAAAACGGAATATCTCAGAAAGTGCACAATTTCCCGTAATATCCTTCGGCACGAATTTAGTACAAATTATTTATGATTTTTCGGCGTACTCAAAATTTTCCGGGCAGGTGCACTTTTATTTTTTTTAAATCAAAAACGTTTTATACAGGGAAAACTTGGTTTTTAGTAGGTATTTAAGTTTGCAAGACACGTTTAATCATGGGATAAAATTAAATAATGGCTTTAGATGAGATGGATGTTCAAAAATGAGGTCATTGAAATAATGACATATTTCACTTTTTGGTCCTTTATCTCCCTGCCCCCTAATGAGCACAATCAGGGCTCATTCAGTGTATATAAAAGTAAAAATTTACTAAACTACTCTTAATTATTCTTAATGAGTTGGCACTAAGTAAAAGTATAAATTAAATATTATCTTATTATCATTAAGAATGATAATTACCCAGATTTCAATGGGTTCTCATTAGTAATATGCAATAAATGGGTTGCAGTTAAATTTTATTGTTTATTCCTTCTGGAACATTTCAACTGCTAACATCACTAACTGCAAGCAATGGAGGGTTTAACGACCAACTTAGATTTGTACGTGATTTTGAGAAATCAGGAACCTTCTTTTAACTACGAAGCCTTGATGGAAGAAGTGGTTACTAAAATCAATGGACAACTATCTGAAGTGACTATGATACCCTCAAGGAATTTTGCCAAAGATTTTCAAGAGCTGCTTTGGAAAGATGGCAGAAGTGCCGTAGAGATACGAAAAAGTTTAGAAGTACTTATGAACATTGGCTTATAGAAAATGTTGATTGGCCAAGCTTTGTAGTTTGGCGAACCGATTCACCCACCCAAGAATCAGGGCATTTAAACTATGAAGAACCTTCGACCTCATCGGTTGGAACAATGACTACAACAAAACGTAAGTCATTCGAAGATCTGGGAACCAAACAGAAGAAAAAAAGATCGAGTGACTTACAATCTGAAAACGCTGATGAATTGGCATATGCTGCAGCAGAACGTTTTAAGCAGGATGGCCCTGATGATATTGCGGCCGTAATTGAATATATGCTGAAAAACCCAGAAACAGCATCTAAATTAAGAGAAGTGACAATCTCTACGAAGAGACCCGTAACATCTACGATATAAATACCTGAAAAAGCACTTAGTCTTTTTATTTCATTTATATAATATTATATGTGGAATGAAGAATGTCAGTAGGTAAGCCAAATCGCTTGAAACTTTGTAACAGTAATGTTTATAAATAAACAAAAATACTACTTTTTATTTCATTCAAATAGACCCAGTAGTTTTGATTCTACAAACGTTTGAAATTTGGGTCAATAATATTAAAGCGCGTGGGGGCCATCTTGCTTGAGTGACGTCATCGTTTAACAGCGGTACGCGCAGTTATATGAAAGAGTAAGTTTACAGGGCTATATATTTTTAACCGTAATAAGTAGCCAGTTGAAATTTTCACAGAATACGTGTTATTATAAAATCTATCGTTTAAAATTATAAAATGAACAATAAATCAAATCCCAAGAGGGGTCCCCATACAAGAAACATGAAAAAAAATATTTTTCTTCAGCATTTTTATACGGATTGTATTTTTATAATGGCTTCTTATTTTGACGCTATTTTAAACTTAAATTGTAGTCTAATTTTCACTGTTTACGACTAAATAGCAATCTTAAGTAAAACTTCTACAAATATGTGACAAAACTGATTTTATCAACACGACGGTTTAGGCGGTCACCCATCTTTTTTTAGACCACGCGTGTAGTTGCTTAACTTTGGAAGACGAAGTACGGGTTGTATTTGTATGATAGCCAAACCTCGAAGTCGCGGTGGCACGAATAAAATTTTGCTAGGGACTTCCACGCGATATTATTTTATCGATAAATTGGACTTTCTTATGACATACATTGAAGTACTAAACACAAGATAAAATACTTTGTTACTTATTAATAATATAAGGTTTATAATTGATTAAATGAAAATAATGTAATGAAATTAATGTACTTCTAGGTTTTAATTTACTTTGCGTGGAAATTGATGAAATAAAAATTTAGTTGTAAAGGTTGATTTTTATTTGAATTTTAAAATTCCTAAAAATGTCCTAAAAACTCCTATATAGGTAACATTGACGGGTAGTAATGATCACATTTTAGTTAATTTTCAATTATTCTGTAGGTAAACTTTACAGCTAATATGAAGAGTCACTTCCAAATAAGCATTCAGTTATCGATAAATTTTATATCGGAAGGAAGTCCCTAGTTAATTGACGTTATTGCCACCGCGACTTCGAGGTTTGATGATAGCTTTTTATTTTGGAGTCGGTGCTTAAATAATAATCTCAACTCTATACTAACATATATAGTTTACGACCAAACAGTAAACTGTAGTCAATCTCTTGCAAATATGTTTAAAAGTACCTAGTTTAAATCAACACGATGTTTAGGTAAGCGGTGGTTGCTTAACTTTGGTTGTAGGCAGTGGTGGGTAGGTAGGGTAATTAATATCGCTACCGTATAAAAGAACGAACTATAAAACATGAATTTTTGATTGACCTAGAAGAAGAAGAAGAAGAAGAAGAAATACATTTATTCACCAACCATAAGACACACATTATCATTACAGAGATAAAGAAAACAGTGAAGATAACAGAAAAGGCACGCAATGTGTGTCCTCGCGGCGGTGAAACAGACACTGGCTCAGCAAAATGCTGAGGTGTCAGACACCTACAGCGCTGATTTTCAGCCAGTACCGGCAGTGGCTCACGGAACGCTGTACAAACATACTATATTACACGTGTAAACTACTTACATAATACTAATATAGCGGAAAAATTAATAGGAAAAATAATAATAAAATAAACGCACACATAAATACCGATATACAGCCTTGATAAAACTAAAAATAAATTAAAAGGTAATTAATTTAAAAAAAGCAATAGGTTGAAAAATTTATGTGTAGGTAGGTGCTGGATGAGGGCTAGGATTTCTGGAGTGTCAACAAATAGCCCTTAAGCTTGCGCTTAAAGGTGTACCTGCTAGACACCCCTTGGATAGGAGGAGGAAGATCATTCCAGCACTTGGACGCCGCAAACCTGAAACTACCTCTGAAAGACGCAGTCCGGTGTATAGGCACGATAGCGATTGCCTTATACCTGCGCGCACTTCTCGACCATTTAATCCTGTTAAAAAGGTAGGATGGAGTCTCGCTACGTACAACACCAAACAGCAGAGTGGCGAGGTGCAAGCGCCTGCGTGCAGGCATGTTCAACAGGTTTGCGGCGTTCAAATACGGAGTGATGTGGGAGCGAGGAGGGACGCGGAAACAAAAACGTGCGCATGCGTTTTGCACACGTTGTATCAACCTCTTAGATCTACCAATAATGCAGCCATCATAGACTAAATCACAATAGTTTAATCTAGATAATATAAGCGATTCACAAAGGTCAACACGCAAATCGACACTTAGGTAATCACGTATATTATACAGAACTTTAAGGCGATAGAAGCAGTTGCTCACTACTCTAAGTATGTGGCTCTCGAAGCGCAAATTGCCATCCATAAGGAGGCCGAGGTTATTTGCTTCTACCACCTGTTCTATTGGCTCGCCCCTGACGGCAACATCACTGGTAGTCAGAGCATTCAGAGTATTACGAATTTGATGTCTTGACCCATAAACCACATATTTCGACTTGCTGGGATTGAGAACTAAACAGTTCTTCTCCGACCAAGAGGAAATACGATCGAGGTCTTCGTTAATTGCGTTCACGGCGGTTAACGTCTCCGACGGTGCGCTGGAGAAGTAAAATTGCAGGTCATCCGCGTAAAGATGGTATCTACTGTTCTTTATACTGTGAATAATGTCAGCGCTGTACAATATAAAAAGCAGGGGACCCAGGATTGAACCCTGCGGCACTCCCCTAGTCACAGGACAAAGAGAGGACCACAGAGTTCTACCATCCATCCTACGCAATGCAACTGCCTGCGCACGACCGGACAAGTAACTGCTGAACAAATTGATCGTAGTGACATCAAACCCGTAATAGGACATCTTTGATAACAGCAAGGGCACGCTAATGCAGTCGAAAGCCCTGGAGAAATCTAAAAGAACCATAATGGTACTTTTACTAGCATCCCGAGCCTCTAGGATATTGTCGACTACATCGAGTAACGCAGTAACTGTCGATCGACCCTTGCGAAAACCCGACTGCAACTCAGGTAGGATACTGTTTTTCTCCAGGTATTCCGACAGCTGTTCGCAAACCACCCTTTCTATTATCTTAGACGTACAAGAAAGGATACTTATAAGGCGGAGTTCGGACAGATTTGCAGGGTTCGGTATTTTTGGTAACGGGATCACTTGAGCGATTTTCCAGTCTGTTGGGAAAGTCATAGTCTCAATACTTTTGTTAATAATGTAGGTCAGTATGTCAGAGGTCCTCGGAAGAGTCATGAGTAGCATGTCAATATCAATCGAGTCGAGTCCCTTCGCGGTCGTTTTAATTGAAGTCATAATTTTTGTGATGGTTCTAAACGTTGCGGGTGAAAGAGTAAAAGTCTTGCTACCGTGCCTACCGAATTCGTAAAAAGTAAGGTCAGATATTGTTACGTCCTGTTTTCCGGGGACGTTGAGGAAATGGCGGTTTATTAAGTCAGGGTCGTCAAAAAATGTCGGGAGGTCAGTCTGCGTCTGTGAGTCTGGAAGAACCATGCGCTTCAAGTTTTTCCAGAGAGTCTTTGGGTCAGTACCTAATGTTGTTTATATGGTGTGCAAAGAAGGCCCGTTTCTCGCTATAGATGGCCTCGATGACGAGATGTTTCAGGTCCAGGTAATATTGCTTATGAGCATCACTCATGGATCGCTTGTACTTGGAATGAGCATCATTTCTGAGACGCATCATAAGCTTGACATTACTCGTAAGCCATGGTTTGAGGGCCTCCTTTACCACTATCGTCGTTACAGGGGCGTGTTTGTCAAAAAGTCCGAGTAAAAGTTCGTTGAATCGTCTAACCATGTCGTTTACGTCGTCAAGCACAAGAATTTGGTCCCAGTTTATGGCGTCAAGGTCGTCGTTGAAGTCACTCAAGGTAATGTCTTTAAGAGGTCGGTAAGTAATTCGCTTTGGTGTCGGCTTTCGTTTTTTTATGTCAAACTCGGCTGTGATGAATGCATGTCGACCTAGATCTGGAATGTGCTTCACGTCTACAGTCACAACGCGAGCATCGGTGCAAACCAGGTCTATGGTCGTCTCGCTGTGTTCTGTGAAATGTGTCGGGTCGCTTACATGTTGAGTCAAGTTAACTGTCGTCAAAAATTGTGTCAAACATTTAAATTTAGTGTCATTTTCATCCGAAAAATTAATATTAAAGTCACCAAGTAAAATCAAGCGGTCGTAATTAATGAACGAAGTAATTTAGTCAGTAATAGCGTCAAAAAAAGTCTCAACGTTAAGCCACGGAGGGCGGTAAGCGGTTCCAATAATTAAATGTTTACTGTTTACATTTATTTTTAGCCACATTTGTTCTACGAGGGCAGCGGGGGGGTGCGGCAGGGTGCGGGCGGTGAGGCCCCGGCGCAGGTAGAATCCCACGCCACCTCCCCGTCCAGCGCGGACGTCCGCTGGCCGAGCGATATGACGCAGTCGGTAATTGGCCACCACGGGGGCCCGTCCTTCCTCGCCAGCGCGCAGCCAGGTCTCGTTTATGGCCACAATGTCCGCGTCAGTCTCCGCTATTGTCGCAATCAACTCGTCGTGTCCCGTACCAAGAGATCCAGCATTAAATAAACCAACTTTGAAGTTTTTAAAACGAGGCATCACATTCGCCTAGTGCCTGCTATACGGGCACATCTCAAAAAACCAATATTAAGAGAAATCGCCGATCAAAGTTTTGCGAGTTGAGTGTACGGCAGAAAAAAGGGTCTAATTCCTTAAGTTTTGGGTCAATAACACTGCGGTTTAGGTTATTTTGTTGTTCATTATATAGAGCTTCAAATGAATGTGCATTTTTTTTCAAGTATGCCTAGTTTTTAAAGTACTGGCCTTCAAATATAGGCACTTCGTGTTGTGGCCATATCGCAGAAAGTATTTTACGGAATTTCGAGATGTGTCCAAAATCGCAAAAGAATTAAATGACGGTAATAAGCATACTATCATACAAAAATACATTTAAAAATAATAAAATAAATGAAAAACACGAAAAATTGTTATCAGATACCTTTATTAATCATCTTTGGCACAGTAAAACATTATTATATGCGATAATCAATGTCTCGAAGTATGCCTAACGCGTAAATTCTCTTGACAGATAGGTATATAATTTAAATTACCTATGTTTGAATATCTGCCCAGCTAAAATCCAGTCTCCTTCTGTGTGCACGACAGGCACCGACCAGATGCTGCGCCAGAAATTACTCATAGCAGGAGCATCCGGTAGGTATCCGTCGCTCACTCCTTGATCGGTTCCTTCCCACTTTCGGTACACCTTCCTCGGATCACTTTGGAAGAGGTGATTTTGCTGGTATCTATCCACATGCTCTCTATAGCGACGAATACGGCTTGCCCACGCGCAAACTTTCTGCTTCAGGAAGTCGATACGTTCCGTGACACAGGCCATAATAATGTTGGGGCCTTATTCCGGTCCAAGCAAAAGCCTGGTTCACGAAACGCATGACTCGGGGGCGTTCATTACCCCCCTGAAGCAGACTAGTTTTCCTATGAGAGTCCTAAACTTATCAATACGCCGCTCAACTCGCACTTGCCAAGCGGGGACAGACCCGCGAGCGCGCGTCGCTCGGTCAGTGTCCGAAAACTTGACTCGAGCTACGCGGCATGCAGTGCTGGCCCCGCAGTACAAATTTGAGTGAGTATCGATAATATCCTCGCTGGCTTGTAAATATGACGCCAGCAAGGCGTTTAGGGCTCCCATAAGTGTTCAATTTCGTTTACTGCCAGGCAAGCGTGGTAAACGGGGCCTAGAGTTGGGTGTGGACCGATACTGCGCGATCGCGTCTTCCAAAGCCCTCCTCAGTTGCTCATTCACCTGGCTAGTTACGCTTATATTCACACAATCCTCAACGTCGCTAACGGGATCATACTGCACTGACATCAATGCGTGTTGGGCGACTGGCATCGAAGCCGATAACGCAGCAGGAGGGTCCCGTGATGAAGCGGAGGTTGTACGAATATGTAGCGATTCAAGGCGTAGCCGATTAAGGTACAGACTGATCCAGTCGCCGAAGCCGCTGAATGGCCCGCACCTGATCCGATAGTCATTGCGCGGTAACAGTGATGGCTGGTTCAAGAGTCTGAAATAGGAGCAGCATTCGATCACGGTACGCAGTGAGGTTAGTTCCTCCCTCTTTAGCCCCGTATTATGCTCGCATGCAATTTTCATTATTCGATGTTGACCATCGCATGCGGTGCACTAAACCACCGGTAGTGGGAGCTGTGTGCAGAGCAGGATGCCCCGCAGGCCCCAAGCGTGCCGGCAGCGGTGGTCGTACGTCACGTAGGTGGTCGCGACGGCGGAGGTCGCTCGACTCGCTGGTGTCGGGTGCAGTGGCGAACTCATCACCCAACAGCGATGGCGACATGAGCTGAACGAAGCGGGCTGGGGTGGAGGGCGTGCTATCGTAGTATCCGCTTCTGTTCTATTCGTTCTAGATCTTGTTATCGTGTTTTTTGCATGACATGATATGACATTAAATGTCAACATTGTCACGGGGTAGTAAGGCGCGCCTTCAATGGTTGAGTGGTGCCGCTGCTCACATACACCTTTGGCATACTAAGGTGGACTCAGACTGAGCTGGACACCCTGGATAGGGGGATCCGTCTACTGCTTAAATCACATCGCATGTTGCACCCACGCTCATCTGTCATGAGATTGTACATCCCGAGGAAATGTGGAGGTCGAGGCATTTTAAATGCTAAGAATCTCCACAACCGCGAGGTGTGCGTGCAATCTCAGGGATTATTTCCTTGGCAATGAGTGTGGGATGCATCGTGGTTGCAGTAGACAGGAGCCTCACGCCTCTCTCCTTGGCAAACGAAAACTGGCGCAGACCAACGGTGTTGAGCACTGAAGACCGCAAGAACGTATGGAAAAGCAACGAGCTACACGGACGCTTCTACCTGGCCCTAACAAGGCCCGATGTAGACTTTTTAGCGTCCGTGAAAACCGAAATCTTTGGGGAACCGAAGGTTTTGTCTGTGCAATTGCTGACGAGACGAGGTCATAATGACGAACAATTACCGGAAATATATTCTGAGGGATGGCACGGTCGACATTTGTCGAGCTTGCCGTTGCCCCGGCAAGTCCCTCAGACACTAATTTCAACGGCGAGTACTTGCTCATACATCCAGGATCATCCATCAGCAACTTGCTGGCTTGCTCGGCTGGCCGTCAGCAACCCACCCCCTTCCTCCCCCTTATGACTAATCATATGTAAAAGTAATTGTTTTTCTCCTTGTTTCAGTTAGCAGCCATCACAGACTTTTTATGGCCTCCGTCACAAACATTCACGACGCAAGAGCAGTCTTTGCCGTCTTGCTCAAAAGTGTCTAGTTCCAAATACAGGTACAAGAACCATTATAAAGAAAAAAATAAAATTCAAAGGAAATTCAAGAAAAAATCGATGGGAACCGCTGATCAGTGTTTACATACATAACCGAACTTATTATGTTAGTATTGTATTTTATATAGTAAAATGTTAAAAAGTTATACAGTTGTTTAATTTATCTCTGTCTTTAGTGTACTGGTATTGGTAATTGAATTAAATAAAAATACAACAAAATGTTTATTGTATACTATAAATATTCTGTTTTATTAACATATACCTATACATTGACGCCCTCCCACTCTATCATAAAAACTAATTTCATTATTCATTCATTCATATTCATATTCAATTTCATTGTTGCTTAAATAGAAAAGAGACACAAATCAAAATGTGTTTGTTGCATTTAAATTCGGAATGCTATTTATTTTAAGTTTGAAATCAAATTATGATTATTTTTGATTTGTGGCGCTTCTGTATACAGGGTGGAAAGTTGAGAAGGGGCAGTAAGGGCAGCTACTAGATCCCTTGCTGCTACGCGAAAATGCTTTTAGGAGACATTTACTAACTTTTTAAGTAATGAAAATCAACATTCATAGATTTTTGATAAAATGTAGTATAGTCAGCGAGAAAATCGACAGATTTGAGTAATTTTTTTTTAATGCCAATCGATTCCATTTCTATCAAGGATTAAAACACTCTTAAAACACTCACTACTCGGCCTAGGTTGGATGTTGCTTTAATAAATAATAAAGTAAGAGACTAAGACTTTATAGGGAAAATATTCTTGTTAATGATGATTTATTATATAAAGGTATATGTAAAAATTAACAATTCTTTAAAACTTTAGGATGGGAAATGGAAAAGACAATATGTTATTTATTATTATTTTAAGAATGTTTTATCCTACCCAAGTATTCATAGTTACTACTGGTTGTGACTGCAGCAATGAGAATAATTGCTGCAGTCACAACCAGTAACTTTGAATACTTGGGTAGGATAAAACATTCTTAAAATACAATACCTTACCATTTAAGTAATTGTGATTGGTGAATTAAATCCAAGATAAAGGAGAATGATATTTATAACAATTGGGTAAGTAAAGTTTTTTGAAGGGGTGTATTTTTTTTTTTCTGATAGTGTTTCGTCTATATATATAAACCAATAATCTACAGTTATTTTATTTTTAAACATTATAGTTCTTCTAAAATACCTTTTTTTTATGTCCGTTATGACAGTTCTCTGAGCGTTACGGAACTATACGCATTACCTTAGCCTAAATGATAATTTAAAAAAAAAACCTTATTATGACAGTACTTTGTCCGTCTGTTGTCAAAATTGTCAAACGAATAAAATAAATAATGGTTTAGCTTTCGTTTGTTTACCTCCGTGTTATTTACCAATTGTTTCCTTGAATTTTACGATGACTTCTGCTCAGACCCTTGGATTTGGATATTACCGCATTTCTCGACAACCACTGCAACGCTTTTTTGGACTTGAATTGGAACTACTCTTGACGGCGTATTTTGGCTGACGATTCTTACTATCCCTGACGACCTCTGCATTAGTTTTTGGACTACGATACAAGTTGTTTGCATCATCTTCATCCTTATATAATGGATACATCAAATATAAGTCCTGCAAACGCTGCTTATGATAGAGTATATTACAAGGATGAAGTAAGATGTTTCGTACCGTCGTGTAAAAAATTTAGAAGAGACCATCCCAATGCCACTTATTCTTGTCCATACCAAAAGCTCTAAAAGCCTAATAAGTGCCTAACCATGGAAAGGAATTGCCCAAAACGACTCTTGTATGTCTGTGAAGAGCATGTCAATGTGATTCAGCAAGTCAGTATGAATTTCAAAAAGTACATAAGGCAGCCAGGATAAAATCCATAGTAAGCACAGCTAATATTAAAGCAGTATCTTTAACCAAATTTTCTTTCATCAAGTGGCTTTGCGACACCAACAATGTTTGAGCCCTCGAGCCCTTCAACCTCAACATCATCAAGCAACAAGGAATATGTGTCTGCAAAGCACAGACATTTTTCTGGACAGCAGCACATAATGAGCCTTATAAAAGAATAACCCAATATGTATATTGAAGTGCCGAAACAGTATTATTGGGTTATAGATTTTTTGGCAAAGCAACTATGTTTAAAATAAAACAAAATGATACTCTACAAAGAAGACCCATTTTAACTTGAGCAAAGTCACCGTTCAAAAAATATTAAGATTACGCCGCATCTGGAAAAATACTTGAAAAATATTATTTTTTAACTGCCAGAACCTATAGAAATAAAAAAGACGTTACCTCCAGTATTTAAGGCCAGATATGCAAATGTCCAATGTATTATCGATTGTTTTGAAATTCAAATAGAGACCCCTTCAGACCCTGTAACTCAAGCCAGGACATGGTGACAATACAAGTACTGTAACACATTAAAATATCTTATAGCTTGCTGCCCAAACGGTTTTATCTGTTTTATTTCAAAAGGCTATGGAGTAAGGATATTAGACAAAGCCATTACAGAATGTAGTGGCTTTGTTGATATTGTTCCTCCAGGGGCTGTGGTATTAGCCGATCGAGGCTTCAACGGGATAGAGATTCTTCTTAAAGACAAACATATGAAACTCCTTCACCCTCCGAGTGTATCATCAACTGAAACGCCAACATAAAAAGAAGTCATTCAAAGCAAAATCATCGCAAGTCTAAGGATACATGTGGAGCGCGTGATATGGAGGGTGAGGGAGTTAACTTTCCCGAAACCTCACTCAGTAATTAATCACAGTTATATAAGATACATTGATGAGAGTTTGACCATTGCCTGTGCTCTAGCAAATTTACAGGGTAATATAATAAAAATACAGTTAATATTTAAAAACTTTGTTTTACTTTATTAAAGCAATTCATAACATTAACACTTCTGGCTTTGATTAAAATGGGTTCACTAAGGGCCGCTTGCTAGAAGCAAAAGGATAACCTGGTTTTAGATTTCAATCTAGATTTGACATAATTATAGTTCCATACTTAGTATGACTAAAACTAGATATTTCCTGCTGGAACAAGTGGCCCTAAGTTAAGAAAGAATGCAGTAGTATAGCTTTTTCAAACCACACACGACACGGCGCCGTACGCCACTTAAAGGTTCGACCCCACCGCTGCTTAAAATACGGCTACGGTACGGAATCGCAGTGACGCATCGTATCCGTACCGTTTTTATCGCATGCCCTCCACACCGCTGCTTTAAAATAAGGTGTCGTTGTGTAAACCACCGTCATGTTCATATAAGGTAAATTTCTGGAATCAGCTTGCACGAACTCGTTTGACGCACTCATTATATCGCCTAGTGTCAGGGCAAAAAAAGTGTAATCCAAAGGCAGAGCAGGGGTCGTCAGGGATAGTAAGAATCGTCAGCCAAAATACGCGCGGGAATCGTCGTCAAGAGTAGATCCAATCCAAGTCCAAAAAAGCGTTGCGGTGGTCGTCGAGAAATGCGATTATATCCAAATTCAAGGGTCTGAGCAGAAGTCGTCGTAAAATTCAAGGAAACAATTAGTAAATAACACGGAGGTAAACAAACGAAAGCCAAACCATTATTAGTTTGACAATTTTGACAACAGACAAGGTACGTCATAATACGTCTTTTTTTTAAATTATCATTTAGGCTAAGGTAACGCGTATAGTTCCGTAACGCTCAGAGAACTGTCATAACGGACTTAAAAAAAGGTATTTTAGAAGAACTATAATGATTAAAAATAAAATAACTGTAGATTATTGGTTTATAGACCAAACACTATCAGAAAAAAATATAATATACACCCCTTCAAAAAACTTTACTTACCTAATTCAATGAACTTAGGTACTTTTACAAAAATATTTTCATAAAATATTTAGCAGAAGCTATTTTTTAAGTTGTTTAAAAAAACCTCAGAAATCTATGTTACCTGTTAGACTGTCATGTTAAAAATGTTTTTATACCAGACCTAACAGAGATTTAAACTCAGTAAGTAAAGTATGTTCAGGGATATTATTACTAAGAGGATTTCGTCTTAGGCAATCATAGAAGATAAATATCTTCTACCGATCTCTCATCAAAACCACATTCGCAGTTGTCCTTAATCCGTATATTCACCAATTCCACCCCCGTTCACGTATAATAAACTTCAAGGATACAATATAAATACAATTCCAAGGATAATAAACTTGTCCGCCAAACTCCAGCTATTCTGCACGTCACTCGAGACATGAATTCGGAGTTCTAGTATAGGGTACAGAACCCTCCTACTTCTGCTTGCTTCTGCCCGATGGCTCAATTTTGCCAAGGAAAAGTAGCTATTGTATACAGAACGTCAATGGACTGCGTCGGAGTCCGACGGTCGGACCCAGAATTAAGTGCCGTAGTACTTCATGGAGAGCATATGGGATCTTTAATTCGGCGCGCCGCGTCTCGAAAATATAATGTAAACAAAACAAACAAATCGTAAAACCGAACTCAACATAAAAAACTTCACTACTGTCAAGACATAACAGACTATGTGATCTGGCAATTTTTGCAATATACCTATACCTACCTATAACAAACAAAATGAAGTATAATACAAATGCATAAGCTTAATTATTTTTAAGTGTAATATGTATCCTTTTACTTAGTTAATTATACAAATTGGTATGAAAAAATAGAAACAATTTATTTTATACCATTCCGACATCAAGCAATTGTGAACCAGCTTTAAGAAATTCAATAAACTTCTCTGTATAACCTGTGTTATCTGTGGCTTTATCACGTTCCCAACGCTTTCGCCTTATCTGACGTTAGTAGAGAATACCGTGATAAAGTTGAGGTGATCGAACAGACGGACGTATAAGGCTGCCTAATTGAGAATACACGCGCTAAATGTGTTTTGTTCGCTTTGACGGGACTACTTAAATTCGACGCTTGAACATTCACTCCTGCGTTCGCTCACCGTCGCTGTTGAAAGAATCACTACCCTGTTTGTTATCGCCTGGTGACGCCACGGAATAGGTTAATGTTAGGAAAATTAATGCCAATGTGACATTTAAATAATTAAAATATCTATTAATATTATGTAATTTTTAATAATAATCAAGGAAGAATATATACCTATGAATAAACAAACTTTACTCACAATCAGTAAATAATACAAAAATAGATAATGTAAACAATTACATACTCAATTATATATACCCATAGGTGTCATTAAATCGGATTGAATAATCTAGTAATATTACTTGAATCAACGTTTGTTATAACTTCTCGCCTGTAAAAGTGTTGAAAAGTGTTAGCTGATCGCCAATTACCACGGGCCAAGATTTCGTCTAGGGGATAATTATCCAGCCAACTCTTAGAAGCTACAGCAGAACGAGTGCTTCCTGGGGCTCCTGTTATGCCAGCTTCTTTAAGCAGGGTTTTCACCCACCCTGCTATAACTGTACGTGACGCAGGTCGTGCTTCGCCTTTAAGTGTAATAAATACATTGAATGATTTAGCCAAGTTACGTCTATGATTTAGTAAAGAAATAGTTCTCTTTATCCAGAATAAGGGATCTAAGTTACGATCATTAACATTTGACACAAGTTTCCAGCCTTATTGTCTGTAACTGCTAGAGTCGGTTTTTGACCCGAATTGGGGCCAAAATATAATGCTATCGTCTGATATTACGCAATAGCTAGGATCTACCATAAGTAAAGTCAAGTCATGTATTCATCGACCAGAGCATAGTAGCAACAAGATTGCTGCGTGGCGTGACGCCTGAAACACATTGTTTATGTCTATTACATAGTTGGTCAAAAATTACGTCAGTTTGCTAACATCCCAAATTGGTGGTTTGAATGTTTTAGGATTTTTTAGAGCTATTGACTTTAAAATATGTCTTACAAGAACATGTGAACTAAGTTGATTTGATTGCTCAGTGTTACACAACGTTGAAACGACAGATTTGTGTAAAATAATTGTTTTGTAAATAGCCTATTAATTAAACATAAATCTGACAAAAACTGAGCTAATTGTGCACCTGTCGGATTTTTACTATTTATATTTTTAGCACTAGCCCAGGAGGTCCAACGTTTCCAAGCTACCTCATAAGTCTTTAAGGTTGATTTTCGCCAAGAATTCCTAAGTAGTGTTAGCTGCTCAGTATTCCATGCTGCTAACGTCTCAGTACACCCCCACATTTCCAAACCTCGAGGGTGATGTCCTCGACCCTCGGTGGCGGGAGACCCATTGACGTGTCGACTAGATGTTGTTGCAAGTGCCTCAGGGTTAATGGTGCCGCAAGTGCTCTGGCTTTGAGATCCGCACGCCAAAATACCATCTCCCATCGTGGTACCACTAATAGAAATATTCCGCTCGACTGATTTAAGTGAGTCAGCACTTCGGGAACTAGAAATGGCGGGGGGAAAACCCATGCTAGCGGGTAGTTCCACTGAACACTGAACGCGTCGTGATAAAGGGCTTGAGGATCCGTCAGGTCTCGAGAAACATAATTGCACACCACGTGAGCTGCTGCTGAGGCAAACAGATCTATCATTGGAGTTCCCCACTTCGCAAACACTACCTCTACGCAGGGCTGGTAGCAGATGCCACTCTGGAGGTTGGCGATGGCGCGACAAGTGATCGGCCTGATTGTTGTATCTGCCTGGGAGATAGTGTATGCTGAAGTGTATTCGATTTTTTGATCCAGGAGATCTAGAATTTGATGCGTTATGTTGACCAAGGCTGGTGACTTCGTACCCCCTTCTTTTCGAAGATAGGCAATTGTCGCACTGTATGAGGATCGTGCTGTGACACAATAGGTGTGCGTGTCCCTGAAGAGCATGTGGTATCGCCAGCATCTCTTTTTGGTTGCAATGCAAACTTCGTTCTTTCTGCGACCAGGCACCTGAGAGAGCCAGGTCGTCCAGTTGCGCCCCCCAAGCAAGGTCGGACGCGTCTGTCGTCAGAAAATGCATCGGTTGTGGGTAGTGCAATGGTGTTGACATCTGGCAATTCTGGCCCCACCAGATGAGTTCGTTCGTGACACTCTGTGGTAGTATAAATTGCCTTGTCGACTGGTTTGGCAACGAGTTCATGAACATTAACAGTTGCCGATGATTGAGCCGACCTCGCGGAACAACAAAGCTGACAAAGCTTCATAATTCATATCAATCTCTGTAAATCTTTTAAAGTTATTTGGTAGTAAAGGTGTGCGGGACTTGCCTTGCAGTAGCGGCTCAGCGTGCGGGTTAGCGAAGCGGAGAGAAATAAGCACTTCAAGTAGTATAATGCACACTAAGTTTATTGTTCTACACAGTTCACGGAAGTCACAAATAACACACAACACCAGTCAGTCAATTTAGAAGGAGTAGGAGCAAGCGAGAGATAGAACATATAAGAAAGAAATTAAGCACTAGAAACTCCGTAAGCGTAAGCAGTGGGAGCGTCCAAGCGACATGCGTTCCGCGTCGATAACGATTAGGGACTGCCTACGTGACCGGCGCAAGCGTCGTGCGCTCGCGCGGCCGGCGGCTGGACCGGTTCCTTGCGCCGCTGCGGTAAACAACATGTAGATTCACTACTAATAAAATCAGTCGCTCTGTCCTTACAACATACATTTTATTTAAGTTTATCTAGATAATTAGTGCTTTGTTTATTTAATTTAATAATTATATAATCTTAATATGAGTTATACTTATTTATAACTATACAAAATTATTTGAATTTATTATTTGAAATATTAATTAAACATTATTATTTTAGATTATAATTATTGATAATTAATTTAAGTGTTATAATTTATTATTATTTGTTAATAATTATTATGAAATCCAATTCATACGCCACATCACCCCCCTCCAGAGACCGTCAAGGGCGATAGTAGTCAGGTACGCGAACCGTACGTCCTGATCTTGTTTTTCTAATTGTGATATCTGTCTCAGGAGGAGATTGAGTCAGTGGAGTAGGAATTGGTGTATTTACAGAATCAGATAGTACAGACTCAGATAGTACATAAGCAGGTTTAATACGGTCGATGGACACACTCACAATTCTACCGTTCATTTTTAAACTATACACTTTATCACTTCGCCGTATAACTTCGTAAGGGCCTGTGTATGCTGGCTGAAGTGGCGGACGGCATGTGTCATCCCTAAGAAACACATGACTGGCTTTACTGAGGTCCTTATAAACGAACACAGTCCTTTTAGCGATATGCCGTGACGCTGGTACTAGTGTGAGATTACTCGCAAACTTACGTAGGCGTGATATATAATCTGTCACGTCCATTCTGTCTTCAGGTAATGTACGGGCGTCCAGAAACTCTCCAGGTAGTCTTAATGGCTCACCATATACTAGTTCTGCGGCGGTAGCATTTAGGTCTTCCTTAAAAGCACTGCGTATTCCAAGCAAAACCAAAGGCAACGATTCCACCCAGTTGGTACTCTCGTGACAGGTGATAGCAGCCTTTAACTGTCTGTGAAATCGCTCCACTAGGCCATTGCACGCTGGGTGGTAGGCAGTGGTGCGTCGATGCTGGAACCCAACCATCTGAGACAGGTACCTAAACAGGTTGCTCTCGAACTGCCTGCCGCGATCGGTAACTATGTCACTGGGGCAACCAAAGCGAGCAATCCATCCGTACAATAAGGCCTTGGCTACGGACTCAACCGTGATCTCCTGTAATGGTATCGCCTCAGGCCATCGTGTAAAGCGATCGACGACCGTGAGGCAATACTTAAATCCTTGAGACACAGGCATGGGGCCTATGAGGTCTATGTGTATATGCATGAATCTCGCTCGTGGTAGTCTGTACGTACCTAGTGGTGCAGAAACATGGCGAGTTACTTTAGCGCGCTGACATGCCAAACAGGTACGTGTCCACTCTCGGCAATCTTTCTTGATACCTGGCCATACGTATCGATCTATGACGAGCTTTATGGAGGCGTTGGCACCAGGATGACTTAGGGAGTGTAGGCTCTCGAACACTTGACGACGCAGCTCTCTAGTGACGAACGGTCTGGGTGTCTCATTGCCCTCGTCGCAATGCAGTTCGACATGGGTACCTGGCAACTTAAGCTTCTTTAGACGGAGTGAAGTGTCACTGTGCAGGAGTTCTCGTAACTCTGTGTCAGTGTGCTGAGACTGTGCTAACTTACTTAAGTCGATCGGCTGTGTAATTTCCTCTATGCGGGACAGGGTATCAGCAACGACATTATCTTTTCCTGAAATATGCCTTATATCCGTGGTAAATTGCGCTATGTAATCGAGGTACCGAAATTGTCTGGGCGAACAGTTGTCTTTGCGTGAGTGGTAAGCAAACGTTATTGGTTTATGGTCAGTATATATTGTAAAGACTTGAGCCTCGACCATGTGCCTAAAGTACTTTATGGCTTCATATATGGCTAGTAGTTCTCGATCATATGGCGAGTACTTACATTGTGCCGGACTCAGTTTCCTCGAGAAAAATGCTAGGGGCTGCCATTCTCCATCAATGTGCTGCTGGAGTGCTGCACCCATGCAGGTGTCCGATGCGTCAGTGACAATGGCAAGCTTAGCCTGGCTATTTGGATGCGCTAACAACGCAGCCTGGCATAAGCTTTCCTTGCATCGGGAAAAAGCTTCGTGCTCTTCAGCGCCAAAGTTAACGGGATGAGAACCTTTGACAGAGCCGGTTAAAAGAGCGTTCAGTGGTGCTTGAAACTGCGCTGCCTCAGGGATAAACCTACGGTAAAAAATTATCATACCAAGGAATCGGCGTAACTCTCTGACGTTCTTCGGGGCCGGGAAGTTTTTGATGGCATCCACCTTGGCTGGAAGCGGCTTCGTACCGTGGACGGAAATGCTGTATCCAAGGAATGTCACCTCCGAGGCACCGAAGACACACTTGGAAGTATTGATCACCATCCCGTACTCCTGGAACTTGGTGAACAGCTGGTGCAGATGCTCCTTGTGGGTGTCCTCATCCTTTGAGAATATCAAAAAATCGTCCAGGTATGCGAAACAAAAGTCCAGTCCCCTTACCATCTCATCCACAAACCGTTGGAAAGTCTGTCCAGCGTTGCGAAGCCCGAAGGTCATGAAGGGGAACTCGTAAAGTCCGAACGGTGTGGTGATGGAGGTCTTCGGGATATCCTCTGGATTCACAGGGATCTGGTTGTATGCTTTCTCGAGGTCAATAGTGGAAAATACCTGGCAACCAGAAATACAGTGTGAAAAATCATGGATATGACGTATAGGGTATTTGTCCGGAATGGTCCTCGAGTTGAGCATCCTAAAGTCACCACAAGGACGCCAGCCGTTGTCTTTTTTAGGAGCAAGGTGTAGTGGCGATGACCATGGTGACTCTGAAGGTCTTGCTGTTCCGTTCTGGATCATTGCAGTAAACTCATCCTTAGCTATCTTTAATTTATCCGGGGCCAACCGTCGAGGAGAGCAAGACACAGGAGGCCCTGGAGTTGTCCGGATGTGGTGTAAAATATTATGCTTAGGAGTCCGCTGAACGCCTGATGGGCGAGTAATGTCGGGGTATTGAAGTAATATGCGATGATAATCCGACTCACCAGATACAATTTTCACCGAAGAAATGCCTTCTGACGCTTGCACAGGCAGAGCCACGGCGCGAAGGCTAGTAGTGTTATCGATCAGCTGTTGGTTTCTGCAGTCAACTATGAGGTTGTAGTACGACAGAAAGTCTACGCCGATTATTGCCTTTGTCACGTCCGCAACAATAAATCGCCAAGCGAAGTCGCGGCGCAAGCCTAGGTTCAGCACTAAGTGTAAATATCCATATGTGTGAATCGTTGAGCCGTTCGCTGCGCATAACTGGTAGCTTGATTTTTCTCGTCGATTTTTTAATGCTGACCTAGGGAAGACACAGAGGTCACTGCCAGTGTCCACAAGAAACTGCGTCTTAGTTGTTTGGTCCGTGACGAATAAGCGACCAGTGCTAGGGCAATCGGCGGTCGCAATTATCGAGTGCCCTTGTCGTTTCCCGCCTTATAATCGCAAGGTTTAATGCATTTATTAGCACGCTCACCGAATTTTGCATGGTACCAGCATTCCGGGTATTTTTGGTAACTGGACTGTGATCGCCTTGAACTGGAGCGGTTGCGGGACGCGCTGGACGAGCGCGTTTTTGGCCGGGACTGTCTATTGCCGCTAAATTGGCTTTTTAATGCTTTCATCTCCTTCGTCAACTCACTTACTTGACGCATGAGTTTAGTCATTTCCGATCCGGGTCCGGATATTGATGCAACTTGCGGGGTAGCCACGTCGCAGATACGGTCAGCTAAATCTGCCAACTCTTCGAGCGTATCGTTGGGTTTCGACGCAATGATAAACTGCACGTTGCTGGGCAGGCGAGACATCCAGATGGACAATAGGAACTCGTCTGGAACATTAGGTCCGGCCAAGTTACGCAAGTGTCGAAAAAACTGCGACGGCCTTCTATCGCCTAGCTCTTCTTGGCTTAAAAGCTGCTTCAGTTTCTTCTCCCTCGACACCGACAGCCTCTTGATCAGCTCACTTTTCAGCTTAATGTATTTATCGGTGGCGGGAGGGTTGACAATTATATCTTCCACTTCGGCAGCGTATTGCGATTCAAGCTGTGCGACTACGTAATTGAATTTTGTAGCATCAGTGGTAATACTTGAAATCGCGAACTGGCTTTCAATTTGGGCAAACCAGACAGCTGGTTTCTCTGCCCAAAAGGCAGGTACTCTGACGCCGACACGAAAAACGTCCGTTGGGCAGACGCCATCTTGGGGAACGTTTCTTTGTTCATTAGCTTCGTCCTTGCCCATCTTTTGTGCTCTTGGGGGTCACCAATTTGGTAGTAAAGGTGTGCGGGACTTGCCTTGCAGTAGCAGCTCAGCGTGCGGGTTAGCGAAGCGGAGAGAAATAAGCACTTCAAGCAGTATAATGCACACTAAGTTTATTGTTCTACACAGTTCACGGAAGTCACAAATAACACACAACACCAGTCAGTCAATTTAGAAGGAGTAGGAGCAAGCGAGAGATAGAACATATAAGAAAGAAATTAAGCACTAGAAACTCCGTAAGCGTAAGCAGTGGGAGCGTCCAAGCGACATGCGTTCCGCGTCGATAACGATTAGGGACTGCCTACGTGACCGGCGCAAGCGTCGTGCGCTCGCGCGGCCGGCGGCTGGACCGGTTCCTTGCGCCGCTGCGGTAAACAACATGTAGATTCACTACTAATAAAATCAGTCGCTCTGTCCTTACAACATACATTTTATTTAAGTTTATCTAGATAATTAGTGCTTTGTTTATTTAATTTAATAATTATATAATCTTAATATGAGTTATACTTATTTATAACTATACAAAATTATTTGAATTTATTATTTGAAATATTAATTAAACATTATTATTTTAGATTATAATTATTGATAATTAATTTAAGTGTTATAATTTATTATTATTTGTTAATAATTATTATGAAATCCAATTCATACGCCACAGTTATTTGGCCTTGTTCGAGCACATGACTTACTTTTTTGTTTATGGACACGATCTTTTCTTTTGGCAAGGATTTTACATTGTCCCAGGTGTTCCACATAATTCCCAAATAGATTATGCTCTTCTGAGGGCAAAGAACCGATTTTTTGAAATTTATTTCCCAGCCCAATCTCTGTAGTACTTGCACCGTAACTTGGATATGGTCGCGGAGTATGTGAGAATTTTGATTAACTATCAAAAAATCGTCCAGGTAGACTAAAATTCTCACATTCCACTGTTCCCTTAGTATTTGAGCTACAAAATTTGTCAGCATTGAGAAAGTTTTTGGGGCTGTGCTGAGACCGAATGGGAGGCAAGTTATTTCTTACAATTCCTGATTGTATATAACGCGCAAAAAGCGTCTGTGTGACTTTGTTACTTTCAGGTGAAAGTACGCTTGGGATAAATCTACTTTGCACATCCAGTCGTTGGGCTGAAGGAAATCGGGGACGCGATGCATGTTTATTAGGTGAAACGGTTCTGACTGACGTGACGCAAGGACTCATATATTTTTACCTCTTCGTTTGTTTCTAGATCAATAAATCCTGGAGTGTGATTATATGTCTTTTGGGTGTCAGCGTATCTTACGTCTGACCAAGTCTTGCAACCGAAGTGCTGTACATCATTTAGCATTTTAAGAAAGTGTTCGGGGGTTTTAGGAACAGACGGTTCCTTTAATTTAGTTTCAATATCAAAAGTGAAGGGTACATCAGGTTCATAGTCCGGTAACCGGAACTGGTTCACAAGGAATGTCTTTATATAGCTCACCACTTACCCCAGAATAAATTGATACATTATCGGGACAAGCTAAATGGTTATGGCCTGATGAAACAATATGTTTGCGGAGCTCACCCATTTCTTTAAATAATTTGTCCATCATACGATTAGAACGATGCTTGCGCTTACTTTTCTTACGCCGGTTGCGGCGCGACCGGGAGCCGTTGTAAGTGGAACTCGACGAGCTCGAAGCTCGAAGAATTGCTGCTCGAGGAGCTGCCGCTGCTCGAGCTGCTACTCCGGGATCGCTTGCGAACGCGAAGCACTCCGCTGGGGCCAGCCACACCTTCCGGCCGGGCGGCCGAGTTTTGATTATTACTCATTACTGTAAGATGAAACGATGTTAAGCTATTTGTAACACCACGAATTCGCTAATTGCTATCTAAAAAGTCGTATGAAAACTAGTTAAACCTAATAGTAATTAAATGTAGTGATCCGAACGGCAAATAACCGTTTAAAAGACGAACGATCACTACTACTATTTACTTATAACTGTTTAAGTTTATAAGCGAAACTTAAAAATGGTTAGGTACTTACGTGTTCACGATTTATTTAGCACAGTTTATAGAAATCTTACACGTTATTATATAACTTTATACTTTTTAAGTTTAAGTTGCTTCGACGAAAAAGAAAAAGCCAATGAGACAAGGTAGCTCGACATTATTTTACGTTAAGTAAAAAATGGCGCGCTGCCGTTAGGTGTCGCCACTGAGCCGGAAATCGAAGTCAAATTGTATGAAAATTGGTAGAAATTAGACGGAAACGGATATGCCTTCTCAATTATAAAGCTTCCAGTGACGGTCAAGTCATTTAATTGATAATTATTGTATTATATAGAACTGGATTGGGTGACTTTAACGTTTATTTAGAAAAATAAGAATTAAAATTGACTAAGGTAACTGACGAAAAGAAAAGGTTTCTTCTAGTTGGTGATCAAAATGTGGATTATTTATCTGATAATTGTTTGAGGCAGCGGGTAGACGACGTACTAAATTAGTACGGTTGTGTCAACACCGTTAATTTTCCAACTCGCGTGACTGCAGACTGTGTATCGTCCATTGATTGCGGCATTACAGTAAAACACAACTGATATGGCTTACCGATGTACCTGCGCAGAAGATGAATTTTCGAAGCGCAGGAACCAATCATCATGATCCACGCGTTGAGCGTCTGTATTCCGCGCTATTATTGGCTACTAGTGACGCCATGTTGACGCGCGCCCGCGTGTCATTTAGTCAGCCGTGAGTGAGATGGAAAAATAGATGCAATTTAATTTGCACTTAATAACTATTACGTAAAAGTCTGATCGTGGGTTTTAATCGTGCTTTCGGAAATCATCGGATCGTTGTTTGTGTCTGCGCGAACGAAGATTCACGACACACCATATAAATTGTGTTCTACTGTACCTAACTCGCCCACGACGACCTAACTGTGCCACCAGTGGACACTGCCATAAGCGATAACAACGCACAGCGGTATGAGTTCGTCATACGGCATGAAAGTCCAACGAATGACACAGTTGAACGTCGATTAAGTAATAGTAATTAAATAATGACAACTATGTTAACTTTTTCTATTATGATATTTCTAATTATGACTTTTATTTTATTTACGATGAAACGATTGACATTAATATTAAATTTGATAAATTATTTTTGGTTATGACGCATTAAATTAATATTCATTTTCCTATTAAAACCATCAAATTAAAAAATAAAATTAGTGCGGGCCCATGGTTGACTGACTAACTATTGGAGTACACTTATAAACACACTGACCTGCACGAAATACGGCGCGAGTACCCAAATAATGACATTATAACAGACTGTATAAATAAATATTATAATTTAATTAAATCTGGAACGTTGCGTGCTCGTCAAACCTTTATCGAGCAAAGATTGGCAGGAAGCAGAAATCCTTGCAAGGAAATCTGGAGCATAGTAAATGAAGAGAGAGGCACAAAAACTAGGTCACAAAATATAAAACTTAGAGATTCGACAACGCAAATGATTATATCTGATAATGACATTCCTGACACATTTAATTCTCATTTTTAAACATAGCCTTAAATGACGTCGTTGACAGTGATAAGTCGTTCAGCCAACTATCTGAGGTGCCCGCGCTCTTCCTGCCCACCGTCACGAGCGACATGCTGGACCAGGTGCTGCGGTGTACTTTTGTTAAAAACGCGAAAAATTTACAACTATGACATATCACTCAATATTTTATTATGTATTTGGCCGATTATTAGCAACGTATTAGTAAGATTAATTAATGAAGTTTTTGTTTCTGGTCTACACCCTGACGTACTTAAAATTACTAGAGTGTGTCCTGTGTTTAAGGGAAAAGGGTGTGAAGGCAACAACTATAGGCCTATAACGATAGTTCCGACCATCTCTAAAATAATGGAGTCAATCCTGTCGTCGCACATTATGACCTAGAGAATAACGACATATTGACGGATCAGCAATTTGCCTATCGGCAGAAGATGTCAATCATCACGGCAGCGTGTAAAATATTTGACTGCGTTGTTACTGATCTGAATGAGAGGTACAAGGTATCGGGTATCTTCTGCGACTTGTCCAAGGCCTTTGATGTGATCAATCACGGAATGCTTCTGGACAAGTTGCATCACTACGGCATCAGTGATGTCAGCCACCGTCTACTCACGTCGTTTCTGTTCGGCCGTCAACAGGTAGTCAAGTTGTCCGCAAACGGCAAAATGATGCAGTCTATGACCGGAAGTGTGAGTCTAGGGATCCCTCAAGGGTCTGCATTAGCAAACACACTATTCCTAATTTACATGAATGACCCTCCGACGGCCATTACAGCTGGCCTGTCAGTGCTCTTTGCGGACGACACGAATGTCGTGGTTAGTGCGCGCACGTATGAACAGCCGGGGGAGAAAATCTATGGCGCCTGCCAACAGTTGCAATTGTGGTTTTCGGCTAATGGTTTAATTTTAAACTTGTCGAAATCCAATACCATGGTTTTCTCAGGCCGAAGTAACTCCCTTCCTACGTGCATGGCAATATACAATGGAATGGAACTACGGATATGCAATAAGTGTAGGTTCCTCGGCTTCACACTTGACTCTAATCTTAACTGGAAGTGCCATGTCGACAAACTGTGCGATAGACTGAGTGGTGCCGTCTTTGCGTTGCGTAAACTGAGGAGGTTTATTGCAAATGATGCATTAATACAGGTGTACTTTGCACATTTTCATTCCCTAATGTCGTATGGCATCCACAGATGCCAACAGGGTGATGCTTATGCAAAAACGTGCCTTACGAACGTAAGCTGGGGTGAAACCTAGGCACTCTTGCAGGGGCCTTTTTGTAACTTACCGCATATTGACGCACTACTCAGTTTACATTTTCCAAATATCAATTCGTAAGAGATAATATTTCCTCCTTTGCAAGCGTTAATATCTTTTCTCAAACATGCAATGAAATATTGATGTTTTGTTCCTTATAATAGGCTACGAAGTATGACGTTTCAGGTGCGGCTAGGACAAGAGGTCGTTAATGAAATTTCATTCAAATCCTCCTCTCTCCTCATCCACAGTCATCTTTTTTAATTTCCATTCCACATAAATTTGTGGCACAGGGCATCATGACATTCTGCCACTATGCGTATTAAAAAAAACAATAAACAATTTGGTATGTACTTAACCATGGCGACTGTGTTTATGAACAAGCTAAATAGCAGATTTTTTTTTATTATACTAAGCCGTGCATCCAACCAAAGCGTTTGCATGTTTAAATAAAGGCACCATGTACCAGGAGCGCAGAGGTAATTAGGAGGCTAGCACGGTGCGGCGCTCGCGCGCGTAGCGCGGATCACTGTAGGTTAGGTAGGTACTTCTAATGTTTTTCTACTCGCGTACTAAATGGGTAATATTGATATCGTTAATGGTATCAAAATACCACCTATAGCGTAACCGAAGAGTGAAAACAATTCTATAATGAGCGTTGCCATGGTAATAACAGTTTTATAATAATTATTATAGCATTGTTATTACCATGGTTCCGGTCATTCCGGATATCAGTCTTGGCGTTTAGTGAACACTTGACACCCTAATTTGTATAATAAACCGTTAAAAATATATTAATACCAATTAAAATTACGTATATTAAAAACCAAGTTAAATTTGAGACTAATGTGTTTTAACCATTAGATGCATACGGTATCAAAAATGATACCATATATTATTTTCTTCATTCAAAAATACATCACGTACTTTTAATCTCGCTATTAAGGTTGAATAACGTTACCTTTGCTCAAATATATGCAAAAAAATATCACCAGGCAACACTCAGAGCGGCTATCATTTCATGAAACGTCAATACTTTAAATCGGGCGGAATCTTGAGATATTTTCACCCGAAAAAATCTGTATAGCAAAGGTTAGTATTTATGTTTATCGAATATTATGTGCGTTTTTGTGAGTTATGCATTGTTTTACTAAATCTTTCATTTCTTTGCCGGTATCAAAAACGATACTCCATGCGATTACGTCGTTTTTCATGGTATCAAAAATGATACTCCATGCACTAAGCTTGTTTTCTTACTAACAAGTTTTATAACAGTTTTTTGAGTTTTCTCGGGGTTTACTAATGTTTTGAATGCAAAAAGTAATTTTTCTACAGGATGGTTAGTCATGAAAATTTAAAAGATAGGGACATAGAAGACTTGCATTGAAGATGATGACGAGTCTGATGAAGATGACCTGGAATTTTATCCGTTACTTCACGAACTGCAAACAGCGCTTAAGGAAGATGAGATTGAAGAAGACACTTCAGATATGAATGAAGAAGAAAGTTCAGGTATGAATGAAGAAGAAAATTCAAGTATGAATGAAGAAGAAAATTTAGTAGAAGATCCCAGGTTCACTGGCGTTTTTCCAGATCCTCCTTTGATAAACGAGGAAAGGGCATCAACGAGTTCCCAGGGTCCGTGCGTACCAAAAATTAGCCTAAACCTTCACTGGAGTAAGCGGTTCTTGCCGTTTTGTCAATGTGAAATCGGATTGTTTTGATACTTTTCATTTGTAGTCTTTTCCTTTGATACGTAATTTAAACAAGTTTTTTTTATAGGTACTTACTGCATGGAGTATCAAAAATGATACCAGATATTTTTATAAAAAAACAATATAAAAAACTGATTGCGATTTTTTTCATTATTTTTCCCATTACTAAGTGTATTTTCCCATCATAACATTTTTTTTCCGAATAAAAATATTAAATCATGCATCTAAGGGTTAAAATTACATTTTTATTAAATTACAAAACATAGATGATTAATATCCATCGATTTGTTATTTGGTTACCATGGTTACGTTCAATATGGATATCAACAAAATGGCGTTTCGTTTGGCATTCCCTCTTTTATGATAAATTTTCAGAACTGTAAATTTATCATAAAACTATTAAAATTTGCATGAAATTTGTAAACATTTAACAATAAAATTCACAAACTAAGTATTAACGCCAATCGGAATAATGCAAATGACTTTGCTGACAAGTTATTTGTTAGCAGAAAAATCTAGTAAAGTATACAAGAAAAGTTAGCGATAGTTAATTTTTGTCAGTATCATTTTAAGCTTGTAGAAAAAGTTATGTTTGCAACGGTACATAATTAGGTCTTAAGGTACTCGAGCCTGTAATTAGAGCGCTCGCAAGCTCGCGCTCTAACCTTGGCGCTCGTACCTTAAGAACCTACATTATGTACCAGTTACATAAATAACTATTATGCACTCCTAGTATTTGACGTTGTAATTTTTGTTTTAATTATTTTAATGAATTATATGTTTGAGACAAGCACTATACATATCTCGCCGTGAAAAGGGGTTGCTAGCCTCGTGTGTTTTTTGTGTAAAACGATTTCTTTTTGTGCAATAAAGCGTTTACTTACTTACCTACTTACTTACCTACTTACTTACTAGTCTATATGAACTCGGCTGGCAACCCCCTACTTCCCGGTCTCTGTAGTAATGTACTATGGCAAGGAGCTCCGCCACACCGGGCGTTTGAGAACAGTCCCCCGTCGCATGGCACTTGCGGGTAAGAACCCGCGTGCCATCGGTCCCACGTACTATGAGCGCCAAACTTAAAAATGAAGAATCCGACGAAGCTGAGAAACTTTTTATTGGATGGGTAAGGCCGCAAATTTTGACGAATTTGGACGTTTCAAATTTAACATGCTCATAAAAAAAAATGGTAGCACCGAGAGGTTTCAAAATAATTTTATTATAATACGCGATAAAAACTTTCAAGGTCGCAAGTGACATAATTGACTTAAATCCTTTCAAATAAATAATAAAAATATAATTCTGTCCAAAACGTAATGAAAGTTGTCAATTTTTTTCGCCCACGTGTACTTAAGCCCTGTTATTTTCACGATTTTCAACTTCTCATGATCATGCTTTTGTTCAAACAAAATTTTATGATATAGCGATAGTTCTACCAATTGCGAAAAAAATATATTAAAATAATTTACTTGTGTAGCAAGCAGTTAGCGTCACTTAATTAGTTCAGCTACTGGACAACAGATGGCGCTAGTGTCCGCACAATCCTACATCGCGCTGTTAAGATTTCCCCTGAGAACATGACCCTGCGCGGTCAAAGTGATTTTAATTAAGCAACAGGTCAATAGTTTATAGGTGATTTTATGCTTCCAACTTACTTCCGCCCTGGAATTCGATGGAACATAACGATCAGCAGTAGTTAGTCAAGTTTACCAAATAAATAGGCGTCACTGTTTACTGTGCTTCCGTGTGGAACTAAGTAAAGTAACTTTCGCGTTGTATAGTAAAATAGTGTTATATATATACAACACAATTTTATCTCTCTCTCTCTCTCTCTCTCTCTCTCTCTCTCTCTCTCTCTCTCTCTCTCTTACTCTCTCTGTGTTCGTAACGGAATAAACTCTTCACCACTGCATCCTGTGTCATTTGAACCTGCCACCGACTTCCCCGTGACCTTGTCCAATCGGCCCCCTTCTACAACTGGCGTCCAACGTGAGGGCCTGGATCATTCTCGGGTTAGCGACCGATGCCCGTCGTGACACGCTTGAAGAAGAGACTTCAAGAAGAAATAAGCGAGATGTCTGTTAACATGTCAGAAGCACAGTTCCAACTGGGAGTTATCACCTCTGCTGTAACACCTGCACCGCAGCCAGCACCGACACCTCGTGCGTCTTCGTTTGCTGCAGCAAAATTCGATTATGATGGAAAACGAGATCCAGAACTTGTAAAGACGTTTCTGACAGCAGCCTCATGTTACAAAAGAGCGGAGTAAATGAGCGACAAGGATGCTTTGCTTAGCCTGCCTCTCGTTTTAAAGAATGAAGTAGCTAGATGGTGGAATGGTATCTGCGAGAGTGTACTCACCTGGGACGATTTTCAAAGTCGACTGCGGAGAGCCTTTGCACCTAAGAGGCCTGCTCATGCTATCTATTAGGAACTTATAGCGGTTCATCAGCGCGACGATGAGTTAACGGAAACATTCATAGCAGGGAAAAGAGATCTGATTGCCCAGTTACCCTTACCTCGTCACCCTGAGTGCCACGAACTGGACATGATTTATGGCACCCTGCATAAGAAGATCAGAGAGAAAGTACCTCGAGAGTCTATTACAACATTCGACGCTCTCCTAAAATGTGCCTAAAGTGCAGAGGAGCTTTTCGAAAGAAGGCAGGAAGAGTCAGCGAACCGGTACGCCCAAAGCCAAAAGAAGTGACAAACCCTGTATCAGCTGCCGCTACGCAAGCACCGTCACCTACTCAGTCCGTAATCTTTTGCTATGGATGCGGAACACCAGGAGTGGTTCGGTCGAAATGCCCCAACTGTTTGACAGTCAAGAAAGCAGCGACGGTCAAGACTGAGAAAGTGGACTTCTGCGCCCTTAATGTAAAAACTGATGCCCGGTTAAGAGCTATTGTTGGTATAGGCATTGGATCTATTGCTGGAACCGCGTATGTAGATACTTGTGCTAAAACCAGTGTTGCCTCGTACGAATTGTATGTATGTCTAAAGGCACGTGGATACAAGTTTGGAAGAGAGCACGTTGCAGTAACATTGGCTGACGGTATAGAAAAGAAACAAGATATCCTAACGATACAAGTCCCAGTTTCCCTTTGTGATCGCACGATACTAACAACTTTTATAATAGTTCCTGACTCTCATGAGAACCGGACTCTGTTGGGTGTGGGATTTATCCAAGACGCTGAGATGGTTCTGAACGTGCCACAAATGACATGGCACTTCGCGGACACACCCCACATCACCTATGAGCCGAGAGAAGAAACGACTATTGGTGTTTCCATGGCTCACTTAGGTGCTACGCCCGTTAGAAATGCAGTCGTACCAGAGGAAAGATCTTCAAGAAAAGCAGCGTTACCTATTGCAAGTACTTGTGGCTTACGTCGAGCATTGCCTTTTGACGAGCCGTCTTTACCTACTGAATCGGCATACAAGCTCATTCCAATTTCATTCAACGAGCTGATGCCACCTGACAAGCGCATGAAAGGACCACATTTCGATGGCTATTCGCCAAGATTCGTCGATCATATGTACGAAGACGCAAAGCAAAGCTTTCTGAACACCAAAGTACCGCTTACGGACTATGAAGAGACCCTGTTTCCAGACCGTAACCTGGGAATAAGCTCCTTAGAAGTAAAAGCTGGTGAGTCAAGTATATTAACCGTCGAACAGAAGGAACAATTGGTACATTTGATGCGTGTTAATGAGGAAGTTTTTGATATCAGTAAAGAACTAACAACACTCGCAGAACATGCCATCGTTACCAACGCTAACGGACCGATCTCTGTACCACCGTACCGACTGTCACCAGTACATTGCCAATTATTAAAAGCCGAGATAAAGACGATGCTAAGCGAAGATGTGATTTAACCTTGCTCCTTGCCTTGGGCTGCCCCTGTAGTTATGGTGCCCAAGAAAGACGGGAGTACCCGCGTATGCATCGATTATAGAAGATTGAACGCAATCACGGTGCCAGATACCTACCCTATTCCTAGAATCGATGATTTGCTTCACGCTGCTAAGCCCAGCGCTTTTATGTCCACTCTTGATCTGCGCGCAGGATATTGGCAAGTCAAGGTCAAAGACGAAGACCAGGACAAAACCGCTTTTATAACACCGTTCGGAATCTACAGGTTTAAAAGAATGCCATTTGGGCTACGAAATGCTCCTGCGACATTTCAACGGCTGATTGATCGAGTGCGAATAAGTCTTGAAAATGTGAAAATGTTGGCTTACCTTGATGACATCATCATATTTTCTGATACCTACCAAAGCCATCTTGCCGACGTAGACAGAGTATTAAAACGGCTGAGGGAAGTGAAGATGTCAGTAAACCTGGATAAGTGCCGATTTTGCTGCACAACAGTCAAATATTTAGGTCATTACATAACGCCACAGGGAGTACAGGTCGACCCAGATAAAATAGCCGCAATCACTCAAATGCCGGCGCCACAAAAACTGCAACACTTGCTATCCTTCTTACAAACATGTTCGTGGTATAGGCGTTTTATACCTAACTTTGCTAAAATCAGTGAGCCTCTATCACGCCTTAAAAGAAAGGGTCAGACGTGGATGTGGAGTAAAGAACAAGAAGAAGCGGTTACCAATTTAAAAATGTGCCTTACCACTGCACCTGTTCTCCAGCAAGCTGATGAAGCTAAACCCTATATATTGAAGACAGATGCAAGCAACTATGCGCTTGGAGCGGTTCTGGTCCAGGGGGAGGGAGAGCTCGAGCGCCCAGTTGAGTATGCCAGTAGACTTCTGAGTCCTGCAGAAAGAAATTATACGACGACAGAGCGGGAAGCACTCGCAGTCGTATGGGCTCTCGGCAAATTCCGAGGATATATTGAGGGATTGCCCATAACCGTTTACACTGACCATCAAGCACTGCGGTGGTTAATGTCACTGAAATCTCCCACAGGACGACTAGCGCGGTGGGCACTACAAATTCATGCGTTCGATGTCACCATTAAATACATTCCAGGAAAGACAAACGTTGTAGCAGATGGCCTGTCACGCCCAATATGCCATGAAGCGGGAGTCGAAGCCGGTGAAATATGTACGGTGACCGTTATCGACGCACCTGTGCGTAGCCCCGCCGATATACGTCTCGTACAATTGAATGACGGGCAAGTAACCAAAATAATCAAAGCACTTGAAAGCGGTGAGTCCGAAAATGCGACTTATTGGAGTAGCAAAGGGTACATTATGAACAATGGGTTATTGTACCGATACAATCCGAATGAAGACTCCGAAGAAGCCCAATTAATATTACCTGAACATGAATGGGCGAACATTTTATCAGTCTATCATGATAACCCTCTAGCTGGTCATTACGGGGTCGAGAAAACTTTCCGAAGAATTGTCCGAAGGTACTATTGGAAAGGTATGCGCAAATACATCGAAGCACATATCAAAAACTGTCTTCCGTGCCAACGATATAAGCCAACCAACCTTAAACCTGCTGGTTTATTACAAACAACCCCACTAAACCAGAGATTCGAGGTCATCTCATTTGATTTATTTGGTCCGCTGCCTATAACCAGAAATGGAAATATGTGGATTCTAGTAGCCGAGGACGTTGCAACTGGATGGATAGAGCTATTTCCTTTGCAACATGTTAGTGCCGAGAATTGCGCCACTTTACTGATTAATGAGGTTTTCCTCCGTTATGGTTTACCACGAAGACTTATAAGCGACAACGGTCCCCAGTTTGTTAGTGCAACCATGCAACAAGTGGCCTTCTGTCTTAACATCAAGCATCAGTTCACCCCAGTGTACCATCCAGCTGCTAACCCAGTAGAGAGAAAGAACCGAGACCTCAAGGTTCAACTAGCAATACTAGTGCAAGATGACCACACAACCTGGGATGACAAGCTGTCAGCAATCAGATTAGCTATGAACACTGCCACTAGCCTGGTAACTGGTTATACACCGGCATACCTCACCTTCGGGAGGGAACTTCGAACCCCAGATGATAACGAGCACGACTTACGCGAAGTACTGCTCTCAGAAAACTTCGTACCAGAGATAACTCCGAAACTGCTACTTCTGGCCACAGCCCTCAAACGAGCAAAGGAAACCCGGGAGATAAATGAAGAACGGAGGAAGGAATACGCTGACAAGAGTCGCAGGGAAAGCCCTCGCTATAAAAAGGATGATCTTGTCCTCACTACTACTCATACTGTTAGTAAGGCGACGAAAGGTATCAGTGGGAAATTCGCTCCCAAACGCGATGGACCCTACGTTATAAAACACCAAGTCGGTGCCTCCACGTATATTTTGGCTGACCCTAAAAAGCCTCAAGAAAATGTTGGGACATACCACACGTCAGACTTGAGCCCCTATCACGGCGGTAATGCGACCGTACCTTCACCAGTCCAACCCCTACGGAAGAGGGGCAGACCAAGGAAGATTACACAGTAGGCAGAACCTAAGCCAGCTGCAAACCGTCGTGGACGCCCTAAGAAAACGCACTGAGTCCTGTCACCTCGTCGGGTCGCCCATCGGTACCAGAGGGGGAGACTGTAGCAAGCAGTTAGCGTCACTTAATTAGTTCAGCTACTGGACAACAGATGGCGCTAGTGTCCGTACAATCCTACATCGCGCTTTTAAGATTTCCCCTGAGAACATGACCATGCGCGGTCAAAGTGATTTTAATTAAGCAACAGGTCAATAGCTTATAGGTGATTTTATGCTTCCAACTTACTTCCGCCCTGGAATTCGATGGAACATAACGATCAGCAGTAGTTAGTCAAATTTACCAATTAAATAGGCGTCACTGTTTACTGTGCTTCCGTGTGGAACTAAGTAAAGTAACTTTCGCGTTGTATAGTAAAATTGTGTTATATATATATTTCTCTCTCTCTCTCTCTCTCTCTTACTCTCTCTGTGTTCGTAACGGAATAAACTCTTCATCACTGCATCCTGTGTCATTTGAACCTGCCACCGACTACCCCGTGACCTTGTCCAATCGGCCCCCTTCTACACTTGTTTTATGCTGCATTCTTTTATTGGGCCACAATTCCACGTTTTCGTTACGAATACTTACGTGACGCTTTATAGAGTTAGATTTAAAGCCAACTGTCGTAGAAATTCATTTTTATGCACTGGCAACTCGTGTTCTAGTAGGGCAACACCAGAGAGAATACAGACCTCGTCAGTTTGTTGCTTAAATGGCGGACTAAGGTGACGCGGGCAAAGTTTTTGTAAATATCTTGTAAAGTGCTTGTGTGATTTTAACGGTAACTAGTGATTATTTTTAAGCGGTTGTTTTTTCATACGATGGGTTAATGTTATTCACGCGCGTGACATGTATTATTATATTCAATATCGTTATTTCACCATGATAATCAATAAAAAATACGTTACACTTTCGTTACGAATACGTTACATTTTAACGAATCGTGACGAAAACATGTGGTAAAGGGAAATGCACACAGAAAAATACGAACTTAAATGAGTTTTTACTAGATTTCCAACGACAAATACAGTAAGTTATTAAGATGAATCAATTTAAAATTGTAGGTAGGTACGTACAGTAGGTAGGTACAGGGATCAGCACGAGAGAATTACATCCATACTATGCATATCCATATTAATATTAAAAATGCGTAAGTGTGTCAGTCAGTCTGTCTGTCTGTCTGTCTGTCTGTCTGTGTGTCCGTCCGTCCGTCCGTCCGTCCGTCCGTCCGTCCGTCCGTCCGTCCGTCTGTCCGTCCGTCCGTCCGTCCGTCTGTCTGTCTGAAAAAAAATCAGCTGTTTTATACATTTTGGTCGCGGATGTAACTTTTCTATGACACAGCTGATTTTTTATTCGTGATTTCAGAATTGGTCCCATAGTGAAAATTGCATATTTGTGGGTAGAACACCCTGGTGATATGTTGTATCGCGATATATGTCACTGTATAGTTTTTTTTTTTGTCAAGCCACTTCTTCGAAATTCAAAAAATTTAGCCACATTTAAGAATTATTTTTTTATGATAAAAGACAGTCTCGCGAGTTCTACAGTTCGCGAGCCACTGGTATATAATAATGTCTGCTCATAAATACGAACCTTATTGTTAGTGTCATAGAGATGTGTACATTTTTGGATAGTTGGTTTGTAAAAATGTTTGTTTACTCGAGTGTATTCCCATATTCTCGTGTTTGCTGCCGTCTGCGGTCGGGTTCGAACTTGTACCTTAAGATTACATTTCTCTTTCCTTTATTCATCAATAAAATTCAATAATAAATAAAAGAATGTCGTCAGTAACGCGGTCGATCAAGTTCGGTTTTACGCCTAGATTGCAGAACAGGTCGTAATGAAAAGCCGTAGCAGTAAGTACCTATAAGAGAAGAAAAAATGCCCTTTAATGTTATAACCTGTTTTTTTTTCTAAAGTTGCTAACGTCTAGTATTGCAATGGTGCAAATTTTTGTTGAAAACTTTCCAGTAGGTAGTTCCTGTAACGTCCTAAGGTTTAGGATCAAGTAGGTTATTGGATAGGTAATAAAACCACAGTATTGCGTTTGCCCCACACGCTCACACCGCGACCCACCGACCTACCGCCATGACAGATCAATGTCACATCCAGTTGACAGGCAGGAAGTGTTGCCAACGGCAGGGCGTTTATTCCACATACACTACATCTCTTCCTTTGAATAATAATTAGTTTTATTACATGAGTCTACCAGCGCTTCCAAAGAGAAGACCTTGTTGAGAAGAAGCGCCGCAAGAAACTCAACAGTCGGTCCCTTTTATGTTTTTTTCTTTACAACATTCATCTTAAAATATTGGTCTTGATCTTATCTTACATAACATTAATAACAATTTAGATTAAGTAAATAATATTATGATGATACAGAGAACAGATACGCCAGTTAATTTATATTACTTAATCTTTGATTTATTTTACTTAAACAGTTTGGGTAGGTAGGTACCTAATATTGCATATGCCTGAGACAAACTCCAAACATTCATATTCTTACTATTATATAAATGCAGCTATAGCACTGATCACTTATTAATTATTAACTTATTTATTTATTTTATTGCATTTATACAAAAAAACCGAACAAAAACCTAAGTATAACCCTATTGGGGTAAGTATTGCAAAGTGTTACGTTACTTCAAGACTTTTATCTGTAGTAATTAATATAAATTAACACACAGATTTATTTTGTGTTAATACACAATAAAACATCTACAATATACGTGGCAAATAAAAAATCCCGATTTCAAGTAGTAGGTAATTTCAGATGGAAAGAATCAGAGCAATATCAACTTGGATACTCAATTTATTCTTTTCATCAACTTATCTTTAAATACACAGGTTATCAGATAACTGTGTCTAAATACTTCATTTCATTTATTTTTTGATCATCTGAAAGAAGACTAGGGATCGTTCACTTGCTCTTAAACCTGATGGTATTCATAATTAGATAAAAATAAATAAAATAAAATAAAATAGCCTTTATTAATTTCTCATATTTTTTGTACAAATCATAATTAGATACCTACATGAAATAATTCCATAAGTAGATAAGTACCTATTACATCTTTAGCCGGTATAGAAAACTTTCTTCGAGTGTTTGTTTGCTGGATTAGTGTTAAAAATTAAATGTATTAACAAACAACACACACTTTTTTTCCAATACATGGCAACACCTGTTTTCAACAATTTTTGAACATTTATAAATCATTTTGAGGAATAGGCGTCTCAAATAATCTTTGCAGTAACATTTCGAAAATACGTTACAATTAATAAATTATATTAAAATTAAGAGATTACTCTCATTTGTCCGCTAAACCTTGCGCTTACACTGAGCCGAATGTACCCGCATTTTTTATTTATTTTTGCAGGGTTTATCTGTGACTATTTTGGCTATCAGATTTTTGATTGAGTTTACCACACCTGGTGCATACAGGTGGTATTTTAGTTCTTGGTTTTAGATCATCAGTCAATTCTAGCTTTTTGGCACATTCAAAAACGCTTCAGCTTCTAAAATGTTTTTTTTTTCCTTATTATATTTATGACTGCAAGATATTTCTATATATTAATTAATTATTTATTGATTACAAGTTGTAGAATATAATGTACGCTCGTGTGTTAGGTAGTGCAAGTATGAACGCCGTTTGTCTACCAATTTGTTCATTTCCGTGTCACCTACATTATATAATATTAAATCTTAATGAACTGAGAAGGAAAATAAATAACGTTTATCTTTAGCACCGGCCGATAATTATCCATTTGTGCACTCCAGTATATAGCGCGCCCCTGCTCGTTAGCGTATTCTGCTGCGATGGACGCAAAGACATTGCATGAGTCATATTACTTGTTAAGTAACAGTATAACAATTGACATAGCATTGTGATATTTATAAATATTTGCGTACTCTCTATAAGCTTTATTTAATTTGCGTGCTTTAACAAGCATTGTAAATATTTGCGTGCTCTCTATGAGCTTTATTTAATTTGCGTGCTTTAACAAGCATTGTAAATATTTACGTGCTCTCTATGAGCTTTATTTATTTTGCGTGCTTCAACAAGCATTGTAAATATTTGCGTGCTCTCTATGAGCTTTATTTAATTTGGGTGCTTTAACAAGCATTGCGTGGTCATTATAGCTTTTAAAGCGTATTGGCGTGACCATAGTTTAGTGTCTACTGACACATGGCTTTTTACTTATTAAGTAACAGTATAATAACTGCAATAGCCTTGTAGTATGAAGAAATATTTGCGTGCTCTCTATGAGCTTTATTTATTTTGCGTGCTTCAACAAGCATTGTAAATATTTGCGTGCTCTCTATGAGCTTTATTTAATTTGCGTGCTTTAACAAGCATTGCGTGGTCATTATAGCTTTTAAAGCGTATTGGCGTGACCATAGTTTAGTGTCTACTGACACATGGCTTTTTACTTATTAAGTAACAGTATAATAACTGCAATAGCCTTGTAGTATTAAGAAATATTTGCGTGCTCTCAATAAGCTTTATTTAATTTTCGTGCTTTAGCAAGCATTGCGTGGTCATTATAGCTTTTAAAGTGTATTGGCGTGACCATATTATAGTGTCCTATAATGGAAAAACATTATTTTTTCAAATAATTTTAAGGTTTCTATGATATGAATATAATAACACCTGCACTCCTGATGGCCATCCAATGTGAATCCACCTTTACATGAACAACCTTACGGTGCCACCGCGCCGGGGCGCGGAAGGACTCTCAAAGTCGTGAACTAATAATAACATAAAGAGGAAAGATTTGTATTTTGTATGTTTGTAACGAATTAACTCAAAACCAATGGATCGATTTTAAAATCATTTTATTATTTGAATTCTACATTGTCCCCGAGTAACTTAAGCTAGGTTTTATTTTTCTGCAATTTCCATTTCAACTAATTGAGCGAGTGTTATGACTGAGATAACATAAAACGTTCACAAATTAAATAGATACCGGTTTACTGTTTGTTAGCGTTTGACACTTTTTTGTTCACATAATTAGGTAAACACTTTTGTATACCTACTTCATGATGTACCTACTGTAGCGCAATTTTGCATGGCCCTTTGTTTCATTTTATAACTCGTATAGCATGGCCTTTAGGAACCTATCCATTCCTACGTAGGTGTGTAACCTATTTTGTTCTTACAACACTTGAATGGTTATTTAGACAACACTAAGGCAACATTTCGCTACATCATCAATCACACGTCCATATCGTACTTGGCCGTTTTTAATAGCGTATTTTTATTTATTGATTTCATGACCAATGTATAGTAAAGTATAGTCATCAGCAAAAGGAACTGATGAAATTTGACTGTCTTAAATATTTTTTAGTAGATATAAATATTTTATTCACCGTATCTCAAAAACCAATCAAGTCTACTTAGTCGTGATAGTTTTCTTTTTAATTCGTTATATGTGCTTTCATTTAAGATTTTTGCAATGCAATGTTGAAATACAGTCGGCAATCTTATTTTTGTTTGTAAACTCATGGTCGTATATGTGTGACGTTTGACTCAGGTAAGATTACCGACCGAGATAGAATAGCAAGAAACCTTGTCAAATTAAACTGAAAATGAGGGTGAGGCGTCGTTGAATCAGGTTAGACCAATAACTTCAATAAATATTTTAAAGAAAACAGAAGTGGGTATTCAGCCATTACCATAAAAGTAAATTGTCTTCTTGTGGACACTTAGGCACAAATTTAATTTCATCATGCTTTATTCAAGTTTCCTGTACAGAGACAGTTATGACATCTTGTATTTCGCATTGACATATTGATTTGTCATTTTGTTTCCGTGTTATTTTATTATGATCATTTTCTTTTAACTAAAGAATATTCAGTGGAAAATGACACTTTGGTATATTTGGTATTTGGTATATTTGGTACTTATCTGTTATATCTGGGGCATCATGCGAGAACATGTTTTGAAATTTTAATCGCTTACTTTTGACGTTGACTGTACAAAGTTGATAGGGCAGAGTAACATACTTACTAGTGTGTGGCACAAGTCATCTTAAAATAATATGTGGTGACAGGGAAACAGACCTCTTTGGCTGCAAAATTATGTCACAAGCTTTTTTTTTAAATTACTGCAACAGAAATGTCGTGCTATTTGATAATTAACATTAAATACTTGTCAGGAAATTATCAGATTACTGCATCACAGTTTTCCAATTTCATTGTCTAATGGTTTTAAACAGTGACTTCAGAATCATAGTACCTACATGATTATGAGTTGTTTTTATTTTATTTTATTATTTACTTATTTTACAGCTAGTCGAGGAGATTATTCCCTAAGTTATTCTGTTATCGCCATAGCATAAGGTCGGTTACATGTGCATCGTACTTGTGTCAGAAATTAATAGTATTTAATGCACATAACTTACCGCCATGGTGTCAGGCTAGCTGGTGGATAATAAATGCTATGGTGGTTATTATTTTATTGTAATATAGTACACGTATAGACAGGTGAATAACTATATTTCTATATAATTGTTTACAGCCACGACAAAATGTAACAAAAGAACCAGTACACATTTATTTATGATTGAAACATTCACCCTTTTATACTTCTTTATGGGGAAGTATCACACCTTAGTATTGTTATCGATATACCTTTTATCCATTGGACGTTCGATTAAATTGTTTATTGTTTATTGCATAACCTGGCACAGTTAAAAGTTTATGAGAAAGTCAAGGAAGTTTCCTCCTCCGTTTTTCTTGTTACATTTGACTATACTAACAAGCACTAAATATTTTATTGATGTGTAGCATTAAAATTAACGATGTAATATTTATTTAATCTGTAACCTTTGTTCCATTTTTACCGACATAGGTACTTAGTACATCTTGATGTAGTCGTAACATCGCAAATATGTAGTTCTTACTTTAAACCGATACCAACTACACAACAATGAGCACATTTTGTTTTGGCGGGTACTCAAAATGTGAGCCAACCAAGAAACATTTTCTCTTAGTTGACATAAAATGGCTACAACTTCAATGATACCGGTCACATTAAACAAAGCTGACAGTAACAACAGCAAGTTCCTTAGTGATTGAAATAACATCTTAGTTGATGCATCCAACGTCTTTATTAGGCTCGTATGGAATCAAGAAGCCTATGCACAACAATCACAATCTTGTTAGAAGCAACCGATTGTTTTCCGTGTAGCTGACACCTTATTTTGGACTAAGTAGTTAGACTAAGCGTGTGTCAGTTTGTTTACGTTATGTTCTAAGCTAATAGAGCTACGACTTACGACAAACATGAACTCATAATTTGAACCATGGATCCAACCTCCATTCTTTGTTTTTTTTTTTCCTCTTGCAGGTATTAACATTTTATGCATTTACTCACGTTCTTTACCTCGTCGCCAATGTAACGTCCTAAGGTTTAGGATCAAGTAGGTTATTGGATAGGTAATAAAACCACAGTATTGCGTTTGCCCCACACGCTCACACCGCGACCCACCGACCTACCGCCATGACAGATCAATGTCACATCCAGTTGACAGGCAGGAAGTGTTTATTCCACATACACTACAGTTCCGGAGAAAAAAAAAAGTTAATGAAATGTGATTTTTCTTTAAAACTATAAATCTTTTACATAAGCAACCTTGTTTTTTTATTCTGGTTATCTAAATCACTGTTCTGTCCCAAAAGAAAGTGGGAATTTCCATCTTTAACATTAATGTAAAAAACATATCAAGTCAATATTTATCCTGAAAGAGTGACTACCACCAGTGAGATTTGTCATTTCTAAATAAGTCTAAACGTTCTGTCAGAAATATTACTTTTTTAAATTATCAATTTATTGGTAGTGGAAATACATATAAATCAAAGAGACTATTTACCACTATCAGTAATTTTTCATACAATATTCTCATTTGTATATGTAATTTACGACAAAAATAGACATCATATGATAAAAAACAGAGCTTTACGTCCAATTTTCTAGTTTTGTACCAAAATATGCAAGGACATATAAAGCGTTTTTGCTGTTATAAATTTTTTAAATTTGTAAAAATAGTTTTTTGGCTCTCTTGAAAAGTGGCAATTTGTGCTTTACGTGAATTGAAATTTAAGGTATCGATATGAAACTGTCTATGACTTCGTCTGCGTGGATTTTATGTGTCGTAGTTATGGAAACTACGACACATAAAATCCACGCAGACGAATTTCTTTGTTTATAATACATGTTACCAATTTAGTTATTTTACAAACTTTCAGATGCCTAAGACAGCGGCAGAAAGACAAAAAAATATAGGGAAAAAGTAAAAACAGAAAATTTGGACAAATATGTACAGTATAAGGCTAAAGCTGCACAGAAAGCTCTAAGGTATTACCAAAATAAACGAAAAAATATGTCAGAAGAGGACAAAATAAGACATCGGCAGATGATGAAAGAGAAAAGGATGCTTTTGAAACCTAATAAAACACAAACTGTCTTTGCGCATCCGTCGACGTCCATTGACCAAACACCAAAATCATCAGATTCTGTGAGACGCGTGTCATTGACAAATCACATCTTGAGAAAAAGAAATAAAACCTTACTAACACAGGTAAGTAAATACGCTTATAAACGGTTCCTTGAAAGAAAAGTTAAAATACAGGAGAGGAAAATAAAACAGTTGGAGGCTCAATATGATACTTTAATAAAAAAGTTAGACACCCCAGTGGAGCAATTCAACGAAAAAGACTATACTCCTATGAAAAGAACTGAAACTTTTGTGGAAGGTAATATGCCTAACGTTTCGACACCAAAAAAACTGCTTATAAAAGCTAAATTATTGGAACATCATATTTTAACAGACTCACTTAAAAAGGAGTTTAAAACTTCGACTAATTCAGAAAAAATAGTCTTAAGGAGAATTGTAGGCAATGACGTTGTTTCTAAGTACAAACATAAAGGAAAAATATCGAAGACCTTGGGCTTGGGTTCCACTTTAAAGTAATATCAAAAAAAGGAGACCAAAAATTCAACTAAATCCTCCTTTAGATCCATCTATAGTTCAAAAGCTGGTTCCGCTACCTCAAACGATGAAAATCCATCAATTAGTTACAACCCAAAAATTTGCAGTAATGTACAGGGATCTAAGTTGCTTCTGTAATGACGCATATGGAAAGTGTGATTGTTATGCCCCAAAATATCACGACTATTCAAATAAAAGTAAAGTAGTAAAAAGGAAAAATACAGACAAACAACTACGTCAAAGACAAAATAAAAGGACTCGTGCTGAAAGTACATCCTCTAACGAAGATGAGACTGGGTTAATAGAATATGCTGAGAGTGATTTATCGCCATTTTCATTCGACTCCGAAATTTTCGAACTCAACCCTAATTTGGAACCTTTGGCGGCATTAAAACCGGCGGCACATATAGAATCTGGCAAAAAGGTTACCGTTTTATCTACAGTTATTTTACGACCACCGGACATGCCACGTGTCAACGACCTTCCCTCGGACACTTTTAACATGCTACCAAACATCATGTCAGCGGATATACCTAGCCATCAAATAGGAGAGCAGTCGCGAAAACTCAATCCTAATTTAGAAGCTTTGGCACCATTAGAACCGGCGGCACATATAGAATCTGGCAAAAAGGTTACCGTTTTATCTACAGTTACTTTACGACCACCGGATATGCCACGTGTCAACGAGCTACCCTCGGACACTTTTAAAGAACATGCTACCAAACATCATGGGCGCCCTTTACGTGGTCTTAGTCTGGTTCTGTGTAGTGTTTAATTATTGGTGTGTGTGCTTAATTTGTGTTTTTTTTTTGTGTTTTGTTTTTGCAATTCTCAGCAAGCTTTTTATCCCCGTGTGGTGTCTGGGTCTAGAATAATGCCACCCTCTCTCTATCCGAGGTGTCGTAAAAGGCGACTGAGGACTTTTTGGGGCCGTTTCTTCTAAACGGTCCACGCTGAGCTCACATCATAACACCCGGTGTGAGCAGACGCGCCGCCTTCTGCGGAACCTTTTACTTTGTGTGTCGCCTTCTGCGCACTATTACTACCTACCTAATGTTTTTTTTCCCTTCTGGTTTTTTTTTTGCAAACTTACTTGCTGCGGGTTACAATAATAAATATATTTCTATTTAATCATATTTTGTAACGGAACGGAGAGTAGTTTCTTTGTTCTAATTGGTTCGTTGCACTACCCACTTACATTTTTATTTTTTATATCTACCTATATTCTTTAAAATTATGATGGAAGTATATTCTTTGTCTTAACAAAAGGATGCGCTCACCTGTGAGGTGGCCATCCACGGTTCTACGCCGGCTGTTAATATTTCATATCGAGAATCTTTAATTATTTTTTTTATACTACAAGACATTAACTTTTAATATAATTTTAAATACATCATTCATTTTAGATGTTGACTTACGGTGCATTTTTTAAATTTATCCTAAATACCTCTAAATTATTAGGACAAATGAATGTGCCAGTAAGCACGCAGAGTCTAGATTCCGGAAGTTTACTACATTATTATATTCTAAAATTATTTCTGTGCTGGCAGAAATATTTATTCTCTTTCCGGTAATGTTTCTTATTGATTTTGTTTTAATTTGCATATTTAGACCACCTAGTTGTTAAACTATAAATATCTCTTTACTAGTCGAACTACAAAGCCTTTCACTCAAGCGGTTGGTAACTTGAAAAATAAGCCCTACCTTGACCACTACTTAAGATTGCAGCTATGCTTTCTTCACGAGTCACTATCCGCTCAGGGCACGTATGTTAGAACGTGCCCTGAGCGGATAGTGACTCGTTAAATAAGCCCTTGCCCTGCATGGTGATCGGTGATAGGTGATCTATATATAGGACGGGTGGTGATCCTATGACGATGTTTCGAGGAAGGTTTAATAAATCCAGTTCCATCTAGCCATTTTATTTTTACGTCAGGGTCAACTAAATTGCCTAAATAGTTAACTCACTTTGAAAGGTAAGTCTGTAAGTAATTTGTATGTGTGATGTATGAAAGAAGTTTAAATGTGTAGGCGTAAAAGTTTTTCTTAGGCGGATTTTTCTCTTAGGATCAAAATCCTTACTGGAGAAGGGGGGGTACTGTAACAATGCAGTTGTTACGCTCCTTACCTGTGTGCATTTTGTAGACAAAATAGCTTAATATCACTTCATTTTCACTTAAATTCACTATAATACAACAGATCTTATATTTGTTGTTTACTAATAACTTATAACTGTCAAACAGACAGCCATAGATTAATCAAGACGTTGTCATAAATTGACTTTTGTCAAATGTTAGCGGCAGTAAGCCGACAGGTGGCGTTACTAGCCATTCTCTATTAGCTTCACTAATGTTCACATATTTTAATAATTAACAGTCAACTTTAATCTAAATAATCTTCTAATAATTTATTCATTGTAATCGTAAATAAATATCGTATTTAATTATTTTCGTTCAGCGCATGAGGAAATAATTGAGGGTATGTTGGTGTCTCACGTACACGACTACAGTTATTTTCCACTCGTGACGCGAGTTGCTATCTAGCATTTCTTTGTTCGCCCTACTCATATTCAAAATTAACAGAAAGGGGTGAAAGCTTATAAATAGGCCACGCACCCTTCATTCGGCCTCTTTGCCGCCTCAACTACTACTTTGAAACAACTTGACGTGTTGTTTTTAATAGGTACTAAATACGTAAGTTTTATTATATTCGGTGCATTTCCCCAAATCGGGTAAGTTCAGTGCAACGAACTAATTATCTATCCTATCTCTATTTTGCTGTGTACTGTGTTTGTGTTTTATACTTATTGTGTTCTTCTAGATTATTCCAAATTGTTCTTTTAACCTTTTTATTTCGAATAACCGACCGTTACTTCATAACGGTCGTTAGTAACTATTAATTGTTCTTTTGATTTAGCTTCTTTCTTATAATTTGTAACTCTGTTCCGATAGTTCTTGCCACCGCCAATAATTAATTAAAGCGCTATTCCCTCGGGGTGTCACCCCTCAACGGCGGCTGGCATGGACTATCCCAATGCTGGACACCAGGCTCACACAGCCAATGCTTGGGTTTTCCAGGGTCCACGGCTTGGAGCATTCCACGGCTTGGAGCATTCCACCGCTAGGAGCATTCCACGGCTTGGAGCATTCCACGGCTTGGAGCATTCCACCGCTAGGAGCATTTCACCGCACCGCTAGGAGCACTGCACCGCTAGGAGCACTACCGCTTGGACAACACTTCTTGCGTCTTGGGATTGGGCTCTAAACCCTGTCCACTTCTCTTCTTGGCCGGAGCGGCCTCTAACCACGGTGACCAGGATCGTCGAGTGGGTTCCGGTGCTTCACACCGGGTGCTGCCCCCGACGCCAGGATCCTGTCATCGCACACCGTCGGGCTGCCGTCGGTTTCTTCACCGCCGCTCTACGTCACCTACTGCGAGGGAAGTGCTAGCTCGCTTCGCAGAACCAGACCACACCCTACGAACCTACCTACCCTCTTCTGATCACACTACCGGCGTTCTTTTTTAATAAACTATTTAAAACTTCTCTTGAGTTTTTACTTGCCACCCGGTAGGACGTGACAGCGGATATACCTAGCCATGATATATGAGAGCAGTCGCGAAAAAGTTTACAAATAAGTAATGAAGTAACCATATTGAGCGCAGTACGAAACAGACTGGAGAACACTGCTTATACTAATCTAGAAAATTGTGATCTTTTGACAATGAACGAAGACGGTTGTACCGATACAAATATTGGAAATAGCGAAGAGATGGGAAACATAACCAATACTATTTTAGTGGACAGATTGGGGGACAGCGAAATATTCACCAAAGAATTTAATCCAAGTGAAATTTCCTCGGCAAACATTACGCACACGGATTAAGTAAACACTGAACCTAATGAAGATATTAATAACGTTCCTAACGAAGACATTCGTGTAGTTTCCAGTTAAATTATTCAAAATGAAACTGGTATGAGCAAAGCTGTTTATATTTACGACGTCAACAATCGTATTATAGTGCGATATTATAATAGGAAGAAGTGGGTCTACTACATAGGCTTACATACATACATACATAAACTCACGCCTTCATTCCCAGAGTGGGGTAGGCAGAGCCACAAACTCACCAACAACTCCAAAAACTTGTTGATAATTCTGTGACCACATTTTGCACAACCAGGCTAAGATGTTATCCAGTGTATTAGTGACAGGTTGCAAACCCATCGCCTAACAGCACTACACAGCCTTAAGTCCCTTAGTCGTCTCTTACGACATCCAATGGAAGACATGGAGTGGCAACATTCTAAACCCGGCACCACACGGGCTTTGGTAGGGACGAAGTTCCGGATTTTTCAATTGTTAAGAAAGTTACTTTAATTCAAGGTAGTAATGATTCCAAAGAGTTTTTTTTTTGTCAGACGTTGATGATGTTATTTATTTTGAATCATAAATATAATACAGACTGTTCAAAATGTTCATCTCATAAGAATTTAATTATAATTAAGTAATATTGTTGTATGCTTGGACAAGAAATCTAAAGCGTGTCTTTAATTAAGAATAGTAATAATTTGGTAGAAGATTTTTTCAAAATAATTAAGGAAGTACGGTAATACAAAGTGGTGATTCGTTTTATTAAATGAAAATGATACATTTTTAATTTTAAACGTTAACTTTTATGCATAAACAACAGAAACACAGGTATGTCTTTCAACTTTTAAAAATTATAATATTTTGAAAGATTATTTTATCAAATAAAGTAAAAAGAAATGAGTTTTGCCAGATGTTTTTTTCTTCTAATAATCAATAGCATTCCATTGGTCGCTTTTAAAATGTATCGTGGAGTCCAAGGTACGGTAAATCTCTGTAGTTTCCATTCTGAAACAATCTGAAGTCTACAAGCCTAAGGTCTATTTATGAATGAAACCAGGGTTTTACCGTGTCGTGGCCGACGACGATAAAGTATAAAAGCGTCCAGTCAATCAATCAGTATGAACGCAAATTAGCATTTCTCAATTTTTTTGCCACTTTGAGTGAAATCTACAAATATAAAGAAATTGGCAGGTATGTAGAGAATATCAAACTATGCAATAATTAAATAATATTTTAATGTGTCCGTAAATAGTTGTATGGAAAGTTCCTTTTTTGTTACCAAAAACGTATGAATATCTGTTACAAAAAAGGAACTTTCCATACAACTATTTTGGGACACATTATTAGAATATTATTTAATTATTGTATAGTTTGACGTCCTCTACTTACCTGCCCTTTTTGAAATTTGGAGATGTCACTCAGTGGCACTTTTTTTGAGAAATGGTCAAATGTCTCCTTTGTATTATGAAAAATACCTATTGATTACTATTTCATTTAATAGGTAAAAAAAATATTCATTTTAATAAGTAATAAAAAAAATTTTTGATTACGTAAAAATACTTAATTTGTATTCAGTCAATAAAAACTATATTTATTAAATAATGTATTATTTTTTGCGAATGTTTACCAGTGTGGTCTAAGCTTAATAACAACTTATGTTACGTTTTATGGTAACGTCACGAATTTTTTTTTATGTTACTTCTATGTCACATTGGTCAAAATTCGCGGCCTTACTCGGATAATTCATTATACCTACTCCGTAGATGAATATATGGAGCTGGAAATGTAAATTGATTATTGTGTTGACATTTACTAATCCTTGTATTGACATCGGACGAGTGACCATTATTAGATGTTTAATTGTTGTTGTTTTAATTATTATTAATTATTCTTGTGTTCTTTGAATGTTTATATTTGATGATCTCAATGTAATTTCGTATTTTTTGACATACAATGCAATTTATATTGTAATATTACATTGATGAATAAATAAAGTAACTAAACTAACTAAACTACGTACTATAAGGATGCTGCGTACGTACGTCATGGCCCGTCGTACGTATTGCAATGATGCTGGGTACGTAGGTAATGGGTCGACGTACGTACTGTAAGGATACTGCGTACTTACGTTATGTCCCGTCGTACGTATTGCAATGATTCTGAGTACGTACGTAATGGGACAACGTACGTACTGTAGGGATATTGCGTACGTAGGTCAAGGCCCGACGTACGTACTGCAATGACGCTGTGTACGTAAGTAATGTCTCGACATACGTACTGCAAGGATTCTGGGAACGTACGTCATGGCCCGAAATACGTACTGTAAGGATACTGCGTACTGTTATAAGGCAGCATCCATCGGAGTTAAAAGAAAACTCACTTATTACACACACAACAGTTTATTACCCAAACACACTCTTTTTAAACACTATTTAGGTATAACTAGGTTACATATAATTTTTTTAAGAGTACCGGTGTTGAACTACGGAATCGATAAATTAGACCAACTTATTACTAGATATGACATTGGTTTTTATGTAGTGGCAAAATGACGTCAAGACGCGTCCCCAATAATGGTAGTTTACGGTATAGACAAAATAATAAGCCACATAATGCCGATGTGTAACTGCAGTTGTATATAACAGCCCCCTCGATAAAACGAAACTTTATCTTAAATAGATGAAGCTGAGTAGTAAGTTTACAAATTTATCTTAAATGCATAACTTATCTTTGTAAAAATAAAAAAGAATAAAACTTATTACACTAAATCCTATTCTAAGCGTAGTACATGTTCAGCAGCTAATAGTTGTTAATGTTACGAGAAGAATTGAATTTAACTTTGTTGATACAAGGATTATCTTCAAAAATTGGCAGTGATCTGACAGATTTTTTCTCATCCTCAAAAGAAATTTCAATAGCATTGGGACCAGATACCCGAGTTTTAGTTCTCGCACCATTGCACTGATTAAATGTCCGAATACAACAAGGTGCTGAACGTCTACGATTATTACTACAATACTAACACTTGAAACGTTTTAAATTAAGAATAATATTATAAAACCAACTAGAGATAGCGTTAAACTAGAATAGTATGTCCCGTACTTTATAAAGTGAGATTGCTGTTGTAAGTAATCTATATTATCTTCTAAGTTATCTAGTTTACGAGATGCAAGTTTTAAAGAATCTAAGTTTATTTTACTAAGAGGTATAGGTGCAATTAAGGGTAAGGTATGATGAAATTTTTCTTTCCTACAGTCATCTCCTATTATATTGAAATCACAAAATAAGTCATTACGGATCAAATTGTCTTAAGACATACTGGGAAACAATTTGATGCTTTTGAAATATCCAACACAATCGTCTGTTAGTTTTAGGATACCAGTACCAGCTCCGGTATTATGGTCGCCTTTATCGCGGTATGCGGTGGATCGCACTAACATAATGGTTAGAAAGTGACAGATGCTTTATCCACGTTTATCCACATCGATAAACAAGACCATAATCCAACATCCTCCCAGGTCAGGATGATCTTTCATGTAATATTGAGCTCCACATTTAAATTGAAATTGAATTGGATAACGTCATCTAGGTTAATACATTTTTGTATACCTACAATATTTTTTTGTTTTGCCATCTTTCGCTAGATCATGAAGATTTGGTGGGCTGGGTACTCGTGAGCATGCTATATACAGTTGCCCATGGGAAAAACAGTTAACTTCAAAATGTACGCCCGCTACTTATACTGTTTGTCGTTGTGCTTTGCTTATGGTCATGGCAATAGCTGTTTTTAGAGCACTCTTTTAAAGTTAAATGGTAAATCTATCGGAATTATAGGAATGCGGGGAATAAAAACATTTTCTCCTTTAGCAATTCCAGACATCATTATTGCCCTTAGGCCGACATTACACCTGTACGTTAATGCTGTGTCTATAACATTGTCTTTCGAGAGATACTCGTACGCCTTCTACGTGATATTTTTAGGGTTCCGTACCAAAATGGTAAAAAAGGAACCCTTATGGTGAGACTTTGTTGTCTGTCTGTCTGTCTGGCATGTCTGTGAAGTGTTCATTATTCAAAGTTTTTGAGAAATATCAAAAAACTTTGAAAATCTGTATTAAAATTTAGGCTAGTCAAAATGGACCTTATTTCATAGAATATAAAGTTCATAACCAAATGAGTATTTTCTTTTGCGGTTACCAAGCATATTATCTTAAATACAGAGCCCCCAGTGCGCGAGTCCGACTTGCACATGACCGTTTTTAGGGTTCCGTACTAAAATGGTACAAAAGGAACCCTTATGGTGAGACTTCGTTGTCTGTCTGTCTGTCTGTCTGTATGTCACAGCAGGTTTTCTCAGCAACTACAAGTGCTATCAACTTGAAATTTGGTATAGTTGTACAACTTGCTTGCCCGCATCTGTTTGTAGTAAAAAAATATGAAATTAATTTTATTAATAATTGAAAAGGGGTCTAGAATGGGGGGTTCAAAAATGAAAGTGGTTCGATTATAGCAAATGGGGTGTCATATGAAAAGTCTTAATCTGCACATTTCAAAACTATTTTTTTGAACATTTTCTGTGATGTACTTTTTGATTTATAGTCAAAAATTTACAAAAATAGACCGTTCCCCCCCCCCTTATCTCCGAAGTTTATTAATCAAAAATTCCTAAAAAAAATCCTGACGTATAGATAATTACTTATATTTTCTGGGAAAAATGAAATAAAGTGTTCATTATTTACAGTTTTTGAGAAATAACAAAAAAACTAAGAAAATCTGTATTAAAATTTAGGCTACTCAAAATCGACCTTATTGCCTGGAAAATAAAGCTTATAACAAAATGAGTATTTTCTTTTGCGGTAGAAAGCATATTATCTTCAATACGGAACCCTCGGTGCGCGAGTCCGACTCGCACTTGACCGGTTTTTTTTTAATTTATCTACCCATTAATTTTGTTTTGCGGTGCTAATATTGTCCTTTCACACAATCATTTTCTATTCTTTTTATTGGTTTGTAGATCTGGGTACACGTTATTTTTTAGATCATCTGTGTTTTGTACAATATTACAGAATTCGCTTTATAATGTAATCATATCGTTACTACCTCTTGCCATACGATCTTCGCCAATTTTAAGTAGAACTGCCGCATATTGCCCCGACCGTGTGATACATTTTTTTTACATTTATACGATTTTTTCAAGTGATCATAAATCATAACCGCCCTAATATTTAAATAACAGCCATAGAAATAATATACTTACGCCTTGAATTAGTCTTGGTCTTGAAAATGGCGAAAAAATGTTAAAATCTGGATATGTCAACGCTATCAACATCAATCTGACACCGCTCCTTTCTACATAGACTAACAAAACAGAATGTACAAAGACTGTCCCATGTTGTCACTCACATGACAGATGCCATAGGAGAAAAAATAATTCAATTTTACAATTTAAACAATAATTACTAATATAGAATAAAATTTAATATTACTAACAATCTATGATCCTGAAATAAATGCTTTAATTCAAAAAAGTTTGCTGTTAATTATTTTTTTACTTCATAATCTGATTGATAAATAAGTAACACTCAAAAAATTAGATATTTGTGACCTATGTTATACATGGAAATGACGAAATTGTAAGGTTTCTCTTTTTACTATAGGTAATGCTGCGGAACCTAAAGAAGAGAATAAATTATTGATCAAAATTGTAAAACTCAAGCTAAGTTAAAAATAGTAGTTTGGTTTTCGAAATATTGTCTTAAATATATATTGGAACTTTAACCCCCGAGATTACCCATTAAAACACCGTTTTCAAGCAACAACATGACACCGTTAGTTTCAATCACAGCGTCGCTTCTGTAACGTTAATCAATGATCGCGTGCTTTTTTTGTCTTGATCGCTCCAGTTTAGGAGGGATATGGTTGTCCTTGTCTTTGATGTCACATTATCATGGCATCGCATTTGTTACAACAACAAATTGGAATTATTTATTTTGCTTCTTTATAGCATTTTGTACATTTAATTTTTAAAAATCTTTAATTTTAGTTTCTATGTAATAAACGGAGAATGAAATTTTGATATTTGTAATCACGTAAAGTAATCGACACGGCCCTCGAATAGGGTTTTAAAGAAATACTTACAATTGGGCTAATTTGATAATTTCTTAGTTGTTTTAACTTTAATCGAGAGATCCTGAAATAGTGTACTTTTATTTTTTACGAAAAGTTTCATACAGAGTTTCAAGTGACCAGCTCAATCCGCTAACTTTTTTCCATACTGATTTTGACCCCTCTTTTCCCCCCCTTTGATTTTCATATCTTAATTTTTTATTATATATATGTGGGAGAACAGGGTATTTTTGATTTATAAATCTTTGATTGTACACTCCACGACACCTGACACCTGTTGTTTTGCCCTTAGTTGATTCTCTTAGATGACGTCACTTGTTTGTGCAGTAGTATAAATACCAGGTCGCCCCATGGCAGCAGTCAGTTGACTTCGAGCTCTGATCGAGTGAAGTACTCTGAACACTCTCCTAATTGTCAGGTAATATTAATTCCGATTTTATTCCTAAGCTTGTTATTGATCCCATGTTTATTGTTTTATAATGAATAGCCTATAATTTCTTAGTACCTTTTGGGTTGTAATGCATATGCTATGTATAATTTCTTGAATATTGTGTAAAATAAACATTAAGAATGAATGAATACATTTTTGTTAAAATTGCAAACTGTTTTTCCATTCCATCTCCCACATCAGAAGTGGGATGGTAATTATTATTTCGTTATAGTACAACACAGTAATTGTCAGTTTCAGAATAAAGAAACATTGCCGTTTGCAATGTCCCAAGACACGCACCCGTCCGAAGACCCGGCTAGGATACCTGAGCCACCTGATTCCCCGCCCCTTGGGCAGCGCTACCTGCCACAACGACCGGGTGACGACGCAGGTGCCACGCCAGGTGCAAGCACGGATCATTGTATCCCTCCTAAATCAAGTCACGATGGACCAAGCACAACAACCGGTAACCACGTTCCTCTTGATTTTATGAAGACCATGATGCAGGACATGATGACCGCATTTCTTCAAACTGCTTCTAACACGTTTTCTACGCGTCCTGCCGCTACCACAGTTCAGCCACCTCCACGACCTAAGAATCTTGAACATATTTACCTGCCACCTTTTGACCCAGACGACCACACGGACACTATTGATGTCTGGTGTCGCCATGTAGAGGAACTAAAATCGGAGTACCATCTTAATGACCGCGAGACTCTTAATTTAGCTAGAAAACATTTAAGAGGTCGTGCCGCCGAATGGGCTCGGCGCAACTATACAACCATAACAAATTGGGAAGATTTAAAAAATAACCTTATTCAAACGTTTGCAGGCGAGACCAGATTCTACGACGATTTGACTGCCTTTATGGAATACACTAGCGACAAGGCAAGCAGTTTGGCGGAATATGCTACACGTAAATGGGAGCTTGCGAAAAAGGCAGTCGGCATTACGGTGACCGAGCAGCACTTAGTCGAGGCCGTGATATCAGGTATGTCAGACTTTCGCATTAGATCTGATTTGTTACGACTTACACCCAAAACTTTACCTCAGCTGATACAAAGCCTTAACGCTTATAAACGTAAACGTCCAATGTATGATGCCGATCACAATATACCCTATAAAAAAGCAAAATATAACTTCACGGACTTTAAACTAAGGCGATGTCAAAGATGCTTTAAGTTAGGACATTTGCAAAGGGACTGTCGAACTGTGTTAGGTAATAACAACAATACAGCTTCTACCCCCTCGTGTTCTACCGCTACCACGGCTAATCCTCAGACTCAAACTCAAAAGAAGGACATGCCACCAAGAGAAAATCCACGACAACTACCTACCTGTAGTTTTTGCCATAAACCTGGCCACAGGTTTGAAAACTGTTTCAAACGCCAGAATACGAAAACTAAATCTATTAGTTCATTAATAGTGAGCAATAACCGTTGTATCACAGTTCAAATTGATAATCGTGACTTTGTGTGTCTCGTAGACAGCGGAGCTGAATGCTCTTTGATGCGAGAAAGTGTTGGAAATTCGATTGGTGGCAGGACCTCATATGAGACTACCTTGTTACGTGGTGTAGGAGAAAATGCATTCTGCTCTTCTCGTAAAAAGACAAGTTTATTGTGCATTGATGGCTTGAATTTAGAGCTTGAGTTCGTACTGGTACCCGACAATTACGTCCAATACGATATCCTACTAGGCGAAAACTTTTTTGACATCCCTGGCATACAGGTTACCTTTTCTAAGTCTGAAACGAAAATCTCCAGAAGTAATTACGACATTAACTTTGTTGGGAAAATAGATTTAGCGTCTCACATTCATACTAGCGTAGATTCTTCAGCGAAACAGCAATTGCTTTCATTACTGGAAAACAATTGCGATCTTTTCACTTCTGGAAATGCTGTTTCTCAGGTTAACACTGGCGAATTGTCTATTCGACTTAAAAACCCTGACAAAACTGTTCAAAGGCGGCCGTACCGCCTTGCCCCAGTTGAACGTGAAAACGTTAAAAAAATCGTACAAGATTTAAAAGATAATGGTATCATCCGTGATAGTAACTCCCCATTCTCAAGTCCCATCTTACTTGTTCGTAAAAAAGACGGTAATCATCGGTTATGCGTAGACTTCCGTGAGTTAAATGGTAACACTGTCCGGGATAACTACCCCCTTCCACTCATCGACGATCATATTAGCAAACTAGTTAACGCGAAATATTTTACCGTACTTGACATGGCCGCAGGATTCCACCAAATCCCTATAACCCCAGATTCAATTGAAAAAACCGCCTTTGTGACGCCCGATGGGCAGTATGAGTTTTTACGTATGCCTTTTGGCCTGTGCAATGCCCCATCCGTCTTCCAGCGTGCCATCAATGCAGCTCTGAAACCATATGTTGATGTTTCTGTTCTCATTTACATGGACGATGTGATTATTTATTCCAATACCATTGAAGAGAGTCTCGAAAACTTGGAAAAGGTTCTTGATTCTAAAAAAGGCCGGATTTTCCTTAAATGTAAAAAAAATGTAACTTTCTTGAGACTGAAATTGAATACCTAGGTCGAATCATTACAAACGGTTCTGTAAGACCTAGTCCTGGTAAAATAAAAGCCCTTATCAATTCCCCTATACCCATGACAGTCAAACAAGTTCGCCAGTTTTGCGGGTTGGCTGGATATTTTAGAAAGTTTATCCCTAATTTCTCACAGATAATGTGCCCCCCGTACAACCTTACCAAGGCAGACGCCAAGTGGAATTGGACACCAGAACATGATGCTGCAAGGCAGAAAATAATTCAGTATCTTTCTTCTGAACCTACTCTGTCACTGTTTGATCCAGCTAAGCCTATAGAGCTTCATACTGATGCCAGTTCTACTGGGTTTGGCGCAGTGTTATTCCAGAAACATGACGCTCAACTAAAGGTCGTCGAATACTTCAGTATGCGCACCACCGATACCGAAACCAGATATCACTCATACGAGCTTGAAACTTTGGCAGTGGTCAAGGCGATAAAACATTTCAGACACTATCTATTCGGAAGAAGTTTCAAGCTCGTAACAGACTGCAATTCGCTAAAAGCATCCCGTAATAAAAAGGAACTGCTTCCTCGTGTTCATCGGTGGTGGGCGTACCTGCAGTCATTCGACTTCGAAATTGAGTATCGTAGAGGTGAGCGCATACCTCATGCAGATTTTTTCAGTAGGAATCCAGTTTCTGTTAACTATGTCCAAAATGATACGATTGATAAAAGTATAGCTTCTAGTTACGAAATTCAGAACGGCTTGCTTTACCGTATTTATACTACCAATGACAGTAAAACAAAAAAATCTTTGTTTGTTCCAAAAAGTTACAGATGGTATCTAATCCAAATTTATCACGACTCACTCAAACATTTAGGTTGGGAAAAAACGCTAGCTAAGATACGCGAATTATTTTGGTTTCCGAACATGTCCAGAAATGTCCGCAAATATGTTGAAAATTGTCTAATTTGCAAAATAAATAAAAGTCAATCGGGGTCCCGTCAAATCTCTTTACACCCCATTGATAAAATCCCTGTTCCATTTCATACAGTCCATATGGACACTACGGGAAAATTAAGCGGAAACAAACTTAAAAAACATTAGACCCGTAACAAATCTCACGGCAGCTGCTACTGTAAACTGTTTAAAAGACCTTATTTTTAACTTTGGTACACCCAAAAGAATTATTTGTGACCAAGCGGCATCATACACCGGAAAAGAATTACGAAATTTTTGTGAGCATTGGTCTATTGAACTGCATTTTATAGCCAGTGGTGTAAGTCGTGCAAATGGTCAAGTCGAACGACTGATGAAAGTTCTGACTGACTGTTTCACGGTTGTCGAGAATACTGCCAAGAAAAGCTGGAAGGATGCTGTTGGTGAGGTGCAACTAGCAATTAATTGCTCTTTTAGCAAAAGTACTGGACAAACTCCATTCCAGCTACTACTTGGGTGCAATCGGTCACCTCCTGCTGTTTCTGCTCTCATGAGCGATATTGAACGCTGGGACCTAGATGCTTGTAGGCACGCAGCTAAACTAAGACTCGATCAACGCGCAGTAGAGCAAAAAGAACAATATGATAAAAATAAAGCAAAGGTAATTCTATTTAAAGTTGGTGACATTGTTTTAGTCAAACAAAATCCAAGAAATATTACCAAACTCGACAGCAAGTACAAAGGTCCCTGCGTTATTACCGAGACTCATGAAAATGACAGATACACTGTCAAGGTTCATAATACTGGAAATGACTTGTATGTCTCGCATGATAATTTAAGACTTGTGTCTTAAATTATCATGCGAGATGTGAACTTACTGAATCATTAGAAGAATAATGTTATTAGACTCTCAATTTGATTAACTTGTTGAGTCTACTTATCGCCCAGTATACTTCTTAACTCCTGGCCAGACGTTTGGATATATACTGAGTAATACGTTAACCGTGATATAATTATTTTGGCCGTGCCACATTTGATGGTTCTTATTTTACCGAGGCCGTTCTTTAAAGCCGCGCCAAGTTGTTTGGCATTTTACCGAGGCAATTAAATACCTTTAAGTCGTGCCATGTGAATGGCGTTTTTCCGAGGCTACAATTTATTTATAATGTGATAAGCATAATATTAAGATTTTCTTTTGTAAAATTAGACTATTCGCGAGTCATTGTATCGACTGCTCGTCAGAATGGCCGTGTGGGAGAACAGGGTATTTTTGATTTATAAATCTTTGATTGTACACTCCACGACACATGACACCTGTTGTTTTGCCCTTAGTTGATTCTCTTAGATGACGTCACTTGTTTGTGCAGTAGTATAAATACCAGCTCGCCCCATGGCAGCAGTCAGTTGACTTCGAGCTCTGATCGAGTGAAGTACTCTGAACACTCTCCTAATTGTCAGGTAATGCATATGCTATGTATAATTTCTTGAATATTGTGTAAAATAAACATTAAGAATGAATGAATACATTTTTGTTAAAATTGCAAACTGTTTTTCCATTCCATCTCCCACATATAAACCTTGTCACCGGTTATTGAAACGTTTTAGTGAAAGCCGCATTAAGATTGGTTCAGTGGTTTTCAATTGATGCGAGGAGAAACAAAATTTAACAGACAAACAGACACCAAATCTAAAAATTGTAAAAACGTGTTCTGCTGCTCATTCTGAGGTCCCCTATAGTATTTTTAAGTTCATATCTCGAATGTACAGATTTTTTCCCTTCAACAACTTTATTATATGTATAGATATAGATATAGATATAGATACCTATATTTTTATAGCCTATAACCTGGCCGGGGATTTGCTTGACAGATTAGTAAAGTTTGCATCAAAATCCGTTCAGCCGTTTTCACGTGATGCGCGTTCAAATAAGCAGACAAACAGATAAACAGACAAACAGACAAAAATTCTAAAAACTATTGGAACGTGTTCTGTTATCGATTCTAAGTATCCCCAGCCAACTTTTTTTGGAATATCTGCCATGTACAGACTTTCGACCCTCTTCAGCTTTATTATATGCATAGATTGATTTTATTGTCAATTGACGCGGTTTTGACTGCACAAAAATCCATTTATTATCGTATAAAACATGCCATATATCAACATCTCCAAAAATCAATTGTGAGTCGCATTCTTTAGGTAAAGATTTAGATTTTTCGGTTAGGAGACGAGTTTCACAACATGGGTTGCTAGTACTAGAGTATATAGTTAACAAAAGACAAATGGAATATTCGTCATGCGCGGTAGAACACATATTCAGGTCATCTAATAAGGTATAATGTAGTTTATCATCACTAAGAGTGATGTAAGAACTGGTCGGGTGAATGAGAGAGAAAGTATTTGGGTTTTCTACTTCGTGGGGCGTTGGTAGTGGAAGCGATTTGTAAACAGTATACTGTTCTGGGTATAATAATGGAATGTTTAAGACGAAAACTATTTTTTGATTAAAATAATAAGATATTAATTTGGAAAAATCCATAATAGAATGCATATTTTCAATAGTAATAGGAATAGGAAAATCAAAATTCTTATTGAAATTATTTTAATAGTTCGTGGTATAATCTAATAGGGGATAAAATCGAAGGATAAAGGATATTAGCTTTTGAGAATAAGATAGCATTTAGGATCGAATCTAAGTAATTTGATATACTGAGTAATGAGCTCTCAATAACATTCACTAATTTGTTTACCCGAGACATGTAAGTCAGCTGTTCATTTATTATATTAACTTGAGACAAGGCTTGGTTTATGTGATTAATTTGAGCGTTTATTTTTAATTCATTAGAGTTTAATTTAGAAACGGTTAAACTTATTTTTTTAGCTTTTGAGTCATTTGTCGTGATTTTAATTTGGTCTGTAAAAAAGTCATTAAATACGTTTGCAATTTCTATGGGATTAGTACGTCGTTTTGATCTTGTTTAACTTTGGAAATGGGTTCCTTAGGGTATGACATCTGTGATTTTTTTATAATATCCCAAGCAGCTTTATTTTTATTTCGCGATGTATTTATTTTATAGTTATTTTGAGACCTTTTTGTCAATTTAATAATTTTTATGTATACTTTAGAGTAATTTTGTAGAAGTGTTTTATTTTTAGGGTTTGGAGAAAGTCTGTAGCGCCAAAGCAATTGTCTGTGTTTCCTACTACAAATCTTGATACCTTTAGAAATCCAACATATTTTTTTAAATGTTCTCGATCGATTTTTTCTGTTTGGGAAGCAAGATCATATAACATTCGGAAAGTCTTCAAGAAATAATCATAAGCTACATTACGATCCTCCGTATTATATATCTCAGAGAAAGATAAGAAGTCTAAATAAGATTTAAATTTAATTAAGTTTTCTTGGGAGTAATCACGTCTCAATATGATCCACGCGTCGAGAATACAGGTTTTCTTAACAGGAACTGCAAACAATTGGGTTGTGTGGTCTGACAAACCTGAATCGAGTACCTCACCTCTGCAGCCTATTTTAACATTATGTGCAAAATTATCTATGCAGGTTTTTCTTGCGGGTCGGGTGGGTATGCGTATTTCTAGTTTTAGATTGTAACCCTACTTGTTTTCATGATATCGATATTGAAATCTCCACATAAAATCACTTTTCGGCTTGTTTCGTTCACTAGCGTTAGAACAGATCCCAATATTTCATAAAACATATTTAGATTACATAGGTTTGGTGGCCTGTATACACATACAATAATGATTTGGTGCAATAATAGTTCAATGGCACAGCTCTCCAACACGCCTGACAAGGAACGCTTAGCTACATTATTTCTCTAAATGGGTAATCACATCGAACTAGGATGCAGGCACCTCCACGATTCATTGTCTTTCTCGAATAAAAAGCAGCAAGCTTAAAGTTCGGTACAGTAAGCAATGATTCATCAGACATCATAAAATGTTCCGTTATGCATAATATGTCATCATCTAATAATTTTGTTTTAAGTTCTCCTAAATGTAATATGAGCAAGTCAGTTTTATTTATAAGTCCGGCAATGTTTTAGTGAAGAATGTGTAGATAATTACAATGGAAAAAACTCAGTCTCGTTTTCTATTTTGTTACAGTTTGTGCTTGAGTTTTCACGTGACGAAGGCTTGCTCAAGCTGTCTTTTTGACTTTTCAAATAGTTAATTCCTTGCGCTAGTTGGGCGAATATTATTCTCACATCAGAATTTTTGAGTACACCTTGCGATTTCGAATACATATTGTAACTATATGGTAATTCTCTGTTCGTGTCAAGTAGATATACTGTCACGCGATTATTTAAACTCGCGCGACATGTGATGCGATTTGATTATTTAATGCATCTAGGTTCGTTTTATAGTACTCTATGACGTCTTAGACTCACGTTCGTTTTGACAGATGCTTGGACGAATGTTCGGATCGGGACTATGGCGTCTTGTTTTTGTTTGTCGCGAACAGTTTTTCAATTTTAGGTTGGCAACACTTGGATTGTGCGCTTTGGTCTATTCTTTTTCTCTCCAAAGCCTCCGTCACGAGCGGGGTGCGTTTTTTTTGAAGCGAGTCTAATCTCGTAGATCCCAGAGTTTTTACGAGGGATTGCGCGACTATATGGCGGGGATGTGGCACCGCGACATAATTTGACCGGTTGCTGAGGAACCATCGGTAAATATCTTTCGATTTCGATGAATATTTTTCCAACCTCATAAGCCACGGGCTTCGTTATTTTCACGAATTGTTTTATTTCAGTCGGGATGCTACTGTGAGCCTCGAAAACTAAATGCCAGCGGGTAACCGACAATGGGAAAACCCGGCTTATTCGGATTAAATGGGTGGTACGTATTTTCATATTTATTAAGTGAAAACTCTCTCACGCCGCCATGTTGCGAACGCGGGCAACTTGTTGCTGCATAAGCAAGGGTTATAATTTTGGTTCTTTTTCTTGTTTCAGCGATATCGCACCCATTTTTACGGCCATTTTACCATTTTTCTAAATCTACATTTAACTAAACTTAGCTTCTTTCTCACGCACTATGTGGATTTAAACTTTCACTCCTTTGACAACTTAGACTTTTCATTATATATGGACCCTTTTTTGGTGCATTTGAAGCCTTTACTTTTAGGGAATTAGGACTTCACGCCTTTGTGCAACCTTATTTATTTTACAAAAACGCTCGACCTAGGGAAGTATGATTTAACGCCCATGTGCATTTTTCCTCTTCTTATAATTTTCTATTTTGAGTCCCCATCTCTCTACTTTCTCCTCTTCTAACGTCTCCCCAGGTTAGTACTTTGTCCGGACCCTTCTGGTCCTAATTTCATTGATTTCCCCCTCTACGTTGCCCTACACCGATGGTACCGGATCTGCGAAGCAGGAGTTCTGCAGCCAGGAAGTGGTTGGCGTGAAACGGCCCCGTTCTACCTAGAGACTCTGGTGCAGTTGGTGGACTTTTAGTAACCTTATCTTCATTAAATTGTAAGTTTTCTTTCCTATCTAATTTCAACCTGTCCAGGTGAACGACCAAATCTAAAATTCTAATTAAAAACCTAAGACCTTTGTTCACTTTGTAACCTATAGACCTAAGCTCTAGCTAGGATACCACCTAAGTATATAGGTTATTAGCTACTGTGTAACCACCTGAACATAATTTATTAGTAAATAAACAGCCTGTAAACAATTTAGTGTTAATTATTTAACTCCTGACTATAGCTACGCCCGCCTTGAGATTAATAGTATCCAGTACTCTACCATTTCTGTTTTTAGCTATCCGTTTTCTTTTTTTTTGCCTGGCATAGGACCCTGGCGCCCGATAGATTTCTTTTCTTATTCTGTGCTATATTGCACTTTTATATTTTTGGGTTCTAGCCTTGGGTACATTTAATTACATCTGTTGCGCTGCAAACAGACATAGGCCTGAAGCGCGCAGTAAACATGACAATACGTATTCATGAGTTTCGTTATCTAGGAAAAGTAGATTATTAAATGTTTCGACTCGCCAGTTGTACCTACATTAGGTGCGTATTATTACATTTGTAAGTTGGTAGCCCTATGATAATATTCGTGTGATCGATATTCCTAAAAATTTATCGCAAATGGAATACTAGTTAACAATAATCATTTGTTTTAATAATATCGTCCTCGCCAATGAATATAAAAATGTTCACTAAATAATACTACTACTATACTCGAAAATCTAATTCAAGACCAAAATCTTTACCTTAATGGGCTCACATTTGCTGTGATTATTGCATTTTGGTTTAAGTATAGGTTTTTTTATCAATAAAACTTACCCTAATGTTACTGGTTACACAAGTTCTCATTCATGTTTTTATGAAATAATGTTAAAATAACTAAATAATTAAGATGGGAACTGAAATTTTGGTCTTGAATTACATTTTCGAGTATAATACTAAAATTATTTGTTATACAATATTCTTTTAATGACATTGAAATCAACCCATGACATTAAAAAAAACAAATACATACAAACAACAAAATACGCAAGGAAAGACAAGCTCTTGCCTGCGACTCCTATATATTACTTTCATTTGTATAGAAGCCTAACACATCAACATTTTAAATGTCGTGTTATGGGATTTCAAACAAAGAAATAATCAGAATAGAGTAAAGCACTCCTAGATTAAAACAGTATTAACTCAAAATAAAACTTTATTTCAAAATCAACTTTAAAACAACTTCAATGATCTTGAAATAAAACCAGCAACTTTTTTGAGTTTTAATCTAGAAGTGTGGTATGTAAAAATGAGCACATTAACCTAATCAATCAACAAGCTACCTAACCTAAACTAACTTTATTAAACCTAACCTAACTTTAAGAAACTTACATAAATAACATCCTTGAAGTAAGTACTTACATCAGCATTATCCTCAGCAGCACTAGAATAGCCAGGCACAGGAGATGAAGACATAGTAAGTAAATGCCACTGAATCTGGTGTAAGTTGGAGAGGCTGGCTCCTGGGGCGCTCCGAAAGCGTTATGGACACTCGACGTAGACGGGGTTGCGCGTTCAAGGGGCGTCCAGCTCTTGCACAGACGGAGACACACACAAAACGTTGGCACAAGCGGAGTCCAACACTAGCACACACGGAGACGCCGAAGAGGATTTCGTAACAAGCGGGTCATTACAGACTTGCACTACACTCAACGGCTTTAGACAGCGAGGCGGTGGAAGACGAGGCCTGGGGCTTCGGTAACACCATTGTAGTCACCGAGTATCTATCAACACGAATACGAAAAAAGCTCAATCTTACTGGCTGACCGTGCAGAGAGGCAGATGACGTAAATGACGTTTTCGATTGCTAGCTGTCTGCTGGCATTGCTGCGTTTCGTTTCACGTGTTTCACAGTCAATGTCAGCCAGTTAACATAAGGTTTACATCTTTGGCTTACCGTATTCTTAATTTAAAAAAAAAACATTTTGATACGTTAAATAGTTTCCATATTGAATTTTAAACTTCGCATTAATGATTAAAGAAACTAAAGGATCGGGCATAAAAATACGTATCAAATATACTCTACTCTTTCTTACTAACCTGTATTCTCGTAAAGGATCACTATACTTTTGTTGGAACCCAAAACATTCCTAATGCGGCAGGGCTTTGACAGGGCAGCCATTTTATGTAACACTGTTCGACAGTACTTGAGTTGTCAATGCGTCGTGTTTGTGTCTTAAATTATTAAATAAGTGGAGTTTCGTTACGACATTACAACATTAAAATACACTCAAGTGTAAGGAACATTTTTGCTATACTGAGAAGATGTAGTATATAGGATGTGGAACAAGGAAAAGTGGAAATCCAAAAAGTTTAACATTGCACGGGAAAGTTTCAAGTTTTTATTGAAATATCGGGCAGTTTTCAATATTGCATGTTTTCAGTATGTCACATATTATTATTAAACTATAGACCAGGATTAATCACACGTTATATTAGGATTGTGTTTTATTTTAGATATTTTCGTACTTAATTAAACAGTACTTTTAACAGATCTGATAGGCTTGTTCGTGATTGAAATATCGATAAATAAGTTACAATGGATACTTTGGCCTATTCGTCAGTTTTTATTAAATTACTAGTTAGTACCCGGCGCGTTGCTGCCAATACTTTGCTTTTTGTTACCAGTTTGGTGAACAGTGATTTAGACATATCAGTGTCAACTGCCTGTCTAAAATAATAATAATAATATCCGATCGCTACCATAATTCACAGGATCACTTCAGATACCCCAACAAGGGGTATCCGATTATTGCCTGTAAACTTCATCGAAATCGGTCCAGCCGTTTTGGAGTCCATAGGGGACATACAGATAATATATTATTGAGGATAATTCTGTAATTTTCTTTTCAGCCACATGCCACTTCAAGATAATTCTGCTACATTGACTGAAAATAGGCCAGATCTTACTCCTTTATATTTATTACGTTTTATGGACGCCGAGGAAGCAGTAGCTGCGTTTGACAAGGCCGTCAAAGACACCCCTAAGGACGCATGGGCAAAGTACTTTTCTCAGTGGTTCCATCGGATGCTGCGATTTATTTATGTGAATGGACACTATTTTCAAAAAATATAATGAAACTAATAACTTGCTAGTTTGCTCAGTTTTTGATATTCTAAGAACTTTCAGTTTGACCCTTGTATAAATTACATTGATTGAGCTATATACTACTTTACTTTATCCCTTTTTCTTTTGTTTTTTTATATCGTTAGGTTTTTTAGATGTGCAGTTCAAAACACAGACATACACAAAGTAGGTAGTTTAGGTTTGTTAGGTAGCTTCTAATGCCCGAAGGGTAAACTGCCAAGATGTAAGAGCCCCGCCTAGCGGGGCTCCGCCAACTTGTCGGATAAGAAAGAATTTAGTTGCGAACTTAGACCACTTGCTACATAAGACCAACTGCGTTTTAGACCACTTGCTACTTAGACCAGCTGCGTTTTAGAACACTTGCTGCTTAGACCAGCTGCGTTTTAGATACGACGATACTTACCCGATGAAACTACGACGCCTGCCTATTATTATTATTATAATAATAGGCAGGCGTCGTAGTAACGACGATCCCGTCCGTAATAAATGATTTTTATTAATATTATTATTAATAAAAATATTAAGCCTTAAACCGTAATTCAGATGTTCGTAATAAAAATCGTGACTGTTACTAAAACGCCAAAATCATTCTCTATGGAGTACGTAATCTGGTTTATCGATAAACATAAACGTCAAAAACTAGCACGTTTTTTTCCGGTCCTTTAGTTTCTATAGTCAAAGAAGAGTTTGGATGTTTAAATAAAGTACGAGGGCCGGTATTCTAGGCTCTGAAAACCATATAGTATCTGATCTGTTATCGTATTGTCAACGTTTTGATAGCTCTTATTTAATTGACAGTAATGGCGGCTGACGTCAAAACAATACCTACCGTAACAGGTCAAATACCCCTACATTCCCGGCGGTACAAACGATATCGTATTTGACCTGTTACGGCATTGTTATGACGTCAGCCGCCATTACTGTCAAGAAAATAAGAGCTATCAAAACGTTGATGTAATGTAGGTAGATTAAGAATAGTGAAGATTGTGGGTAGGGAGGTCTTGAACGCCAGTTTGTAATATACGTTAGCTCGGTGACCTGTGTTTTCCTATCTCCTGAATACCTAGCGGCTATAACTAATCTAGGACTCAACAGTGGCGACGAGGATTAATATTCCAACAGTGCGTGCAGTGGATATAAACATTAATAATAAACTATTGCCATGTCGATCGGTAAATTGAGCGAGTTCGACGTTAAGTGCGGGGTATGGTCATCTTACGTAGACCGCTTAACTATGTATTTCAAAGTGAATAAAATTACGGATGAAATGAAGCTACCTGTTATGATTGCTTCAATCGGAGATGAGGCGTATGAACTACTAGTGAATTTAGCTAGCCCCGAGAAGCCGGCGGATTTAACCTTTGCAAAAGCGGTCGAGTGCATGAGTATCAGCATCTACAACCAGCCCCATCGGCCTTGGCAGAAAGGTATCGTTTTAGGCAAAGGAGGCAACTAGCAGGGGAAAACATAGCAGGATATGTAACGGAGCTAAAGAGACTGTCGAAATATTGCAAATTCGGAGACAAATTGAATGACAATTTACGAGATCAATTTGTATGTGGGTTAAAAAGTGATCTAATACGTCAGCGGTTGTTTGCCGAGAGTGAAGACGTGACCTATGCGCAAGCGGTCAAGGTCGCAACGTCACTGGAGGCGGCGGAAAGAGATTCTGCGGCGGTGGAGTCGGGTCACGCGCAGGAGCCGGGAGGCAGCGGCAGCGGCGGGGAGGCCAGCGCGGTGCACGCGATCGCGCCGGCGGGCCGGGGCGGATGGCTGGCGGAGCGGGCTCGGCCCGAGCTAGCAAGCAGCGCGCGGGCGGCGGGACGGGCTCGGCGCGAGCCTATCAGCAGCGCGGAAGTGGCGGAGCAGGCTCAGCACGAGTCGGCCAACAGCATGCGGGGCCCGGGTGGCAACGTTCTTTTAATTGTGGAGCTTGTGGAGCACAAAATCATGACATGGGTTCGTGTCGCTACCGGAATTTTGTGTGCAGTAAGTGCCAACGTACGGGCCACTTGCGCCGAGTGTGCCCGGAATGGCGTGTCTCCGACACGAGCAGGCTGCATTTCGGGGTCGAAAGGAGACCGAAGACGAAGAGGAGGTCTACGACATGGAACACGACTTACATCACCTGTGCTTAAACAATTATAAACCAGTAAGTGTTTCCGTGTTTATAGACAATAAACTGTTTAAAATGGAGGTCGATACGGGCACAGCTATATCCTGCATAAGAAGAAATACTTATGAGTTACATTTTTCACATTTAACCTTAGAACCTAACAGTACAGTGTTGAAGTTTTATGATGGTAGCAAAATTAAACCACTTGGTATTATAATGCCAATGGTACGATACGGGCACAAAGAGAAACTTCTCGAATTGTTTGTTATAGAGAGTGGCACTACATCTTTGTTGGGCAGGCAATGGTTGGCGGAATTATGTATTGAGGTGCCTACATTGCAATGTAATTTTGTTAATAGCGAGTTTAAACATGTTGAGCACGAAATTGTAAAATTAATTGACAGATATAAGGAGCTGTTTAGCGGCTGGCTGGGGCGGTACACGGGCGGCCGGGCTACTCTGCGCGTGCGCGAGGGCGCAGCGCCTGTGTTTCACCGCGCGCGGCCGCTGCCGTACGCGCTGCGCGAGCGGGTGGAGGCCGAATTGGACGCCATGCTGCGCGCCGGCGTCATTGAGCCCGTCGACAACTCGGACTGGGCCTCGCCACTGGTACCTATTAATAAGCCCGACGGTACTTTAAGACTTTGTGCGGACTATAAGTCTACTTTAAACCCCGCCTTACTGATCGATCGCTATCCTTTACCGAAAATAGAAGATGTACTAGTCAACTTAAATGGTAGTCAATATTTTAGTAAGATGGATTTATCACAGGCATACAATCAAATTGAGTTAGACGATTCAAAGAGATATACGGTGATAAATACCCATCGGGGATTGTTTAGGTATAACCGGTTGGTGTACGGCCTAGCTTCGAGTGTAGGTATCTTCCAGCGAATCATGACAAGCCTGTTCCAGGATATACCAAACGTTCAAGTTTTCCTAGATGACGTGATAATAGGTGGGAAGTCCAAGGAGGAACATATTCGAGCTCTCGATGTAGTTTTACAGCGCCTCGTTAGCCATGGCTTAAAATTAAAGCAGAGTAAGTGCGTGTTCTTGGCACATGAGGTAACATATTTAGGGTATGTTGTTTCTAGGAACGGTATCAGCGCAGACACATCTAAAATAGAGGCAATTTTAAAATACGGTCATTTTTAGGTATGGTCAACTTCTTTGCAAAATTCGTTAAAAATACGAGTTCAATATTAGCGCCATTATATAACTTATTGCGTAAAGACGTTAGTTGGGTTTGGGAGTGGTAGTCCCGGAGGGGTGTAGGGCCAAAGTTTTAGAGTTTATTCATGAGCCGCACATGGGCATCGTAAAATCAAAGGCTTTGGCGCGAAGCTACGTGTGGTGGCCCGGCGTGGACGAGGCGGTGGAAGCGACGTGCCGCGCGTGCGCCGCGTGCGCCGCGCACGCGGACCAGCCGGCCCGCCATGCGCCGCGCGCCTGGCCCTGGCCCGCGCGCCCGTGGCTCAGGCTTCATTTGGACTTCTTGGGTCCCATTAACGGGAATGTGTATCTGGTCGTACTGGACGCCATGTCGAAATGGATCGAGGTGTTTAAAGTGGCGAGTACGGCGGCTCATGGAACCATAGGCGCACTTATGGAACTGTGGGGTAGGTTCGGGTTGCCAAAACAGGTTGTCACAGATAATGGGCCTCCCTTTACTAGTCGAGAATTTAAAGTTTTTCTTGAGGCAGACCTTATTGAGCACATACTCACGGCTCCCTACCACCCGGCATCTAATGGTGCTGCGGAAAACGCAGTAAAAACGATAAAGAGGGTTATTAAAAAAGCTATGTCCGAGGGTAAACCGGTTTTTGAGTCCATTAATAAGTTCCTGATGTATTATCGTAATACTGAGCATTCAACAACGTGCGAGAGCCCCGCCATGTTGCTAATGAGTCGTAGGCTGCGTACTCGGCTGGATGCACTAAAGCCGGACAGGGGAGCAAAAGCCCACACGGCACAAGCGCGACAAGCGGAAGCAGGGAAGTTAGGACTGTTGACCTGGGGAATCAAGTCTGGTATAGGCAGTACTTACATGGGGAAAAGTGGATCCCGGGGGTAGTATCCGAACGGTTAGATTGTACCAATTTAAGGTGGTAGATAAAAGCGGTAACGAGGTGCACCGGCACATCGATCAGTTAAGGCGGAGGAGCGGGAGAGGTTCCCTGGTGATCCCCGATAGTAGGGAAACCCAAGAACAGGTAGCAGTGGCGAGTACCAGTTCTGTGGGGCAAAGTACGAAGCGGGAGCCTACTGCTTCGCGAACGGAAGCGGGCGAGGATGAGGAGATGTGGTACGACGCCGGCCGCGAGGAGACGCAGCCGAGTAGCCCGGCCGTGCCGCCATCGGCGACGCCTACACCGCCCCAAGTTCGCCCGGAACGCCTGGCACGCCACGTGCGTCAATGTAGACTAATTAATCCTCCTAAATATAAGCCCTAGGTTTAATTAATATTAAGGATTATATTCACTTATGGTTAAGACTTAATTAAGCGTGAAGGAGTGTAATGTAGGTAGATTAAGAATAGTGAAGATTGTGGGTAGGGAGGTCTTGAACGCCAGTTTGTAATATACGTTAGCTCGGTAACCTGTGTTTTCCTATCTCCTGAATACCTAGCGGCTATAACTAATCTAGGACACAACAGTTGACAATACCTGCGACAACAGATTATAGACGATATGGTTTTTAGCACCTAGAATACCGGCCCAGGAGTGCTACTTAGCGGTAATTAGGGGTGCGTAGCGCAACTTAGATCGCAGGCGATGACGCAGCACGGTGCGGAGCACAGCCCCCAGCGCGGATGACTCACACAACACAAGTCACAGCAATGCACAGTACTGTAGGTTACTTTTAATGTTTATGCAAACCTAGTTAGTATTTGGGCGTTTCTTAAAAATATTGTACCTAGATTAAGAAACATTAACTTTTCCGCTGAGTTACGAAAATTAGTCGTACATTTATATTCTACTCTCAACGCCATTTAGCAGTATCTCAAATTCAATAAATTAAGCAGGGTTAATTCTCAGCCGTTACCAATATGCTTGCACTTGCTACAGGATTTTTGTCTGAGGTACCACCATTTGTCTTATAGAAGTAAGTATAGCTAATTTTTCGTAACTCGCGGAAAAGTTAACACGTAAATATGAAAATGAGGTAGGTTTAGGTTATGTTGGTTTTGCAACAGGCCCGGAGGGCAAAACCACCCAGAAATAGAAGCTTCGAAGACTCTGCCTAATTGATTTGAAATAAGAGTGACGACGAAGCTCCGCTCACGCGGAGCTCCTATTTCTGGATGGTTTGGCCCTCCGGGCCTACTGCAAAGCTACAATAACCTAAACCTACCTCATTTTCATATTTACATGTTTACACAGTTATTATGGCCTAAGGGCAACGTTTAAGTTAAGGGCAGCCTTATACGTTCGATCGTTCGACAGAAGCCCTGCTGCCTAATTGAGAATGCACGCGCTAAGATGTGTTTCGTATGCTCTGCTAGGACGAACTACTTAAACTACTTAAACTAGCTGCGCCGCGCTCACTCGCTCGACCGACCGAACGCCGTTTCTAAGAGATTAACATCCCTGAACCGTAGCTCCAAATAAGACTTCGTAAAAACAAGTGCCGAGGTAGCTTGCACTTTGCACTGTATGCGAGCAAAATTCAACTCATCTGTTCACAGGTTGTTCAGGGAATGTGCAGGTTTTCTAACTGGAGTTCGCCCCATTAAAACCTCTATTTGAGACGAAGATGAAGCTAGCAGCAACCCGGACACTTTGTAAGGTTCTTTCTCAACAAGGGCCTTACAGAATCTATCAGGGGGGTTCTCTCATGCCAGCAGGGGGAGTACTTGAGATGTAATTAAATGAAACAATAAACTTGAACACTAGGTAGTATAATGAGCATCGACACGGTACTAAATAAAGATAGCTCACGCGCGACACAGAGCAAGAGCATCAAGAATAAGAACAAGACACCGGACAAAAGGGTAGGAAGATTCAGAGTCCCTTAGCCACACACACAACACAAGGAGCGACGGCCACGACTACTGCTGGCACCTATTCCTTCGCATTCAAGATAGAGTACAGTCGGGGCTGCAGCTGCAGGGTGAGGGGACCATATAGGCACCAACAGTGCATATACGCGCGGGACGGCGGCGCTTGGTAGCACGGGCGCGGCGGGCGCGCGTCACTCTCCTTCTCGCCCTCGCAACGTCACCCATCTCCCTCAGACAGGGCATGAAGTAAAACCCGGACCACGGCGTCTTTTTCGTCTGTATCATAAAATAATAATAGATTAATTTAACTTTAATACGTAGATATGAAAATTAAACTATTGTTTAAGTAGTAGGCATTTTTCCTTTTTTAATACAGTAAAACTTGGTTAAGTGGGACCTGGATAACTGAGAAACCTCTATAGCTGGAACTCATGCTGTGGTCCCAACACTTAGTACTGAATTACCTCTGTTAGCGGGACAAAACAAACCTCCTTATTTGGGATTAGTTCTTTCAATTTTATCTTCATAATTACAGAGTAGTAGATTAAAATTAGGGTATCTGGATACAGATCTGAGTTATCCAGATCCCCTAATTTCAACTATTCAAAAACTGAATTCTTCTATTTAAGATGTCGATCAGGGTGTATCGATCTATTTAAAAGTCGTAATTCATCTATTCAAAACGTCGTTGTTTAAACTATTAATCCTCTTCGAACTTATCAAATCATACACAATGAGAAGTGACTTAATGTATTTAAGAAGTCGATCAAGTCTAATCATCTATTCGAAGTTGAATTAATCTATTCAAAAAGTCTTAATTCATCTATTCAAAAGTCGATGTTTCAAACGTCAAAATTAATTAATCTACTTAAGTTATTAATAGTACTAATAGTCTCCGGATATAGGAAGTAATCTCATAACATTTCAAAGTCTAATGCACCGGCTGTCACTAAGGATTATAATTAAAAAGGCATAGATTGCAACTTAAGCGTAACGCGACCTGCATTCCAGCGAGCTCTGACAATTATATTCTAACTAGTCATCCGGCCTGGCTTTATTCTTGGATTTTGTTGAGTCTTTCTGTATTGAATTAGTTTTTAAGATTTGCGTCAACATTCAAAGGCGAGAGGAACTTTAATTTAAATTGTGGTAGTTTAAACATGATGTTAAATAAAGACTACACTAAAGTGTTAACATACCAAAGGCGTCTAACGGACATAAATAAATTAACAACATGTTACTCCAAATGGCATTTATTTAACGTAACTACATAAAATATACTTTACTTACATACTACCTATATCTATGAACACACACACACATCGAGCCTAATTTAAGTACTATAACACTTAAGCGTAAAGCTTAAAAATTAAGGTATGTTTATAATAATGTGTAATTATTACACGTGTCCGATGTTATGGACTCCTCCATTTTTTCATTAATTCTTCGTGTCGACGCGTAAACATCGTCAAGGTGAATGTTTTTCACCACGTATTGCGCGCACAACTCAGCATCACACGTACATATTTGGTAATTCTGGTCTATTTTGTCAGTATCAATTTTTTCAATTTTGATTACTTTAATTGCACCGCTGCGATGTGGTTTTTTAACATAGGAGTAAACAGTAGGTTCTGATTTTCTTTTTAGTCCCAGTCCCAGCCGTCGTTCGCTCGCAGACTTTTTTTGTGCCGGAATGTCCGCTATAAAGTTGAAAAGATGTTCTGAGGTATCCTGAAATGATAAGTAGATTATTGTATATGGAGGAATACTTTTTTTAATGGGTATTCATTTCGTATATATCTCAAAAGATTATAATATGTACATGATTTTAATAGAGTGTATTTTTAAAATTGCTCATTTTTAGTTTTTATAAAGATAAACTAATTTATTGTATTTAGTTAGTCTAAGTAGAATAATTGAATATTAGTTAGTTGCCATTTATTTTAATTAGGTACCTACCTATCACTCATTTATAAGATAGGATGCATTCAACGAGATTTGTCAATGAGAAAAATAAATCAATGATAAGATATTTAAGAGATTTAAATGAATATAAAAATCACAAATAAAATATCTTTTACAAATTATTAACTTACCGACATACTGCTAACAGGACCGTGCACTAGTTAAAATATTTTTTTAATAGATTTGTTTATGTAATTTACGCGATTTATATTAGAAAACCAAAGTGTTAATAGAGTTGAAAATCTGACAATTAGTACACATTTCATATAGAATTTCATATAAGGTGCGATCGGCGCCAAGAGTAAGATGATTCCGTCTGTGTTGACATCATATATAACATGATGACTTTTGTCTGCTTATACGACACATTATTTAATTATAAGTGTAACATAGTAACTCTTCCATCCTTCAGGACAAGCTCTGCTGCTCGCTCAAGATCATCAAGAACCCCGTGAAGCAACCAACAACCGTTAAAATGTAAGTACATGTATGTGTATTACGTTTGACGAGGCGTTGGCCTAGTTGGTAGTGACCCTGCCTACGAAGCTAGCGGTCCTGGGTTCAAATCCCGGTAAGGGCAGATATTTGTGTGATGAGCGCGAATATTTTTTTCTGAGTCATGGATGTTGTCTATGTAATTAAGTACCCATAGTACAAGCCTCGAGCTCAGTTTGGGACTAGGTCAATTGGTGTAACATTTAATTTTGTCCCTTGATATTCATTTTTATTATTTTACTTAAATCTGTTAGGTATATATTTTAAATAGAATACATTTATATCATTTTATGGGTTAAGTAGTTTAATATACTCTTCGAATCATCAAATTATGCAGTTATCTATTCGAATTAAATACCTAATAGATCTGCTTTTCATCATTTAATAATAGATTGTCTTGATTACTGCATACTTATCACTTTCAAACAGAATGTCTATTCTATTCATGACATGTATGTTTTATGTATCGCTGCTTATCGATGATAGTGTCATAACACGAAATACTACGTTTTTGAGATAAGTATAACACGACGCGTGAAATATTGAAAAGTTTATGATGACTAAGACACCCATTGCATTATCTCCAAAAACAGCCACGTGGCAGCACTGTGCCCTTATGCCATTGGTCCAATTGTGACGCCATATTGTGGGCAACAGCGTAGGTAAGCCAGTTGAGCCGCAACTACCAACAAAGAAGCTAAATTTTTATCATGACTACAGGCACACCCCAAAATAATTCAGAAAAAAATGCTGATTATATTTGTAACATTGATACATCACAAAATAGTTTGTGCAATAGTGATTAATTTTTAGTTGCAACTTTATCATCCAGAAAGTAAGTAATTTTTTTTTGTAACATGTCAAAATAAGCTCTTAGTCATGAAAAAATAGTCGTTAAGGTACATAATGTTTTCGGTATATGCCTATATTCAATATTTATATGTAAATAAAATTACGACCTATAACTTAAAAATTCTTTATGCACGATACATTTCGATACATTTGATGAAAAATAATTTGATCGAAAACCAAATGTTACCTTGTTAGTGAAAAAATCTAAATAAGAAGTAGATTAAAAGTATTTCAAAAAGATTATTTGCGCATGAAACTAATTTATAAAGGCCCTTTATTTAGTTAACTTGTATATTAGTATTGAAGTATATTATTATAAAATGCCTAGCAACATTGCTAGGCATTTATAACCAGTTTCCGTTATTAAAATGGGATGAAATACAAATTACCGTCAATTATGCTGATGAATTATCTATACCTACTAATATTATAAATGCGAAAGTGTGTCTGTTTGATACGCTTTCAAAACCGCTTACGTTACGGCCAAACCGCTAAGCCGATTTCGATGAAATTTGGTATGGAGATTGCTTGAGTCTCGAGAAATGACATAGGATACTGTTTATTGCGGGAGCAGTGATAGACGACTTCTACGCGGGTGGAGTCGGGCAAAAGCTAGTTTATAATATAGGTAGCGAATTAGTCCGGCGGGGCGCTGCTGGCATGTTTTGAGGTCATAAGTTACAAAAACTCTAAAGTCGCTTATTTTTTGCATGTGGATACAGTGTGTACTTGTGAGGCTTATATTGCGTTTTGTGTCACATCTTGCCATTGCATATTCAGCAATTCGATATTTGTGGCAAAAATGTCATTTCAATTTAGAACGTTCAAAAAATAAAATTAAAGTTAAAAAATATATCAGTATCCTATCTAGGTAGAATAACTAGGGGGCATACGTATTCCTTTCCGTACCGCTGGTGGCGGAGTCTTCAACCTTGCAATACTAAAAGCTGGCACCAAAGTGTCTCACGGAACTATTACGGAGTTGATCTATGCTATTTATGAGGTTTTGTGGCGGAATCCCCAGAGGATCTACAAAGGCTTATGACGAGTCTCGATGAGTGATGTCGCAAATTTGGCCTGAAAATCAGTGTGAAAAAGACCGAAGTATTGGTTCTTGACACGCTAAATGGGGCCCAGGTTGACATCAAACTCGGTGATAACTCGCTTAAGCAGATAGACAAGTTCAAATATCTGGGTAGCACCATAATATCGCGGTGCCTCCTTGAGAACGAAGTCAACGGCAGAATTGGAGCAGCTGCCGCAGCCTTCGGCAAACTTCGTTCCAAGGTGTTTCGCTCACACTACATAAAAGCTCTAAGAAAATAGCCGTTTACATGGCGATAGTTCTACCGCAAGCATATTCGAACATAAGATAGATTCCACCTAGAATGCCTACGCGACATTATGAACATTCGTTGGTCTGACCGTGTTCGTCAGTGCCGGATTAAGCCAGCGCGGGGCCCGTAGTAAATTCTATATATAAAGAGACCCTTGGTTTGTTTTAGGTTATTTCTTAAATCTAGGGTGCTAAATAAAACAGAACTGGTAGAAATCCGTGTCAGGGAGATGTGAGTGCGCGGGGCTTCTCAATGCGCGGGGCCCAGCATTTGCTACTCTTGCTACGTGGCTAATCCGGCACTGGTGCTCGTAACACGGAAGTCCTACGAAGAGTTAATGTCGATGGAATAGAGGCCTATCTAATGCGACGACAGCTGCGGTGGGGCGGCCATGTTTCCCGCTTGTCAGATGACAGAGAGGCAAAGCGCATCTTCTACTCAGAACTACAGGATGGCAAGCGGAAACATGGCGGCCAATTCCTGCGGTACAAACATGTGCTTGAGCGATATATGAAGCGGTATGACGTGGACCCGTCACCATGGGAGGCAATGGCAGCAGACCGGCCGTCTTGGAGACATACAGTGAGCACTAAGGTGTCCGAGTTCGAAAGGAAGAGACGTGAGGTGCTCGATGTTAAGCGAGAAGAGCTCAAGGCCCGTACACCTGCGGTTATTCACTACAATAGGGTATTTATTTGCCTGATATTACATTTCATATATTAATTTGGATAATATATCAACATACGACAAATATTTGTATTTTTAAAGATATTAAAAACTATTTAAATTAGGCTATTCGGAAGGTAAAAAAGCTTCAATTTAAATATTAATAAAACATTAAGAAAATACCCATTATACCTATTGGAGGGATGACTTGCATCGAATGTGGTCGAACTTTTGATGCAAGAATCAGCTATGTCATCATAGAGCTCACGAGCGACGCTCTAAATAGTCGGATCCCAGTCGCTGTGGCCGAAATCGGTCAGGATCGATCGATGGGACAATCTCACACAAATTGACCTTGTCCCAAACTATGTCCTACACTGAAAAAAAAATTGGTCGCTTCTGACAAGATTGTGATTGTTGTGCATAGGCGTCTTGAATCCATACGAGCCTAACAAGACGTTAGACGCATCAACTAAGATGTTAGTTGAATCGCTAAAGAACTTGCTGTATTTACTATAAGTTTTGTTTGATATAACTAATATCATGAATAGTATATTCATTTTATGTCAACTAAGAGAAAACCTCTCTTGGTTAGCTCACATTTTTTTGAGTGTAGGCTTGGTACAATGGGTACTGGACTACGATAAACATACTTAAATAGAGAAATAAATGCTTAAATACATAGGAAACTTCAAAGACTAGGAAAAAATACTTGCGCTCAGCTCACAAATATTTTCCCTTACCGGGAATCGAGCCCTGGACCGCTAGCCTCGTAGGCAGGGTCACTACCAACTAGGCTAACCGCATCGTTGAACCTCTGATCGCCAGTTTGTCTTAGATATTATGTTAGCAAAACAATTCAGGGTTTATTATGCTCGACCAATGCGTTTTCTAAGGTCTCACACGTCAAATACGGTAAATCATAACTTTGTAATGTAATAAAAGAGGTGTGCGATCACAAAATATGCCCTTTTTTATGACAAAGAATTCATATTTTTATAGACATAATTCGTATTTATTCGGTTTTGTCCATGATTTATTGATATTTTTTTAGGTATAAAACGATATGCATCATTAGCCATCAAAAAAAGAAAAAAATACTAGGGCTTAACACGAAAGCATCGTTGTTGTCCAAAAGATTACACGTATAATTTTGTAGTTTCATTACTTGAGTCCTTATTGCACATAATCACGGCGAAGGTTTTGAGAAGCATGTCGAATAGATCTACAATTTGTAAAGATATTAAATTAGACTTGCGTCTCTTGTATTTGATTTTTGGTTTCATAAATTAACTGGGAGGTGATAATATTACGACAAAAACAAATATCTTTTTATCTTATGAAGGTCAAAAGTTATTTCAAAATGTTTTTTTTTTTTTTTTTAAATGGCTCTCCTGAAAAAAATGCTTTTTTGAGTTATGCCTCTATCATTGATAGGCAGCGGCTATGTCTATTCATGACATTTGTGTTGCAATATTAATACTATTTATTTTATCCTGTAAAGTCATCTATTCGAAAATATCACATAATTAGAATGTAAGTACTTTTTATTCATGTCCCTTTTTTTTTTAAATGTAGCTTAACAATATTTTATTACATGTTATTTTGAACACAATTACAGGTTTTGGTATTTTTATGCACCTATTTATTCGGTAATTTTTTTTCTACTTCAGGTCTCTTGCCCAAGATCTATTCTTTTCTGACGACGAGCGTGAAACAGAGCTCAAGACAAAAAACAAAAAACACAGCAAGCGTCCTCGGTGCGAGAGTACTGAGCGTTCTATCCCATCGGCTTCGACTTCGAGTAAGAAGAGCGACGAGTCCTCCGCTTCAAAGAAAAAGAAGACGGTTATCAACCCTATCACTGCCCCCATGAAGCCAACGATGACAGATTTGTTCGGCAGTGACAGTGACGAGGACGGTGTCAAGGTTCCATCTGAGCCAAAGAAGGGTACGCCGATTTATTCTTATTTAACCAGAAGGCTAGCTAACGGTAGTTCGCGGCAAATGAGTGAAAGTAAAACTGGATCTCATTACATAGAGTTAAAAGTGTACTCATGTAATGATATCGAGCATATACAGCCTATGCATCGGTGGCGGCATAGTGTCCTAACTATAAAAAATAGAACAGATACCGACACTGAGGCTCGGTCCCGCCTCACGGAATTTGTTGCTGCCACTCGAAAAGAGTTCAAACATTGTCCCGCAACTTTTAACAATACTTATTATTAGAAAGTTAAATTAATATGTAATTAAACAATGTACTTACTTATATTACTATACCTACTTCATTTATTCAATTATGTTTAAAATAATAAAGTCTTTAAACTATCATCCCCTGAGTCGAGACGAAATCTATTTATGAAATGTGATAAATGTAATGTCGCAATTTTGAAAGATAAATATAAATATCATATGAGAACGAATATACACAAGAAAAATTGTTTGATAAAGTCCGAGTTCAGAAATATCGACATTATTGCTAGCGCATTTAAAAACAGAATCGTAACATATCAAATCAATCCCGCAAATGAAGTCGAGCACCTTACCCCTGAAGCGTTCCTGTGCGACTGCCAAAATGATGTTTTAAAAGTTATAAATTTATCACTGCTTAAACACACATGCATTAAGTTAAATTTTGAACTGTTTGCTACCTTCGAGTTACCTCACTCGGGCACGAAACAGTTGAAATCGTTTATTACAATATATGATTGTGTATTTAATAACAGTGATACTAAGAAGTTGTATTTGAATGCTTTAGAAACATTTAAAGAGAAGGTTACAGAATTTGAGCATTGCGAATCTGGTTGGTCTCTTGTTTCGGTGAGTCATTTAGAATTAAACGTAAATAAATACTGTCCAATGCGAGGCGGTACATTTATAGAGTTGCCTACAGTTGTAAAAAATAATAAAAGTTGTTTGAATATACAGAACAAAGATGAACACTGTTTCTTATGGAGCATTGTAGCTGCATTGTATCCCGCCAAGAGTAATTTATGCAAAACAAGTTCATATCCACATTATTCAACTGTTCTTAAAACAGACGGAATGTCTTTCCCTCCATCGTGTAAAGATGTTAAATTATTTGAAGACATTAACGATATCAGTATTCATATTTATGGATTAAGTAAAAAGAACTCAGTAACTGGGCCTCTATATTTAAGTAAAAACCGAAAGAAAAACCATGTTAATTTATTATATTTTGAACAAGAAACCAAAGGTCACTACTGTCTTATTAAAGATCTTATAAAATTAGTACGACGACAGTTTAGTAAATATAAAGGTAAAATATATATGTGTGAAGCATGTTTACGGTTTTTCTGTTCTGAAAATAGATATACATATATATCACATAATTGTTCACAAGTTTTAACTGAATTACCTAGAAAGAATAGTACACTCCAATTCAAACATTTTAATAGACAGCAAAAAATCAATTTTGTTATATATGCTGATTTCGAAAGCTTATTAGTTAATTGTAAAGATCATAATACTGGAAATACCCGAAATTTTAAAATTCATCAACCTTCATGTTTCGCATATTATATTTGTTGTTCGCATGATCCACATTTAAACAAATTCGTAACATACAGGGGGTCGGATTGCGTGGAGGTATTTATTGAAAGATTGATCGAAGATGTTAGACGCTTATATACAATTTTAAATGTTAAAAATCCCATGTCACCATTATCGGAAGAACAAATATATATATATATCGGAACGCTACAATATGTCACATTTGTAATAATTTATTATTCGATGATAAGGTTCGCGACCACGATCATGTTACAGGTGAATATAGAGGCCCGGCTCATTCACATTGCAACTTAATGCTTAAAGTGTGTCCATTTATACCAGTAGTCTTTCATAATTTAAGTAACTATGACTCACACTTGTTTATCAGGGAATTAGCTAAACACAATGGCGCAATTACAGTTAAACCAAAAACGAAACAAAAATACTTGTCAATTACTAAATACATTGAATGTAAGGACTATAATCGTTCAATACAAATTAAATTTATAGATTCATTTCATTTTCTGAGTTCAAGTTTAGACACCCTAAGTAAAAGTTTGGCCGACAAGGATTATATTTATTTAGTAATGATGTTTGATAATAAAAATCTACATTTACTTAAAAGTAAAGGTATTTATCCATACGATTATATGGATTCCTGGCAAAAATATAATGAGACATCACTTCCAGCAAAGAATAATTTTTATAACACTTTGAATTTGAAGCATATAAGTGACATAGAATAAACTCATGCACAAGCGGTGTGGAAAGAGTTTAAAATTAATTCTCTTGGTGAATATACCGACTTATACCTTAAATGTGATGTTCTATTGCTATGCGATATATTTGTTTTTTTTTGAAAAATAAGTTTAAAATACTACAAGTTAGATCCAGCCTATTATGTAACATCACCTAGCCTGAGTTGGGACGCCATGCTACTTTCAACTGGCATTCAACTTGACCTAATCGATGACGTGGAAATGTATCAAATGCTAGAAAGAGGAATACGTGGAGGATTAGTTCAGTGTTCCTTAAGAAATGCTAAAGCTAATAATAAAATACTTACCAGGATTTAATGATTTCGATCCGTCTTCTTATTTGATATATCTAGATTGCAACAATCTATACGGACATGCAATGACTAAAAGTATGCCTGTTTCAGACTTCAACTTTTTAAACGATGATGAAATTAAAGATTTTAGTATTTTCAAAGTACCGGAAAATAGTGATATTGGCTATATACTGGAAGTGGATCTAGAATATCCTGAAAATTTTCATGATTTACACAGTGAATTACCATTCGCTCCAGAGAAATTTATTCCTCCAGGAGGAAAATCTCCAAAGTTGATTGCTAATTTATGTGACAAATATAACTACATCATTCATTACAATCATTTAAAAGAATGTTTGAAAAATGGTTTAATTTTGAAAAAAAATCATCGTATATTAAGTTTTAGGCAAACCAACTTTCTAAAAATATACATTGATTTGAATACTAGACTGAGACAAGGGTCTTTAACTGATTTTGAAAAAGAGTTTTTCAAACTGATGATAAATGCAATCTTTGGGAAAACTATTGAAAATAGACGCAAGCAGGTAAATGTGAAATTGGTAACAAAGTGGAGTTATACTGACAACATTACAAATAAACGAAACGGAGCCGAAAAGCTTATTTCTCGACCTAATCTAAAGAACATTTCAGTGTTCTCTGGAAGACTTTGTAGCACTTCAATTTCGCCTAGAAAAAATTAAGCTAGACAGGCCAATCTATATTGGATTTTCGGTCTTAGAATACGCAAAGCAACATCTATACAAGTTTCACTATGATTTTATTAAAAATAAATACAAACAAAATGCAAAACTCTGTTACACAGATACTGACAGTCTTCTTTACTTGGTTTTTACAGACGATATTTATCGAGACATAAAGAGTCATCAATCAAAATTTGATACCAGCAATTTCGAATTAAATAATCCTTACTTCATACAAAGACTGAATGCTAAAATTCCAGGTTTATTTAAAGACGAACTTGGAGGAGATGTCGTTAAAGAATTCGCTGGTCTTAGAGCAAAACTTTATTCCATCGAAACTATGAAAACACGAATCAATAAAGCTAAAAGTGTTCCTAAGTGCATATCCGAAAAATTTACATTATCACTTTACAAACACTCATTATTTAATGACAAAAAAATTAAATGTAAAATGAACTTCATTAAGTCAATTAAGCATGTAATTTACTCGCAGGAAGTAAATAAAACTATAATAAATAATAATGAATTGTGTGTAAAGCTATGCTTTAGTTTATAATTACGTAATTAGGTATTTGACTTTGTTTAATTATCTTTTGTAGATATTTATTCATAAAATCAATAAATAATGTATTAGATGATAATAAGTTTATAATGTGTTTCCTATTTGTAATGTGTGTTCATTATGTTTTCTAACTTGTAATAGATTCATTAAAAATGTGATTGTTTTGTTTATATTCCCAATTCCCCATTATTAATTCCTTCAATACATCAAGTAGGCACACCTAGACTAGAAGCCTATATAAAAGCATTACAGCATTACTTATTTTGCAGTCACGATGAAGTTCGTTAAGCATACTCAAACTCTTGAAGTAAATAATATAAAAGTGGTACAGCATGCTCGAAAAGTAAAACATAGTACACTGTTCCCTAATACAATTCGCTGTATAATATGTGGTCCTTCCAACTGCGGCAAAACTAATATCATGCTAAATTTATTGTTACATGAAAATGGCTTAAAGTTTAGGCATATATATTTATATTCAAAGACAGCCTTTCAACCAAAGTATCGATATCTCCAGCTTATCATGAAGAGCATTCCGGAAGCAAAGTTTTTTATATATAATGACAATAGTGAGATTATTCATCCCAATGAAGCCTTGACTAATTCAATTATGATTTTCGATGATGTTGCTTGCGAAAATCAAGTAAACATTTGAAATTATTTTGCTATGGGAAGACATAGACAGATAGACTGTTTTTATTTATCCAAGATTTATTCAAAAATACCCAAACAACTGCTCAGAGACAATGGTAATCTTTTGATTATATTTAAGCAAGATGATACCAATTTAAAACACATATACAATGAGCATGTTAATACTGATATAGATTGGATAAAATTCAAAGAGCTTTGTTGTACTACTGTGTGGATAGATCAATATAGTTTTCTTTTCATAAATAAGGATTGCGCACTAAATGAAGGAAGATATAGACGGGGATTTCACACATTCATTTACTTTCAAACTGGTTATATAACCTTCTTTTTATTTACAAACTCATTTTAACTCGAGAGTCTGGATTGAATGGTTGAGATTAAAGTTTCTAATATGGATATAAATTTAAAAGAGCAACTTATAAAATCAGTGAACAAGATAAAAAACAAGATAACTATGATTAAAAATGAAGAAGATGAAGCTAATATTAAATTCAAAAAGGTTTTTAAATCGATAACAGATCCTTTAGAAACACTGGTCGGCATAAATGGGAAAGTTAAATCACATGTTAATACACCATCATTGATGGATGTGAATAATACAAACGAAAATTTGAACTCTTCTGCAGGATACGAAAATTTTAAAGACTTATTAAATGCCGATTCTAATCAACATTCAGAATATTATGATTATACTGATGAAGATGATGATAAAAAATTGATAAAAACAAGTGACGACACACTCTTGTCTCTGAAAAAGGAAGACATGATTGATATGTACGAAAACATCAACGTACCATTCGGTATTCGTAGCGTTAATAAGAAACGTATGATGGGAAACACTCCTGTAAGCTTATCATTTATTAATGATGCTACGAACTGCCAAAAAAAATACGTGGTTACCATAAATAATAAAAATTATGACTTAACCGCGGGTTTGAAGGAGCTTTTAATGCGCAATAAACCTGATCTTAATCTTGTAACTGAAAAAGATAAAACTGAGTACAAAGAAATGTTAACTAAAACAAATGTGCACAAACGGGACTGGGACCCAAACGGTCAATTAAAAGGTGACAAAGGACTAAAATATTGTAAAATTATTAAACCTTTATTTGTTCAACCGATTGATGAAGATGAAGGCGTGCGGAAACAAACGCAAAAATTTAAAATTGGCGGTTATTTACCTGAATTAAAACAGTATAAAAATAATACAGATTATATTTATTGGGATGATCCGAACGAGCTGATTGAAAGACTAAAACTTTTAATCGCATCTAGAAACGCGGGTAACAGCAATCACGACAATGAAATTATGTCAATCATTGAAGAATTAAAGGAGGCTGGTATTATAAAAGAGTAAGATTGTTGAACAATCGTCATTTTGATAAGTAAACTAAGGTATATTAGACATGAATATCAAACACAATATCGAAATTAAAAACATTGATAATTATCAAATTCTAAGTAATAAAACCTTGGCTGCGAAAGAGTCTGGTTTGTATAATGGTGTTGATAAAGAGTATGTTGATAAAATAGTAGAGGATTGTTTGAAAAAAGTGTCATATCTTACCAAACAAATTGTGATTTTAACGCAGCAAGTAAAAAAAGTTGAAAAAGATATTATGTATAAAGAACTTGAAGAAAAAGTTAGCAAGCATCTTGGGTGTAGCATACGTTATAAATAAAGATCTTGTCATCAAAATTAAAAATTAAAAATAATAAACAAGCACTATGAGTAAAGCAGATGTTGTAAATGAAATTCATAAAAATGTTAGAGTGAACTTCCCTCGGAGAAGTGTAATATTAAAAGATATAGATGATCTCTGGCAAGCAGATTTGATAGACATGCAGAGTACATCAAAATGGAATGCTGGGTATAAATAGGTACATATTGGTGATTATTGACGGTTTCTCGAAATAATTATGCTTGGGCATTTCCACTCAAGCGAAAGACTAAAGAAATTGTTTCTAAACAGTTTCAAACATTGTTTGCAAAAGGGCGTTTTCCGAAAAATTTACAAACAGATAATAGTACAGAATTTTACAATAATATATTTAAAAAAGTTACTGAAAAGTACAATATTAATCATTCCTCTACATTTTCTACAAAAAAAGCTTCAATAGTAGAAAGATTTATAAGAACTCGAAAAAATAAACTGTACAAGGAATTTAGTTTAAAAAAAAGGCAATTATAAATGGATTGATGGAAATCTTGACAAGAAAGTTAACGAGTATAATCACACTTTTCATAGAACTGTAGGAACCCGAACATCAGAAATTAATCATAATAATAAAGCAACTGTATTACAGAGATACATTAACAATTCAATGTCTAAGAAAATACCAAATCGAAAAAGAATTCAAGTCGGAGATTTCGTAAGAATCAGTAAATATAAAGGATGTTTTGAGAAAGGGTTTATACCTAATTGGTCTACAGAAATATTTAAGATTACAAAAGCCGACTACATATTTATTAAAAGACGCAAGGTCAAGACCTATTTTAGGAGCATTCTATGGTCAAGAAATCCAGAAAACGGCATATCCTGAAGTATATCTTGTTGAAAAAGTTTTGAAAAGCAAAGGAAACAAAGTATATGTAAAATGGTTAGGTCTACCGTGTAGTGAAAACAGCTGGATAGATAAAAGTACATCCATACATACATTAAATCACGCCTGTTTCCCAGAGGGGTAGGCAGAGACCACTTCTTTCCACCTGCTACGATCTTGACAAATCTCTTTCGCTTCTTCCACATTCATACATCGAGTCATGCACGCACGTCGGTTTCGGGTACTTAAAATTAGGCCCTTTTCCAGTATTTCTCCGATTTGATTCGAAAAAGTACGCCTAGGGCGGCCCCTTCCGACCCTTTCACTCACTTTCGCTCTGTATATCTCTTTCGTCAATCTTCTTTCATCCATCCTTTCCAAATGACCGAACCATCGAAGCACACCCTTTTCAATCTTAGTCACTACATCTTCTTTTAGTCCACATTTCTCTCTGACTTTTTCATTCCTTACTCTATCAGTCAGTTTCACACCACACATACTACGCAAAGAGCGCATTTCAACTGCATTTATACGACTTTCATGCTTATCTTGCCACACCCAACCTTCACTATCATACATCAGAGTAGAGGCCAGCACTCTATTGTGAACAGCCAGTCTCGCTTTTTGTGAAATACCCCTTCTGCTCACAAATGAGTACAGTGCCCCATTTATTTGATTCCCCGCATTCACCCTCCTTTCGACATCCTTCTCACACTTACCATCTCTTGTAAACATACTTCCCAGGTACACAAATTCACTTACTTGCTCTACTAATTCACCATTTATATTTATCACGCACTCAGTCATTTCCTCGTCCTTCTCTATCACCATAACCTTGGTCTTGGCAACATTTACTTTCATCCCCTTTTGCTTAAATCCCTCATTCATCATTGTCACCATCTCCTGCAACTCAAGTACCGATGGAGCAAGTATAACTTGATCATCGGCATATAAGAGGCATTTGATTAGCAACTCTTGCATACGCAAACACTTATCACACTCTTTCAAATCTCGCATACAACTGTCCATGAATAGATTGAACAGCCATGGTGAGGCAACACAGCCCTGTCTAACACCTCTGGAGATATTAAACCAGGCCGAGTATGCCCCATTGATCCTGACACAGGCTCTGGAGCCCTCATAAAGGGACTTCAAAGCCTGCACCAGGTTGCTGCTCACTCCATACATAGACAGCACCTTCCACAACTCCTTTCTATCTACCCTATCATAGGCCTTTTCCAGGTCCACAAAAGCACCGAAAACCTTTTGGTTGACAGCCAAGAACTTTTTTGTGATAGACCGTAGTGAAAAGACCTGATCCGTACATCCCATTCCCTTTCGAAATCCCGCTTGTACATCCCAGATTTTGTCATTCGTAACATTCAATACCCTTTCAATTAAAATCTTCCGATATACTTTGCCGACAATACTAAGGAGGCTGATACCGCGGTAGTTTTTGCAGTCTTGCTGTGACCCCTTTCCTTTATACAGAGGGACGATAACAGCCTTGACCCAATCTTCCGGGACTCGGCCGCTACTCCAACATGCATTGAAAAGGCGGTACAATAGACTACCCACCACGCCATCTCCTCTCCTCAGCATTTCTATCGACACTCTATCACAACCTGCCGGCTTTCCCGCTTTCATACTTTTTAAAGCTTTCACGATTTCACTCATGCTAATCACACTTTCATCTTCGCTACTTGCATCCTTACTCATGCTTTCTGGCTCAAGACGAATATCTTCGCATTCAAACAAGCTTTCAAAATAACTTTTCCATCTATCAAGCATTTTAGGTAAAAGTAATCGATTGTAAATGTAAATGGCGTGTAAAAATATAAAAAAAATCGTTTCATCTACTCATTAGTATTCGGTTATTTAAGCAAACAAGAGCTTTTTATACAGAATATTGAATATTATTTTAATTAAATTTTTACCGAAAATGAAACGCAGAGAAATAAGTTTCGATAAGCCAAATAAGAAGCAAAAGTAAAACCCTCAGAAAATCGGAGCTGGACTCGCTGGTTTCGCACGCTAAAATACATATTCGTAATCTGAAGCCCAAATGCAAGAAAATGTTAACGGAATTAGCATATGCAGCTGCTCAAGAAATAGCTTCCGAATTGCCTATACAATTACCTCGAGTGATACCTGTACCTAAAACTGGTGGAGTCCTACCATTAATTCCTATTTTTGCCGGCTTATCTGCTGCGGGTGGTTTAACCGGAGGTGTTGCTGGAATTACTGAGGCTGTGCGTCATTATAAATCAGCTAAAAAGCAATTCACAGAGTCAAAATAACATAACGTCAAAATGGATTCAATGTGTCTTGGAGGAAGATTACATCTTAAACCGTACAAGGATGGTTTAGGATTTTATGTATAAAAAAAAAAAACCAGAAACTAGGCGACCCGATAGAGCATTAAGTAATATCGATATACTAAAGCACTCAAAAACTATTCCTCATTTCCGCGGTGTATATATGAGAGATGAATTACCAGAAGTGCCATGGCCGATAGAATGCGGTGTTATCAATCTGGATACGTCTAAAAATTCTGGTACTCATTGGGTAGCGTATGGAAAACTTAATGATTACATCGAATACTTTGACAGTTACGGTAATTTGAAACCACCAAAGGAATTTATAGCATATGTCGGATCTAATATTCGGTATAATTATGAAAATTTACAAAGAAACCATTTATATCATTGCGGACATTTATGTTTGAAATTTCTTAAATCATTTTGGAACAATAGATCTAAATAAATAATTAATGATAAAAATATCAAACAGTAATTCTCTTCAATAAAAATGACACGTTAAATGAGTATTATACATTCCTTTATGAGCAGTGTTCAGGATTGGATGTTAATTTCTTAATACTAATTAACCAATTTAATTAAAAGGTTTACTATCTGTGCCCTAAATTAGGCATGTATGTTTTTAATAAAACCCCTAACAAAATCAAAAAATCCAATATTCAACTGCCGATATTCAAAGACACAAGACGGTTGAATGCAAGGATTAATATTACTAGAAGCAATAAAAAGTTTCTCATTTCTCTTGGTTTCAAATTATTAAAATAAAATGCTGCAAATTACCGATCCACCACAACAAGACAACTCTATCGAAAGCTATGAAATCCACAGTTACAATCCCTACAGTCACAGCTTTAAGGAAAACGATGAAATCAGAATACCTATTCATCAGCAAGATGTTTACGTACTACCATCTGCAAGCTCCATATTCATCGAAGGCCATGCGACGGTGTCCAGGTTAGATGCAGCGGGGAAAGTAATATCGAAGGATATTAGTTTTACAAATAATCCAATAATGTTTTTATTTCAAGATATAAGATACGAACTGAATGGTGTTGAAATAGATCGCATTAAAAATGCTGGAATTACAACAACAATAAAATCTTATATATCTATGAATGATGGAGAGAGTAAAAGTGCACAATTATGGGGTTGGAATTTCAATGGAACCGTGCAAAAGAATGGTTATTTCTCTGTTATCATACCATTAAACAAAGTGCTAGGGTTTGCGGAAGATTACAACAAAATTCTCGTTAATTGTAGGCATGAACTTATACTTCATAGAAGCAATTCTAGTTTGAATAGTGTTTTGATTGATAAAAACGAAAAAATTGAAATAGAAGTACAAAAAGTTCAATGGCGCGTACCACATGTTAAAGTTTCAGATCGTAATAGATTATTATTACTCAAGCATTTGGAAAAAGATCGAGCTGTTCAAATATCTTTCTGCAATTGGGATTTATATCAGTATCCTCATTTACCTAGAACCACAAAACATTCGTGGTCTGTCAAAACTGCCTCTCAGCTAGAAAAACCAAGATATGTTATATTTGGTTTGCAAACAGACAGAAAATTTAACAAAATGAAAAGTTCGGCTTTGTTTGACCATTGTAACATAACAAACGTGAAGTTGTTTTTAAATTCACAGTACTTTCCTTATGATTCACTCAACTTACAATTTAGTAAAGACAAGTACAGTATATTATATGAGACGTATGCCAATTTTCGTCAGTCGTATTACAACACCAGTATCGATCCCTTGCTTAATTTGAAAACATTCGGAGTAAAAACTACACTTTTTGTTATTGATTGTTCGAGACAAAACGATACACTGAAAACCGGACCAGTCGATGTGCGATTAGAAATCAAGTCGTCAGAAGACATACCCGAGAATACAGCGGCTTACTGTTTGATCTTAAACGATCGCCTTATTGAGTATACACCTTTAAGTAACATAGTTCGAAAAATATCATGAAAGTGATTATGGATGTTCAAGGCTTTAGGCACTTGTCCCACCGCCGACGATGAGCGGGAAGCGAGTACAGCCAGCGATCAACTATTAATATTTGTGTCTCGTTTATTGACACGCGATCTATATTTTTTGTTTCGACAAACTAGTGGAAAGTGTTCTCGCCGGCAGTGTGAACAGCTAGCGATCAACTATTATCTAATATACGTGTCTCTTTTATTGACACGGGATCTATATCTTTTGTTCGCTTCTTGAGCTAGAAAATAGTCGATAGCTAATCGCTTTCTCGCCGGCGGTGGGACAAGTGCCTTAAAAATGAATACAATCAATTTATTCCAAAAGAAATACCAATGATGTACAAGAATAGTTTTCTTGTATTATTGATTAAACCACCATTTCCATTTTATGATTTAACAAAGAAAGAAAAATTACAAGTTGCGTGGATAGAAACAAACCGAGGAATTTTATGGAATGAGGGATATGTACCGTATTTTAATTATAAGAGATCGTTATTAAACTTTTGTAAAAATAAACGAATTTATACAAAAGGCAATGAAAAAGTGAGGTGGTTGAAGGAGATATTAGAAAATAATAATGTTTATGATTTAGAAGAGCTTAAGGTGTCCTAATTTAGAAACACTTCATGAAAAATATGCTTCATCATCTGATATCCAAAATTGTATTTATCATTCTAATACATGTGTATTCAAAAATGTAACTTGCTTGAATAAGTGGTAGTTTTTTATAAATAAACGTAATATAATGTATAAATATGTGTTAGATTTTCTTCTGTACTTTAAGAATGGTTGGTACATAAAATGATGCGATACGAATAAACGACTTTTATTAGGAGCTAATGTCAATGCCAAATATCATATAGAAGACGTACGTAATCCTTGTAAGCAGACAAAATAATATGAAAAATAGTTAAAATAACATTTTGAATACAAGTCGACTTTTTTTTTATTGTATTTATGTATATATTTAAGTATGTATTCATTTGCATGTGCCTTAGTTTATATATATATTGTTGATGCTATTGTTCATACAATATTGCACCGCCTACAAAAAAAAATCTGATTTGCCCAAAGGTCAACTGGTAGAGAATGCCATTAGGCATAAAGTTCACCTTTTGTACTCTAATTTGTATTTTTGTGCAATAAAGATTAAATAAATAAATAAATAAATCTACTTGATCGACTTCTTAAATACATTAATTCGCTTCTCATTGTGTATGATTTGATAAGTTCGAAGAGGATTAATAGTTTAAACAACGAACGACGTTTTGAATAGATGAATTACGACTTTTAAATAGATCGATACACCTTGATCAACATCTTATATAGAAGAATTCAGTTTTTGAATAGTTGAAATTAGGGGATCTGGAAAACTCAGATCTGTATCCAGATACCCTAATTTTAATCTACTCAGAGTGTATTTACCTCTTTTAATGAGATTATATTTAAAATAATACTTTTGCTAAATAGTTTTTTATTTTATTTTATGGGTATTGACCTCTGTAACTGAGATAACGTCGATTTATTACCTCTCTAACTTGGACTTTATTTCAGATAAATTTCCGTTTTGTTTACTAATTCTCAGTCTACCGACTACCCGCAATTACCGCACTTGGCTAATTGGGATTGTTCATATTTTTACAATTACTCTAATTCGAAAACCATTTTAAAGCCTTTCTGCATTATTAAGTTTTTGAAATATTTATCTATTTCTGATATTTGGACAAAAGTATATTAAACCTTTGTTTGACTTCCGTTATTAGCTTGAAGCCCTCCTAGGTGTATCTTACGGGTAAGGCAACTTGAAATAAGGCCGCTTGAAATAGTATGTTTTAATACATTATTACAATCACTTTTTATCATTAGATATCATTTAATTGCTGTAATTTATTAGAAAATGCCAGCCCAAAATTAAAATAATCATGTCATCCATAAAATGTATGCTAAATAAATAAAGATATTCAAACAAAACTATTGGGTCAAATACAAAATTAATGAAAATGGTCTCTTAAAATTACCCATTCTTTCAAATTATAATGTAAGTTGTGTGTGTGAGCTATTTTTTTTTGGTCTATCCCAATTGTGCCTAAATGACCTCCAGTTTCAGTTTGGTTTTGAATCAAGTAGTAATGAAGGCCCGGAAGAGATTTTTTTTTGTTCGCCGGCAATTGTGCAGCTCACAATAATATGCCCGATCAATAAACTTGTGTATCTGCCTCTAGAAATGACACATGAACAAGGAGAATTATTCGGAATTAATAGTTCATAATACGATGGACGGACGGACTAAGAGAAAGAAACACAGAGGTTTTTGGTCTTTTAAGCATTTTTGTCAAATGGAAAAAATAGAACTCAATCCTTCCGCATTTCATGGGTACAGAAATATATCTAGAACTAGTAGAAATAATTGGTTTAGAAACTAATAAATAAAATTACCTTGGGTCACTGAACATGTTTTAAATAATAAAAAAACCGACTTCAAGAACGCAAAAAAGAAAGTCTAAGAATTCTATAAAAAAATACGTACGTACGGGACCCTCTCCACGTGAATTCTACTCACACTTGGCCATTTTCCATCATAGTTCGATATTATATAATATTATGAGTCTTAATACCAATTTTAATGTACATAACATTATAAATGACCAAACTCCCAAACATAAATTACCAAATTCTCATACAAACTACCTACCATCTAAAATCTCACCTTAGGGGATTATTTTCGAGATACAAGTATTAATTTAATCAAATTCAGTTTTAGCGGTTTATCCGTAAAAGCGTAACAAGCAAATTGGCGACAGACAGAATTACTTTCACATTTATAATATTAGTACAGATTTTTTACAGTAATATATAGTAAGGAGTAAAGAATCTTTCATCTACACATAAATATAAATGAAAGATTTTTTACTCTTTGAGTATTGTTTGAACTGACATTTTAGAATTAAATAGCCGTTAACCATAAACGTTAATTATTTCAAGTGACCATAATAACCGCCTTAATCTATAAATAAATGAACCCCTATTTCTCCTGGTGAAATCAGTAAAGCCGTTCTCAAGTTTTTTTAAAAGATCCACGGCCAAAGTCCAAGGTAACTCTGCAATAGAATAACCTGGCAATTGCGTCTAAAACTTAATATGGCAATATTTCTTAGCTGTCTTGAAACCGGTTTTTACAAGTAGATGGTATGTCAGGCGGCTTCCGCTACTCACTATTTATTGTGATAAAAGTAAAAACAATGGTGAAACCTTTTAAAAGTGATGTGCTGCAATTACTGTTTCGTATACTGAGTGATTTCCAACATGTTGAAGAATCATAGGACTTTGTTATTGCTCAAAAACGGCAATGTTTACCTAACAACAAGGCGTTGACAGGTTAGTAACTGAGCAATCTTAATTATTAATTTGAGAATTTAGATAATCTCGCTCATGTTTGTTTGGTTGATAACAATAAGTGGCGTTTTGTTTATAAATCTACTGTTAAACATTAAAAAACAAAGAAGTTATTATTGTTATTTATTACTTCAATGAAAAGACAATATTTTTAGTTTTTACATGATATTAAGAATGAATGGTGATGATAATAGTAACGTAACGACCATAGGTAAAAATTTTGATATCGGATGAATTCACTTGGCACAGATGTATCCTAGGTCAAATTTAGCTGATTTAGCCCGGTAGCCATCAGCCACCCCCTGGTCATTCAAAGTTACACGCCGCCGCGCTTCAGATAAAAAAATATATCGGCTTCAGTTTACCTACCACCTCGAGTGTGGTGTCATTTTCTGATAAACCATAGATGGGGCTTTCATTTTTGATATAATAATTACACTCTTTCATATAAATTTATTAATGTACATAAAGAAGTTTCTCAACATCTGCTTATCATTTTTATTTCAATACATAATATTTTATAATATATGTATCACATTGTATTTACAAAAAATACAGTTGAAAAGCCCAATTTATGCAGATTTAAAAAACATAAAGTTTTAATTTATATCGTTAATTTAAGATGAGTAGAATAAAAGTCCCAAACTACGCTCTAGGCTTGTACAATGGGTACTAGACAACGATATAAATACTTACATAGGGAAATATATACCTACTTAAATACATAGAAAACATCCATGACTCAGGAACAAATATTCGCGCTCATCGCACAAATATCTGCCCTTACCGAGATTTGAACCCAGGACCGCTAGCTTCGAAGGCAGGGTCACAACCGACTAGGCCAACGTGTCGTCAATATCGTAATTAACAAAATAAACTTAAGGTCAATTCATAATAAATACGGATTTTACGACCGTCAGCTAAAGAATATTCCGCCTACGGATGCCAGTAGCATCTCCTAAGAGCCGTCTACCAGGGTGTGCACGTATGCCACGTGCCAAGCGATGGTGCCGATTCTTCGTCCGGCGGATTGGGGATGGGAACTACAATCGATTCACAATTGGAAACTAATTCCGACTACTGCACCCGTTGCTGCTACAGCTTCTTTGGAATTAATTCGGTGCAAGAGCAAGTCACAGTGAGGTGTTAGATGCACACGCACGCAAACAACTGTTAGTAATATACCGAATTATGCCACTGTGGTGGAAAATGTAATAATGGCATAAACGCTATCTTAATTTTTTCAGATAGACGTTGTATGATAAATGAAACTATGTGTAAAGGGATTAAAATTTTATAACTTAATTACAGCATATACTTAATTTCTAAAAACAATCAGTTCAAAAAAACTATTTAAAAAAAGTGAAAGATAAAATGTTGTACTACAGCTGACTTAAAAGTAAAGCCCTCCATTGCACCCACTTGCGGCATCGTGCCGAGGACACTCGCAGCGTTACTCCGCTGCACCGCGATGCTCAGTCTTGGGGCAAAAAAGGAGCCTTGCCTGTGGTCGCCAGAAACGCTGATTAATTTATCCGACACTTATTTTGTAAATTTCTCTGTGTCAGATGACCACGGAGTAAAAGTTTCTATAGCAAGGGCAGCAACTACATAATTTGGCTTTAAAAAAGCATATTTGCGGCACCTGATGGCTTGGGCGTGGTCTGCGACGTTCCCTGGCTTGCGAGCAGAACCTTGGACATGAGACTTTGCTCGCGTATCAACGCAAGTGACGTCCCGCGCCAAGGGACGACCAAGATGCCACGGTACTAAAGTGCATTCGTCGGTTCTCTTTTCGTCTCAGGCAGACAGGCCAGTGGGTTCAAGCGAAGATGGGAAAGAAATTGTGCTAAAGCCCGACTGATCAAAAAGGTTATCGATACATGTCTGTAAACTCGACCAGCACTGGATTGGTAACACAGGCCGTGGTGTCCTAGGTCGTCGACCGCATTTCCACAACAGCAACAAGGATGCGGCTCGTAGACTTTAAGACCGTGGCGGAGGCACACTGCTATCCTTAAAGTATGAAGATCTAAAAGAGAACCCCTTAGGGTTCGTGAAGGGAGCAACGGGCCTTCTCGAATAAATTTTGAGTATTTTCCAAAAGTTTGCGATGGCAAATTTTGACCGAAATATGGTCCCATGTTACTTGGCTAGCTTTTTCGACTCGCAAACTCTCACCCGGGTAACAGACACGCCAAGCATCCTCTGTATCGGACAAGCACAACTAACAGCCCAAATGCAAAGCCCACCGTACTTTACGGGGAGGGTTGTTTGAGACCCACGAGTGAGTGTGAGATGTTCAAAATTTTGCTAAAAGTTAATTTTAAAATATTGACTTGGAAGTTCGATTTCTTTTTCACATAGACGTTGTATGATAACTATAATAAAATATATATTTGTTTAAAGCTGAATAAATGTTCTTTAAGATATTATTGATTTCTTTGCAAAAACTTCAGTATTTTCAAACATACTGAAGACTATTTAATAAAAAAAATAGAAATCAGTTTTGATATTTTCGTCAATTTTTTTTTTTTTCTAGAAAACTGTATATTAAATGTCTCAAAAATGAATTTCTCATGCCCATTTTATTAAAAATAGACACCACACTCGAGGTAGTAGAAAAATTTCAATACTTCTTGGCGAATTCAAGTCTCAGTTAGTTCCGCCCGCTGTCTTAATTCACGCTGCCGCGCGAGTATTTTTAATTATTCTACTCATCTCTAATAAATGATATAAATTAAAACAATAAGTTTTTTAAATCTGCATAAATTGGGCTTTTCAACTGTATTTTTTGTAAATACAATGTGATACATATATTATAAAATATTGTGTGTTGAAACAAAAAAGATAAGCTTATGTTGTGAAACTTCTTTATTATATTAATAAATTTATATGAAAGAGTGTAATTATTATATCAAAAATTTAAGCCCCATCTATGGTTTATCAAAAAATGACACCACACTCGAGGTGGTTGGTAAACTGAAGCCGATATAATTTTTTGTCTGAAGCGCGGCGGCGTGTAACTTTGAATGACCAGGGGGTGGCTGATGGCTACCGGGCTAAATCAGCTAAATTTGACCTAGGATACATCTGTGCCAAGTGAATTCATCCGATACCAAATTTTGACCTCTCCATACATTGGGTGACACTACCGCCCGTACTTTAACCAACAAAATACTCCCTTATTAAATTCTAAATAGCAGACATTGGTAAAATTGATATGGAACCTTCGAATCTCTTTCCAACAGGAAAAGAATTATCTAAATCTGTTCTCAATATCTTGTTATATAAAGAAACAGTCGAAAAGATTAGCCACCTCCTTTTTTGAAGTCGGTTAAAAAGATAGTTCCCTGTACAATCAACATATGTTTCTTTCCTAATTAATTTAGTATTTAGCAAAAGATCCATAAAATAAAATAATAATACCAAGTATCAATACTTGTTTCTCCTCAAATCGTGGTGTTGCTTGATAAAACTTTTTTAAAACTATTTAGGTTTTTGACTCGTGTAAACTTAGCGTGGACCGACTCTAAGAGTGTTCTATATTAGTAATTATTTTACAAAATTTGATGTCATATTCGAAAACTAAGAAAATGATACCTATGAAAAATTTAGAAAAAACATCATGGCCGCCGTTTTGAATTTTTACCTATAATTGACATCATTTTCGAAATCTGCGTCCCCAAAATCTAAGAAAATGACACACATGTCCACTTTTTCAAAAAAAGTCATTGCCGCCATCTTGAATTCCAAATTTGATGTTATTTTCAAAATCTGCGTCCCCAAAATCTAAGAAAAAGATACCCATGACGACTTTAAAAAAAATATCAAGGCCGCCATTTGGAATTTCAAATTTGTTATCATTTTTGAAATCTGCGTCACCGTAATCTAAGAAAATGACACCCTTGGTGGTTTCTTACTTCAAAAATAATTAATCTCCCATACAAAGTTCTACCCCCCATTTATTGCCTTGTGGGTATTGTTTCCAAAATCAATGAAAGTTGTATTTTTTATTTGCTTATAAACAGTAGCCACTTTAACTGCCGCCAACCTGCTAGGCGAGTCCATTTTGTATGAAAATCAGAGCTCTTGGCATTTAAAGTGTTAAAAACCAATTACCACGTTTCCGACTATAAAAATGTACCATAGTTCCATACAAACTTCCACCCCCTATTTTAACCCCTAGGGGATGAATTTTCAAAAACCCCTGCTTAATGCACCCCCGTTGTACCTTAAAAAATATTCCTTTCAATTTTGAAGTCCCTAGCGGTTCAGGCTGTGCTTTGACCGATCAGTCAGTCACTCCCCTTTTTATTTACTAAGAAAGATTCATGTTGTAAGTAGCAATATCATCAAACGTACAACAAAATTAATTTAATCAATTTCTTAGTAAATAATGCTTTAAGTTAAGGTGACAGAGTTCAAATTAAATTAACTATGGAATTGTTTTTTAAATAATAAAAATCTCGGAAATTATGCGATATTGGACTACATGTTATACCACATTATATACTCCAAATAGGGTCTAGAATCGATGGTCAAAATCCTTCGGGTACGTCCCGGGCACGGTGTATATGTATAGGTAACCTCCAACCCATCTGAACTGAAGGACCTTAGACCAATTAGCATATTACCCTGTCTCTCAATTTTTTTGGAAAAAGCGGTGTATATGCAATTAACTGATTTCTTAGAAAAAAATGAAATTTTGCCTGAAGTACAGTCAGGTTTTTGGAAGGGGAGAAGTACTGTGACAGCTTTACTGGATATTACTGATAATATTCTATGCGCTCAAGACAAGGGAATGTGTACCATTTTAGTATTATTAGATTTTTCTCGCGCCTTCGATTCATTAAATATTGAAATGTTATTGTCTAAACTAAGCTATTATGGGTTTGACAGCGAAGCCTTGCGTTGGTTTAATAGTTATCTAAGCAATCGTTGCCAGTACGTAAAGTTAAATCATAGTGATGGTTCTATACACATATCTGATAAGGTGGCTGTCACCAGAGGAGTTCCTCAAGGGTCAATCCTCGGACCGATCCTGTTTTTGTTATATTCAGCTGATATAATAATGCACATTACTCACTGTAGGTATCATATCTACGCAGATGATATACAGGTGTATATATCTTGTAAGCCATCGGAAGTGGATATTGCTATTAGGAAGCTTAATGAGGATCTGTTGAGTATAGCTACTTGGGCTTCAAACAATTGCCTGATACTAAATCCTATTAAAACCAAATACCTTTTTTTAGGGAGTAAACAACAGCTGGCGGCCCTTAGACCTACAGTGGATGTCATGCTGATGGATAAATCCATTGAGCATGTTAATGACGCACGCAATCTTGGACTTGTAATGAATTCTGAGTTACGTTACGAGAAGCACATTTCAGAATCAGTTAGGAGCTGCTTCTATAAACTTAAATTCCTTTACAGGGCCCGGCCATTTTTAAACGAAAATTTGCGGGTAAAGCTGGCGGAGTCACTAATCCTTTCAAAACTAAATTACATGGACGCAGTTTTTGGCCCGCGCTTACTTGCCAAAACGAAAAGGCTCATACAAAGAATCCAAAATGCCTGTGCTCGCTTCTGCTTCAATGTTCCATTGAGGGCTCACGTTACCCCATTTCTTAACAATCACTCCATTCTTAAGATGCAACACCGCCGTAAACTTCATCTAGCTTGTCTTCTGTTTGGAGTACTAAAATACAAGGCTTCTATGTATATTTTTGCAAAGATGTTACATGTGTCTAGCAATAGGTCGCGCGGAACTCGACAATGCGCCTTACAGATGTTAACGCCTCGTCATGCCTCAGCTGCCTTTCGAGGTAGTTTTCGCTACGCAGCAACTAAATGCTGGAACAACGTCCCTCCGCCAAAAAGGAACCTGCAATGTTTAAATAGCTTTAGACATAATTTAAAAAAGTTTTTGTATGATCACCAATTGACTAAGGAACCGTTAAGGCATTACACGAGCGGAATATGACCCAATGTATGTACAAACCTCCATGTTATGTCCCATGTGTTTTGCAGTGTATGTTGTTGTACGTTTTAATTATTCATTTTGTTTTTATGCAATTGTCTCCCGTCTTCCGTTGCCTCCTTCAACTAAGTAACACCCACGGTAAAGGCTTTATACTCGTTCTTTTGTTTCTGCATTAAATTAAAAATGTTTCGTGTTGTTATTGTGCGCAATTAATATTAGCTCAAACATAGCCACAGACATAGAGTAACTTACTTCGTATATACTGCCACAGATTAGGTTAAGTTGGCAATATGTATTGCACAGGCCACAGATTGCAGCATGTGCGCATATTGTGAACTTATTACACAGTCGTTTGTTAAGTTTTTATTTTTTATTTTGTTTTGTGATTATTAGATTATTACTATTAATTTCTGTGTTCTGTTTGTGTTTATTGGATAGTGTTTTTGTTTTTTTTTGTCTTGTTTTTTAAATTTATAATTTTAATATTTTTATTGTTTGTGTCACCTTCCGTGCTGTCACCGAGCGGGCCCAACGGAAGACCAGCGCTCGCTTAACAGCGGCACATGCTGAGTTGGGGCCGTTTCACAACAACCTGTCTAATTTTATTTACTTGTTTTTTATAATTGTGCTTTTGTTGTGAATAAATATATTTTCTTTCTTTCTTTCTTTATATTATGAAGAAGATAGATAGAAGATATGGTTCACGTATGCTAGGTTAGGTTAGGTTAGGTTAGGTTAGATTAGACTTCTAACCATCACAAGATAACCTGAAATCAACATGGGTTCAGCAGAAAATAGCTTTCTATGAAATTCTAAGTGATTCATTCTGGGTGCGTCTCACGAGATATACGAGGGGTGCACTAAAAGTTTCGGGAATCGATTATTAAATTGTATAATAGTGTTCCAAATTCAACCTTTTTATAACCATAGAGGTCTTGTTGACTCATTACAACTGGCAGTTTCTAAAAAATAGTAGACACTTTTCAGTCATTTGTTTTTAAAACGCAAAACGCCAAAATGGAATTAACGCGAGAAAATGTAAGGGCTATGATTTTTTATGATTTTAAAAGTGGTTTATCTCAAAAACAATTCCTTGAGCGGATGACTTCTGCATTTGGGGAGGGAGTTACAACAAAGACGACCGTGTATCGCTGGTTTTCCGAATTTCAACGCGATCGTGTGAAACTCAGTGATGATGATCGTGAAGGGCGGACCAAAACCGCGGTTACCCAAGAAAACGTCAATGCAGTGAAAGACCTGATCAACAAAGATCGACATGTCACATACCGTGAAATTCAATCATTTGTAGGGATTGGAATAAGTCAAATCCAAACAATCTTGCAAACAGAACTGGGCATGAGAAAGCTTTTTTCCCGTTGGATCCCACACCTACTCTCCGATGAACAAAAGGGGGCCCGGGTCAATTGGTGCCAAAAAAATTAGAAAGGTACAGGAACTTCCAACGCAGTATATAATATCGTGTCCGGTGATGAAACGTGGATACATGCTTACGAACCAGAAAATAAAAACCAATCAAGAGTTTGGGTGTTTGAAAACGAGCTGCGACCGACGAAGGTTGTTCGCTCCCGAAGCACGGCGAAAAAGATGGTAACCATTTTTGTCTCGAAATCAGTGCATGTTGCGACTATTGCGCTTGAGGATCGTAGAACGGTTAATGCTGACTGGTATACTACAATTTGTCTGCCTGAAATCGTTAATATACTCAGAAAAGAAAACTGCAACCGACGCATTATTCTTCATCACGACAACGCTAGCCCACACACCGCTCGTCAAACAAAGGAGTATTTGGACCATAATAACGTCGAATTAATGACTCATCCTCCATACAGCCCCGACCTGAGTCCTAACGATTTTTATACTTTCCCTAAAATTAAAGAAAAGCTACGCGGTCAACGATTCCAGTCACCCGAAGAAGCAGTGGACGCCTTCAAAAGTGCCATTTCCGAGTCTACAACTTTGGAGTGGAATAATTGTTTTAATAATTGGTTTGAGCGAATGAAAAAATGTATAAATATGCATGGGGAATACTTGAAAAAAACAGTAAATGTACATTTAACTCTTTACACTTGTCTATTGTTTTTATTTCCGAAACTTTCAGTGCAACCCTCGTAATTACAAAATCAATATTTTTATGTTAATAAAATTTACAAGATATAATCAACGTTAGCTATGTATAATAACAAAATCAATATTTTTATAAGGAAAAACGGTCAAATAACATAATATTATTTTAATTAATGTTGTCTATATAACACTCACATTGTATAATTTCAGTTCATATATTATACATGACATATTATAGAGATCATAATGCATCTTTTAGTATAAGGGTTATAAGATCTAATATTGTATCCTATACTCAATAGGTACTGAAAGAATCGGCTACCAGAAAAGGGAAATTTGGCAAGATATCCCAAGATTGAACAATACCTTACAACTCAGTAGCGGCTTTGAGGTGTTTTTTTACCTCCCTAGAAAATCTTGCTTGTAAGTTTTTTTAGCTATCCAGAAAATGCAATGAGCAAGACGAATCAGGGTAGAACCGACTAGGTTAGGTTAGGTTATTTTTTCATCTGTTTATATTATAATGTGCATTATGTTTTTTGATGTTAGATTCATTGATTTGTATATGTTTTATATATTATATATTAGTTGTCATGTACATAATAGGCTTTAATAGTTATAATAATTGGTATTATCTATACATATAATAAAGCTGAAGAGGGTCGAAAGTCTGTACATGGCAGATATTCCAAAAAAAGTTGGCTGGGGATACTTAGAATCGATAACAGAACACGTTCCAGCAGTTTTTAGAATTTTTGTCTGTTTATCTGTTTGTCTGTTTATTTGAACGCGCATCACGTGAAAACGGCTGAACTGATTTTGATGCAAACTTTACTACTCTGTCGAGAAAATCCCCGGCCAGGTTATACCTATATATCTATACCTATATATATATATCTATACATATAATAAAGTTGTAGAAGGGAAAAAATCTGTACATTCGAGATATGACTTGAAAATACTCTAGGGGACCTCAGAATCAGCAGCAGAACACGTTTCTACAATTTTTAGAGTTGGTGTCCGTTTGTCTGTTTGTCTGTTAAATTTTGTTTCTCCTCGCATCAATTGAAAACCACTGAACCAATCTTAATGTATAATAAAAAATTAAGATATGAAAATCAAAGAGGGGGAAAAGAGGGGTCAAAGTTGGTATGGAAAAAAGTTACCGGATTGAGCTGGTCACTTGAAACTCTGTATAATTACTCTTCGTAAGAAATAAAAGTAAATTTATTTCAGGATTTCTCGATTAAAGTTAAAACAACTAAGAAATTATCGAATTAGCCTAATTGTAAGTATTTCTTTAAAACTCTATTCGAGGGCCGTCGATTACTTTACGTGATTACAAATATCAAAGTTTCATTCTCCGTTTATTACATAGAAACTAAAATTAAAGATTTTTAAAAATTAAATGTACAAAATGCTATAAAGAAGCAAAATAAATAATTCCAATTTGTTTTTGTAACAAATGCGACGCCATGATAATGTGACATCAAAGACAAGGACAACCATATCCCTCCTAAACTGGAGCGATCAAGACAAAAAAAGCACGCGATCATTGATTAACGTTACAGAAGCGACGCTGTGATTGAAACTAACGGTGTCACGTTGTTGCTTGAAAACGGTGTTTTAATGGTTAATATCGGGGGTTAAAGTTCGAATATATATTTAAGACAATATTTCGAAAACCAAACTCCTATTTTTAACTTAGCTTGAGTTTTACAATTTTGATCAATAATTTATTCTCTTCTTTAGGTTCCGTAGCATTACCTATAGTAAAAAGAGAAACCTTACAATTTCGTCATTTCCATGTATAACATAGGTCACATATATCTAATTTTTTGAGTGTTACTTATTTATCAATCAGATTATGAAGTAAACAAATAATTAACAGCATTTTTTTTTGAATTAATGCATTAATTTCAGGATCATAGATTGTTAGTAATATTAAATCTTATTCTATATTAGTAATTATTGTCTAAATTGTAAAATTGATTTATTTTTTTCTCCTATTTCATCTGTCATGTGGGTGACAACATGGGACAGTCTTTGTACATTCTGTTTTGTTAGTCTATGTAAAAAGGAGCGGTATCAGATTGATGTTAATAGCGTTGACATATCCAGATTTTAACATTTTTTAAATTATTTTAAATTATTTACAAACTTAATTTCATATTTTTTTTACTAAAAACAGATGCGGGCAAGCAAGTTTTACAACTATGCCAAATTTCAAGTTGATAGCATTTGTAGTTGCTGAGAAAACCTGCTGTGACATACAGACAGACAGACAGACAGACGACGAAGTCTCACCATAAGGGTTCCTTTTTTACCATTTTGGTACAGAACCCTAAAAAACGGTCAAGTGCAAGTCGGACTCGCACACTGGGGGCTCTGTATTTAAGATAATATGCTTGGTAACCGCAAAAGAAAATACTCATTTGTTTATGAACTTTATTTTCTATGAAATAAGGTCCATTTTGACTAGCCTAAATTTTAAAAGAGATTTTCAAAGTTTTTTTGATATGTCTCAAAAACTGTGAATAATGAACACTTCACAGACATGCCAGACAGACAGACAACAAAGTCTCACCATAAGGGTTCCTTTTTTACCATTTTGGTACGGAAACCTAAAAATATCACGTAGAAGGCGTACGAGTATGTCATAGACACAGCATTAACTTACAGGTGTAATGTCGGCCTAAGGGCAGTAATGATGTCTGGAATTGCTAAAGGAGAAAATGTTTTTATTCCCCGCATTCCTATAATTCCGATAGATTTACCATTTAACTTTAAAAGAGTGCTCTAAAAACAGCTATTGCCATGACCATAAGCAAAGCACAACGACAAACAGTATAGTACCCGGCGAACAAGCAAACTGTTTTTCCCATAGGCAACTGTATATGGGTCGATCAACTTTTTCTTGCCATTACCTGTCCGGTGTAAACTTTTCATGGTTTTGAATAAACTAATAGAATTTCGTTAATTTTATTGTTTTAATGACAAAATTAGAAATATTGTGGTCTTGTTTACACAATTAACTTTCATAACTTTATTCAAAATTATGTGAAAAAAAAGGTGACCCAGTGGATATTTTTCAAGTTCCATACTAAATTGCGTTGTCCCTTAGACGTAGCCGTCATTTATATTGCGGTATTTTGTCAAAATATTCCTAGACGAGCCTCATTTAAACTTCAGAATTCAATACTCGGACACTTTCTTACTAAAAAATTTTAATTAATCATTAATTTGTAGTAATTTTATTATTTTAATTTAATTTTTAATTGTTTGTCCCTACTGATACCATAAAATCGGGTTCCGCTGAGTCACAGGGTATAAAGTATACATAAGAGCAAAAGAGAGAGAGACAATAAATAGACGGACCAATAGGGAACTGTCTTTCGATCGCGTGATCGTTGTCTCCCCACGCAGAAAGCTCTGATTGCTTGGCCATTTCGTCCGTGACTCTGAGCAAGGCAGCGTCTGTGTACTGTGGTTCTGCTGGGTGACATCGAAATTCTGGTAAGTACGTATTTTATTTACTAATATTTTATTATTATTATGTAGCAAACGTGACTAGAATGGCCTTGATGTGTTTGGATTAGCAACATTAGAGATATTTTTTGCGAAAAAATAATATAACCGTTATTTTTCTCCTAAGTCACAATTCCCTTGAGTCACATAAAACCTGACCCAAGAGAAAATATGCCGTGAGCCAGGAGACTTTTCTAAGCTTTTTTGTGTAATTATTGTATATAAGTCATAATGTTGGTATATGGCATAAAAGTTGAATTTTACTTTGAAATGGGCTTATATTGAAGTAAAAAAAAACCAGCCAAGCGCAAGTTCCGTACCATTATCTATAAAAACGGCAAAAACTTACGTTTTTTGTATGGGAGCCCCCTTAAATATTCATTTTATTCAATTTTTTAGTATTTGTTGTTATAGCGGCAATAGAAATACATCATCTGTGAAAATTTCAACTGTCTTACTATTGTAACAATGTGCAGTCTCTACCTACCCTCATTCTCCTAATCCTCTCCGGGGGTCGGCGAATATTGCGAGCCGGCTCGAGGGGCCAGTGTGCTTCCGATTTTGAGACACGTCGCGCGCGCAGTACGTACTTGGTGCTTTCCCAAGATTTATTCAACTGGTGCACAGGACGAGAGGCTACCGAAACAATTGGCCTACGGACTCTGGAAGTGATACCCGTGACAAGTGCAGTGGCATTGGATTAGGACCTAAAATTACCCAACTGTGAGTACCCCCTGCTAACCTCTTGTACTGACCCCCCCAAAAAATAACAATTTTAAATAATTTATATATTTAATTTTTTTATTTAAATTGGCCTCATATTTAACTTACTATCTTACTACTTGCTTAATACTTCTACTATCATATTAAATACTATTTGTTACTACTTCTCAATTTGGCCTCATGATCGTCTAATGTACTAAGAACCCTAGGAACCCTACATTGTGAACCGAATAGTAAACCATATCTATTAAGCGACTTAGAATATTACTTAAAGCTTCAGAAATTAACTATATAACTAAGAACAAACTCTTGGTTTAATTCAAATATCTTACTAGATAACCTTTCATAAAATGGCAATAATATATTAGCGGTTAAGGAACGGCCCCATCACACGCCGTTCCGCTGCTCTTCAACCATAACCTCAGAGCCCGCCCACTAATATATATTTTATTATTTAGTATAACACATTATTCTATTAGTGTTGAATTTAGTAGACTAATTCTAGTCAATTAGGTAAACTTGATTCTACTAGTCTCTCCAAAAGGATCCTTTGAGAAGAGAGACCGAGACAAACTCAAAGGATTAAACTCTTTAATTCAGTTATTTATTTTACTTTTCAACACAAAATAATATATTAGGACAATATAATATCAATGCTTAATTTTAGGCTTTGTTCTTATTTCTTAGCCTGTTACTTCTTACTTAAGGAATTAAATTCAATTTTCCCATGACAACCTTTGTGTGTCTTTCTCTATAATTGGTAGTCATAACTACCAAACTATTTAGTAGTATACCTATTGTAATTATCATGTAACCCTACTAAGTGGGTTCTACAACCTTCTATACTCTGGATTGTAGTATGAATTATTGAATCACTCAGATTACTATAATTCAATTTCAGTACTATATCCCTAGTACATAAACTGTTTAGTTTAAAATTTAATAAAATAATTAATTAGTGTTACCTCACCATTCATAACTTAGTCTGAGACACTATTGTGTAAATTTTACATATACCATCTACTTCACTGAAGTTACCAACACTAGATTATATCTTAAATTAATTAGCCCTAGTAAGTAGCCCTATAATTGATTTAGTGCGCTTTCAGGTATCCTGTTTCAACACTTAATTTAACTAAATTAGTAGCCCTTTGGTTTTATCGCTAAATAACTTCTTTGATAACCTTAATATTCTCACAAAGGTGGTGTGTTCTTGAACTACATAGTGTATACTCAACACTAGGGTTCCTTCAGACAACAACTAAGCATATGTGTAAATACAGTGACCACTGATTGTCCTTGGACAGAGACAGTAAGCCGTAGCTAGGTATGTACCGCACATCTATAGCTGTTAAAGGTGTATTGAAAGGACAGACCAACTCGTAAGTATCACTTTGAATTTTACCTATACAAAAGGACTACGTTAACCTAGATTTATTAACTCTACCTGATGTTTTAAAGATAATGTATAGTTTATAATGATGATGATTTAATTCTTACAACTAGAACCTCTTCGGAATAATATCTAAATATTATAAGCCTAGCTTTTCTTTTAGCAGGTATGTAACCGTACTTATTTACCCTTACTATGCTAGAAAGTTAATAATAATATCATAGACTCTCGTTGTGCTTAGATGACTTCTATGACAACAACCTGGTGTAAATACACATAGCTAACTAATTACTTTTATTCGTTTGAGACAGTTTTTAACGTGAACTCTTTAATTTACCCTTACTATCCTAGAAAGTTAATAATAATACCGTAGACTAATAAGTTTCGTTACGTGCTTAGATGACTTCTATGACAACAACCTTGTGTAAATACACATAGCTAACTAATTACTTTTATTCGTTTGAGACAGTTTTAACGTGAACTCTTTATACACACTAACTGATAAAACATGTTTGCGGGCGTCTCCCTAGTTAGCCGCCTAGGTTTATCACTAAGGTTAGACGCGAATGCTTCTTAAACTTAAATCTCTACCTATCTGCTAATTATAACCACTACCATACCTTTCATGTTAAACGAACTCCCTAATCATACCAACACGGGTTTATCGGACAATATACATACTCCGCAGCCTAGCGCTTTATTTATTTTCTAACTAATCAATCAATCTTTTAGATTTTCTAACTAGACGGACGGTTTTAGAATTTGACGTTTCTGTCAGGTATAGATAGACCTAACCACAGACTATCAAGATTGCTTTCAATAAGTAAGTTTCGATACCCTAGATTGAATATTTGCCTAATATGAATTTAATTTAAAAGGATTACTTTTCTAATATGAATTAATTATTATTAGTTCCTAATTTTCCTATTGGTTTTAGAAGGCTAATTTAAGTCTTCTTGGTTCAATAATTATAATTCTTACGTCGACAGAGTTTGTTCTTCTATGCCAGTAGTAGAACAAACTTTGTCTACATATACCTAGCTAGTCACATTACGTGTTTATAAGCTTCCCGCGGTGTAATGGGAAAGCTACTGACTACCTAAGACCCCTAAACACCTATTAATCTATTGTTTTAGAGCAATTAAAAGCCCAAAATGACTTTTACAGTTACGTTAAACGTGTGAGTAGTATTAAAGGAATTCCGGTGTAAGAAATCCTTTACTAGACCAACTAAGACCTAACATAACCTCGATTTCGGAAGTAAAACTTCCTGTGTGTAGTCCTAAGACCCTTCAACCGGCTATTTCTAGCCTTTAGTTGGCTTCCAGGTGGGGAAAATACCTACGGTGGTCTATAAATACATATATAAATAAGGGGATCAACGTCAAGAGTAATTCAAATGTCCACACAACAATCGCAATCTAATTTCGGATCCACTTCTACGGGCCCTGAAGAGGAGACATAATGAAATACAAACGACGATGCCTGACATACCGAATAAAGGTGTCAGGAAACCTTGTACGCGTACCTTCCAAACTCACTCAGTTAATGAGTTAAAACCGTCCATTTCCTGATTGTGGAAATCTTCAGGTCTCAACTCACAACCAAAATGTGAGTGTAGGTATTCATTTTCGTAAACTACGACTGCCTGGAGCTCTGCGTAACCGACTACCATTTGTGGCGTCGTTACAGAGTTCTGGAAAACAAAAGAAGGTTAATAAACATGTTAAAACAATCCCGGAACACACAAACACCAGTTATTAAAACATTCTCACAATCCTAGCAAAAGAAAGTCAACTACAACATTCCTGTGTAGCGATAATCGTTAACTTGTAGCGTTACTCGAACGCAACCTGAAGCGACACACAAAATAATATCACCTAATAATATACGAGCACAACACAAATAAATAAAAACCAACAAAGCAAAAATTTACGATACATGATACCTCTCAGCAAAATATCAACTCACCCCTTCGACGACCGGAATCAAAAAGCCCCGCTCAGACCCTCGCCAGACTTTATATAGAAAACCCTGAGCATGCGTAGAAACCCCTAATTTTCGGCCCCGCTGTATGAAACCTGCGTATAAGATCGCTTGGATGCGTAAACTTTTCCCACAAAATAAATTTCAATTATTCAACTTTAGTGTCTATTTCATCATTTCAAGTAACAAATAAAGCTCACTTTCGTTTGAACTCATCTCTCCTCATATTAGCGTCTCTCTAGCGTACCCTGCGTATAACGTAGCTGGGATGTGTAGAAGTTTTCCCGCAATAATGCATTTACTTTTCTAATGACAATGATTATTCTAACATAACACGTAACAAACAAAGTTCATTATCCTTTGAATTTGACCCCTACTCATTTTAGCATCATAGCGGTCATAATTCTTTTTTTTTTTCATTTTCCAGCCTATTCGATCCTTATTTATTAGGTTTTACAACTATAATGTTACCTCATTACAAAATAATTTGTGCAATTCTTTCCTCTTTAATTTATCTTACTAACATAATGAAATAAATCTATTTATTTCCTAAATTCTAATTAGAATGATCTGATTTTTTATTTAATTTCAACCATTTCCTTCGCTTGCTCCACAGCGCCATCTAGGTAATTCAAAGTGAACCCATTTCTCTGCTAGTCGCCCAGAATTAACCTGTCAATTTTAAATGTCTAATCGTTTAGTTCATTATACTTTGAACTTGTCTCCTACTCACCTTAGCATTATAGCCGTCATTTCTTTTTTTATTCAACTTCCAGCCAATTCTTTATTACAAAATAATTTGTGCAAACCTTCCCTCTTTAATTTATTTCACTAACATAACGAAACAAATTTATTTATTTCTAAATTCTAATTAGAATGATCTGTTTTTATTTAATTTCAACCATTTCCTTTGCTTGCATCACAGCGCCATCTAGATAATTCAAAGTGAACCCATTTCTCTGCTAGTCGCTCAGAATTAACCTGTCAATTTTAAATGTCTAATCGTTTAGTTCATTATACTTTGAACTTGTCTCCTACTCTCCTTAGCATTATAGCCGTCATTTCTTTTTTTATTCAACTTCCAGCCAATTCGATCTTTCTTTATTAGGTTCACAACTATAATGTTACTTCACTACAAAATAATTTGTGTAAACCTTCCCTCTTTAATTTATTTTACTAACATAACGAAATAAATCTATTTATTTCCTAAATTCTAATTAGAATGATCTGTTTTATTTCATATTATTAATTTCTTTTATTTCACACCTCAGCGCCATCTAGGTAACTCAAAGTGAACCCATTTTTCCGCTAGTCGCTCAGAATTAACCTGTCAAATTTTAATGTCTAATCGTTTAAATAGTTGTCAATGCTTTCCAGAGAGGGTGCTGTTTTCAGTTTGTTTAGAAGATTAACCTGAGTTTTTAAAATGGATTTTAAAAAGAACACTACACTCGTGTACCAGTACACTCTCTTTCCATTTTTCTACACATTGTCACAATTGGTGGAGGTGCGAAAGCCTCGGAATAGTTTTTAGTGGGATTTGTTACGATATTGATAAAATGGCTACCGATGAGAAACAAGATAAGACGGTCACGCGTGTATCTGACATGTTTAAATATTTTAAATCTTTGAATTTAGAGAATTTAAGTCCAGCTATTAGCAATTTACAGAAAAAAATTGAAGCTCAAAATAGCCAAATTTTAGAGTTAAATAATCGTATCAACATCTTAGAATCAGGGCCAGCGCATTCACGATCGCGGGAAGAGGGGGTAGGCCAACAAAAAGTCGAGCCGCCGCCGGCGCCGCCGGCAGGTGAACCGAGCGCACTAATAGATAAAAACAAATCAAAAGTATTACAAAACATGCCGTCTGAAATACCTGTTTGCGACGGAAAAGTCGCTAAGAATCTCATAAAATTTATTATTGAAGTCGATAAATTGATGAAATTAAATTTGGTTCCGCAAACCGAGTATGTCACGTAGATAATGACTCGGACCACCGGTTTCCTCGCAGACTGGTGGTTCAGAAGAGCAGCAATGCTAGATAGTTGGCAAAACATTAAAATACTAATTTTAAACGAAGTGTTATCACCGATTCATATCGAAACATTAAAAAATGAAATGTGTTTGCGTTATCAGTACGAAGCGGAGACCCTATTAGAATTTGTGCATTCCGTTGACGCTGTAGCTAAGGCACTTAATTTGGGTTGGTCCGAAGAAGCATTGATTCAAACTATTTTGAGCAGGATATCCCCAAAGACATATTATTATTTAAGATGTAATCCTACCGATATTAAATCTATTTCGCAGCTTACACAAATAAGTAGTGAGATTGAGGGCGCGATTTTGCGGGACAGATTACACTCGCAAGTACCTCATTATTATCAACGCAGTACACCCGCTGCACGCGCAAGCGGGGTTACTACTTATCGGTCGAATAACTTATCAGCGCGTGGGCCATATCAATCCTACTCAAGCGGGAGCGCAGATGCGCGGGTGCGTGAGCGAGACGAACGAGCGGGCGGGTCGATGCCGTCGCATGGGAATACTTCAAACTTAGGCCAGACCGCAGCCGCTCGCGGGTCGCGTTGCTATGAGTGTAATAATTACGGGCATTTCGGTCGCGATTGTGAACAGCTTCGTCGGCGCGAACTGCAATATAACTCGGGAAACGCGAACAGGGAGTAAGTCCGGTGGACCATCGCCAACTTACTCTCGCGGCAGTAAAAGATGGTAAAATTAGTTGTAAGTATTATAGTAAGCCGTGTATAGAAATCGTAATAAGCCATTGTGTAGTTCCCGCTCTAATTGATTCAGGTGCGTCGAGATCGTTTATCACTCAAGGCTTAGCCGATAAAATTAAAGGACGATCAAAAGTATATATTTCGCAATGTAATTTAGTATGCACTACAGCGTGTCAAGATAGTTTTCAAGCAAATGGCATGATAACTGCATTAATTTCAATAGGGAAATTTACCTGGAAATTTCAGTTTATCGTAGCGCCAAAGTTAACAGCGCCCGTAATACTAGGTTGCGATTTTATTAGTAAAACTAAGCTTATTTTAAATATATTTGAAGGGCACGTATTCTTCCGATTTATGTCGAATAATAAAATACAGTTAATAAACAATGAGGAACAAAAAGAGGAGAAACTAATAAATAGCTTGCAAATTGACGACAAAATAAATAAAAAATTAAATGAGTTGTTAGAAAAACATAAAAACGTGGTTACCGAAAAGTTAGGTAAAACGAATATTTTAAATTACAACATTAAACTTATCGATCAAGTACCCGTTCGCTCACGGTTCTATCCTCTGTCACCTCCGAAAGCGGCTGAAATGGAGTCCCATATAAAACAACTACTAGAAATAGGAATTATAGAAAAATCAAGGTCACCATACGCATCACCGGCGTTTTTAATAGATAAGGCGAATGGTGAGAAACGACTCTGTTGCGACTATAGGTCAATAAACAAAAAGATTATCTATGACAGTTATCCGATGCCATCAATTGAGTCGATATTTCAGTATTTGGGAGGGGCGAATATTTTTTCAATAATAGACCTTAACAGCTCATTTCACCAGATACCCTTAAGTGAGGAGTCAAAAGAGGTGACCGCCTTCGTGACACCATTTGGTTTATATCAATACAAATATGTGCCATTTGGGTTATACGGTGTTTGGTGATATTAAGTACAAATTTATCATTCCATTCGTAGATGATATATGTGTATTTTCTAAAAATAAAGAATCACATATCCGCCATCTAGATGAAGTTTTAACGAGACTCGGGAAGGCAAGTTTGGGGAGTTTCAAAAAAATAGCACACCTTTGACTTTTTCTTTAGATTTGGGAAAAAAAATGCACGTTGGTTGGGATCATTATTCTTAACTAGAAAAAATTGTATCCCAATATGTCCCCAAAAATATGCATGGAATTGTCCGTTTTGTTACCAAGAAACGTATTGGATTTTGATAACAAAACGGAACAATTCCATACATATTTTTGGGGACATATTGGGATACATTTTTTTCTAGTTCAGAATAATGATCCCAACCAACGTGCAATTTTTTTCCCAAATCTAAAGAAAAAGTCAAAGGTGTGCTATTTTTTTGAAACTCCCCGTTTAACAGTCAATCCAAGTAAACTGAAACTATGTCAACAGTCTGTTAAATTCTTAGGTTACAATATTAGCCCTCGTGGGTTGTCCGTCGACCTCGATAAAGTGAGTGTAGTCGTCAATTATCCACAGCTGAACAATTTAAAACAGCTGAAAACATTCCTTGGAATGACGAGTTTTTATGCGAAGTTTATTCCACGATATGCGGAAATCGCGGAACCGTTAAATTCGTTAAAAAAAAAGGAGGCTAGGTTCATCTGGGGAACCGATCAGAACGACGCGTTTACACGTTTGAAACAAGAATTAGTTTCACCGAACGTTCTGAGATTTCCCGATTTCAATAAGAAGTTTATCCTTCAAACGGATGCATCGGGCAGTGCCCTTGGGGCCGTGCTGCAGCAGGAGGTGGACGGCGCGCTCGCGCCCGTAAGCTTTGCCAGCCGCGCGCTTGCGCCTGCCGAGGGTCGCCGCACCGTCTACGAGCTGGAATGCGCCGCCGCCGTTTTCGGCGTCACTAAGTTCAAGCAATACCTTGAAGTCGCGCCTTTCGAACTACAAACAGATAACGCCGCCTTATCATGGTTATTTGAACATCCGAAACAGATCGGGAAATTAGGAAGATGGATACTCCTACTGTCCAGATTTAAATTCAAAATCAATTACATAAAAGGAACCAGCAATAGCGTAGCGGATTGCTTAAGCAGAATGTATGAAGGGATGGAGGAGGTCCAGTGTTCTGCTCTTCAACACTATCCAGTGACTAGTGACTCCTTAAAGAGACACCAATTAAATGATACATTTTGTAATGATTTAATAATTCAAATAAACAATGACAGTACGGTTTCAAAGTATAAAATTAAAAATGAACTACTGTGTCGACAAATAGGTAAAACGAACAAATGGAGAGTAGTACTACCGATTCATTTAAAAAACGTGATTTTGAACTACTATCATGACCAAGATATAGCGGGACATTTAGGCGTAACAAAAACGAGCAATAGGTTAGCGAAAGCGTATTTTGGTGGAAAAATTTATACAGCGACGTAAAAAAATATGTAAATTCAGGTCAGCTGTGTCAAACATCGAAACCGTTGAACAAAAAGCCCGTAGGTTTGATGTCGTCAGAGGTACCGAAAGAGGTATGGGAACGCGTTTACATCGACTACAAGGGTCCCTTGCCAACATCAAAAAGTGGAAATAAATACATTTTAGTAGTTATGGATGCCTTCTCAATGTGGGTGGAATTGATAGCTGTACGTGCGGCGACCGCCGCTAACACCGTGCGCGCGCTGTCGCGGCTCGTGTGGGCGCGCTACGGACCGCCGCGAGCAATCGTTTCTGATAATGCAACACATTTCACGGCCGACGTATATAAGAATATGTGTCGCGTGTGGGGAATAAAAGATATCAAAATATCTCCGTATTACCCGCAAGCTAACGCAGTTGAACGAGTAAATAGGAATTTAAGCGCAATGTTGAATATTTGTTGTAGGAAAGTTAAATCGGTATGGGACGACTCCTTACCAAATTTCCAACTTGCTCTTAATACCGCGATACACGAGAGCTCGAATTATACACCTGCATATATAATTATCGGGCGAGATATTAGGAATCCTATAGAAAATAGATGGGAACTGGATAAAGTAATAAAAGAAAATAACGAAGAAGAAGAAATGCTTACTCACAGTACAGTAGCAAGAAATCTATTTAAAGCACACGAACGGCAAAAATATTATTACAATAAAAAAAGAAGACCTAATAACTTTTACGTAAACCAGAAAGTACTAGCAAAATGTTTCCCTTTGACTAACGCTGATCGAGGTGTATGCGCTGCGTTCTGTCCAAGATGGTCAGGTCCGTACATTATTAAAAGTATTACAAATGGCCAAGCTCTGTTAACAAAGCTGAATTCAAATATAATAAAAAAAGTTAATATTTCTCAGTTAATACCATACTGTTCAAGATTAGTGGGGGGGGATGTGACAATGTGCAGTCTCTACCTACCCTCATTCTCCTAATCCTATCCGGGGGTCGGCGAATATTGCGAGCCGGCTCAAGGGGCCAGTGTGCTTCCGATTTTGAGACACGTCGCGCGCGCAATACGTACTTGGTGCTTTCCCAAGATTTACTCAACTGGTGCACAGGACGAGAGGCTACCGAAACAATTGGCCTACGGACTCTGGAAGTGATACCCGTGACAAGTGCAGTGGCATTGGATTAGGACCTAAAATTACCCAACTGTGAGTACCCCCGGCTAACCTCTCTTTCCATTTCCCTACACATTGTCACACTATCACGTTTCATGAAATACACCCTGGTGACTGACGGACGGATGGACGGACAGCGGAGCCTTAGTAATAGGGTCCCGTTTTACCCTTTTGGGTACGGAACCTTAAAAATCACCTGTTAAACGAAATTTACTTTAAAAATATAGGATTCTAAACTAGATCCGTAACATTTTAAGTCGAAATGCTTGCTTATAAAGCCTGACCATTATTATGTGAGGTGCGTTTTGAAGATACTGAATGTTCTTAAAAGGGTTACTTACTATATTAATATAAAAAAGGGCGCCCTTTTTACATACACTTATACATGATTGCTTACGCTTTAATTTGCTTTTTCAGCAATCATGGGTTTAACTGCAGCAGAAAGACAGAAGCGATATAAAGAAAAATTAAAACTGAATGCAGAAAACAGCGGAAACAAAACCTCAACCGTGTTCTCGATATTACACCTCCCAGCTCCCCTTCTATAATTCAAGAGCCCCTAGATGCGAATTTGAATGAAGACGTGAACCTACCCGGAATCGACGCAGTACCACTACCACCAGGTCCAAAAGATAAACCTAATAAAAAAGCACAAGGCAAAAAGAAAATAAGAAGAGATCGTTCCAAATTACATAGAGATAATTTAAGACTGAAAGAACAGGTAGAAAAACTGAAAAGAGAATGCGAAAAGTATAGCAAGCGTTGCCAAAGAAATGGAATTAAAAAAATCAAAACACGCAAAGTAGATGCAAAAACTAAATATCAGCAGCTATCTACAGCAATGAAAGCAAGTTATCAAAGGATGAAAACACTGAAAGAAAAGAGGATCCTCAAGAATATTATGGAAGAAGTAGAGGGCCCTGATAAACCAGATATAATTGAAGAATCTTTAGGAATTACATGCAAACTGAGGACATTAATGAAAATAAAAGTTTCTGCAACGAAACTCAAGAAAATAGTTGAAGCATTTTATCTTAGAGATGACATTTCCAGAGCTACTGCTGGAAAAAAAGAGACTTGTACAATTGATGGGCAAAAAATACAAAAAAGGTTTTTTATTAGACAGCATGAAAATATTGTTCAAAACTTTCAAGCAAGAAAACCCAAGAGTGAAATGCTCTTATTTTTATTTTACCAGGAACAGACCACGTTATGTTGTGAAGCCGTCTGTCAGTGGACGCGAAATGTGCTTATGCAAAGTGCATACAAATCCAACCTACAAGGCCCGTGCATTAAAAAACAAGGGTGTGATTAATACCAATGACATTAACGCTTTGGTGGCTGCAACAGTCTGTGATCCTAAAGTCCAAGCTTGTATGTATGGTACTTGCAACTTATGTCGAGACAAGAAAATTGAACCCATTGCAGAAAAAGATACAGGAAACATCGCATGGAATGAATGTGGAAGAGTTGAAGAACTATATGAAAAAGACGGAAAACAAATGAAAGCATTCAAAAATGTCAAAAAAGAGAAACAAGGGACCATCAAAAACCTCATGGAAGAGTTTAATAAGGAAATGAAAGTATTAAAAAAGCATATATACAACATGAAGATCCAATTTCATAATTTTAGACAAGCTATTGAGAATTTACAAGTAATGGAAGCAGTGATAGTTGTAGACTTTAGTGAAAGTTACAGCTGTAAGCTCTATGAAGAGATTCAGTCCCATCAATTTGGTGGTTCAAGGCAACAAGTGTCACTGCATACGGTCGTTGTCTATTTATTTATTTATTTATTTATTTTAGGAATAACAAACAACCATACAATATGTGTTAAAATATAAATTACAACTGGTGTTACTTTATGCATGACCAACAACGTTATCCACATATTACTGTAACAAAGTAATGGTTACCAAAAGTAGTGTTTAAAGTTGTTGAAAAAGAAGGATTAAGTATGAGAGAAATTACATCTCTCAGCAGTTAGAATGCTAAATTAAGTACAAAGAGTACATATGATATGAAGGTGCAAGAGTTATAACTAAAGTTCGTAGGAAGAGTAGCATGCATTAAATTTATTAATGAATTTGACTTAATTACTAACTTAACTAACTTAACTTAACTAATGGTTTCTAAGATGGATTTTCTAAACCGTAATGTAGAAAGGTGAAATATGTCTACATGGGTAAAGTGTTGGTTGTATGTCGCGAGGAGCCGGCGAACGGGCGCGCGCGCGCCGGCGTTAGTACGGCACGGAGCCGTCGCAAACTGCCGGTGGGCGCGCGTCACCCGTCGGACGGCACCTCGAGGAACTATATAGCATATTTTATTGATAAGGTGCGCGCAGTCGAATTTGTTGTGGCAAAGGCCATATAGGAACATTGCTTGTAGAAATTGTCGTCTTTTAGCAAGGGAAATTAGTCCAAATTTTTTTAATAAGTTATCGTAAGGCAACCGGTTATTATATCGATACAGTTTGAAGTTAATATTTTTTAAGAATTTATATTGAATTTTTTCAATGGCATTACGATACTTTTCATAGAGGGGATCCCAGATCATACTTGCGTATTCAAGCTGGGGCCGAACTAAACTTTTATACAGATAAATATAGGATGTAGCTCTTTTAAAATCCGTAGCAGCCCTGGTTACAAAGTTGTACATTTGGTAAACCTTCGATACAATCATATTTACATATTGGTCTAGGTGTAGCTTAGGGTCGAGGAGCACTCCGAGGTCACGCACGCAATCCACTTTTTCCAGTTGCTGGTTACATAGCATATATTCATGATGGTTTTTTTTTTTCTAAAGCTGATACTATTACACTTGGAGATTGACAATTCCAGATTATTTAAAGTACAATAATCAGTTAAGCGGTCGAGATCTTCTTGGAAAAGTTTGCAGTCTGATGGATTGCTGATTTTACTGAATTTTTTTAAGTCATCTGCGTATAGCAAAATTTTGGTATTAAGAAAACATGTTTTAATGTCATTGATGAAGATGTTAAAAAGCAATGGACCTAAAATTGATCCCTGTGGAACCCCGGAGGTGACCTCTGTTACATCGGACTGAAAACCATTTAGGACGACTCTCTGTGTTCTTTTGGTAACGTAAGACAGAAACCACCGTAGTAAATTACCACGTATGCCATTAAAAGCAATTTTGTCAAGAAGGCGCTTATGATCGACCCTGTCAAAGGCTTTGCGAAAATCTGTGTACACTGTATCTACTTGAATAGCGCGATCCATATTCTCAAAGAGAAATTCGGTAAATACCATGAGGTTAGTGACAGTAGATCTTTGCCTAGTGAAACCATGTTGTTCAGGAATAATTTGATGATTTATGAATGCGCTTACCGCATTATGAACTAGCTTCTCACAGACCTTGGCTAGCTCGCACAATATAGAGATGGGACGAAAATTTTCGATGTCCTGTTTGGTGCCTTTTTTAAAGACGGGAATTATATTAGCAGATTTCCATATGGATGGAAAAATGCCTTGATGCATGCACATAAAAAATATTATATGTAGTGGTTTAGCCAAGGACTCAGCTGTGTGTTTTATAAGGATGGATGGTAGGCCATCAGGACCAGGTCCTTTATATGGGTCTAAAGATTTTAGAGATCGTTTGACTTGTTCAATAGTGAAGTTGACATGAGAGATGACATCGCAGTTATCAGAGCTTACAGGAGGCGGAGACCAAGAGTTACTTACTATCAAGCGTAGAAGGTTCAAATACTGAATCAAAAAAAGTGGAGAATAGATTACATTCAGGGATTAGATTCAGGGTTGTTCGATCTAGAATGTTTGTAGTGCATATCTGAAGGAATGCCTGTTTTACCTTTGCGATTTTTTATATATGTCCAGAAATATTTTATGTTTTTTCGTTTACTATTTTCTATGCCTTCTTTATATTAAAAAAAACAGAGATTACATTCCGATTTGAACCTCTCCCTATAAAGGGAAAATATTTGATAGTCTGAATTATTACCATAAACTTTCCATTTGATCCAAGCCTTTTGTTTATTTTTATATATATGTACGAGAGCTTTAGAGAACCAGACCGGAAAGTGAGCATTTTTAGGTTTTGATTGCGGCACATTATTTTTTATGACACAGTATATTTTTTCATAGAATTTCTCTACTGCAGTTTCAACAGGAAAATCGTAGTGTGGTATCCCAGTCGATTCTGTTAATTTCTTCGTTTATGACTTCGTAGTTCGCCTTGTGGTAATTGTATTTGATTCTAGAGTTCGATTTCATGAGGGAACCCACCTTAATGTTTATTGGGACAAGAACACTGAAAGGTGGGTGGTGGGGATCTACCGGTAATAGTGGGATGTTTACAGGAGATACAGTACATTTAATGTTAGATAAAAGGAGGTCCAGAGTTCTGTCGTTATGGTTTTTTATGTAATTAAATTGTTTGGCCTCACAGACGATTATGAAGTTACTGAGAACTGAACACATAGTTGTAGAACCTGAGAGGCATAGGTCAGGGTAATTGCTGAAGGTCCAGTTAGCAGTTGGTATGTTATAGTCACCCAACAGGAAAAAGCTGTCCGTATTAGGGTCATTCAAAATATGGGAAAGTTCATGAAAGTGCGATTCGTATATAGATTTTGGTGACGAGTTTATTACATAAGTTGTACTAATGATGTTCTGTTTGTTTGTTCCAGTGTTGGGAATAGCGATAACAACATTTTCAATACTGTGCGAAAGATTATTATTAGATTTAGATAACAGAATACTTGGTTTCAAATAACGCTTCACGGCTATCAACACTCCACCTCCGTCTTCTTTTTTTGTTGATTTTCTGTCTCTATCACACCTGATCACTATATATCTTTGATCAATAAACTCATTATTGTGTATTTCCGGCGCTAGCCAGGTCTCAGTGAGAGATATTATATCAAAATTAAATGACAGGATATTCATAAATAGTGTATGAAGTTTTGTGCGGATGCCTCGGCAATTCTGATAATATATACTCAAGTTGTGAGCCATTGCGAAATAATTTTGTATGTAGAAGAGAGTAATAATAATATAATATGATTTTTTTAACAGTGTACACCTAGACTTACTCGTTACATATTTATAGTTTAAAACGAAGTTTCTATGCACGCAGTTCTCAGTAGTATTTTTTGCATAACCAAGGAGGTACCCAATGCGTAAATTCAATTTGAAACACTTAATTAAAATATAAAAAATGGCAAAAAGAAGTACGCAAATATTTTCGTTAGCGCTAGACAATAGAGATCTTATATTTACTAGACACGCAGAGAAGAAATTAATGACTGGTACTACCGTTTGAATTAATACGCTTTTGACTTGTACTGAGGGTTGTGTCTTCTCGCTTTCTGATTTTCGAAATGTCCTTTTCTGTGTGTATCGCGACAATTGGTAACGTATCCGATGCACGTACAAGTATTGTCGCGTTGGAGATCCATTTATACTTATAGTTAGCTTGTTTTGCAGCTTCGCGTGCTGCACGAAAAAGTTTTTTCCTGCGTAGAGTTAAGTGCTCATTGACGTACAGGGTGTGTGGTGCTCCGGATATACCTAACTCTGTAGAAGTCAGTCCTCTCTTGGCGCGGTACGCAGCCAGCACGTTGTCGCGCAGCGCTCACGTGCCAAGCTTGACGATTTTGTGCTTCGGTTTGTTGGTGTCCGTCGCGTGCCGCACACGGTGTACGCTGGTTATATCGCTGTGGTTGATGGTGCATCGTATTTTCTCGCCTAATGTTACTATTATATTACGTAGGTTTTCGTTATTTTTTTCTGGGAGATTTTGAATCTCTAGATTACATAACCTAGCCTGCTGTTCCAGAGCGTCCATTTTTAATTCCAGCGATGCAATAGAGTTTTCACATTCAATAATTTTTGGAGATCGTTGTGAACACTCTGCAACTGTCTTCTTGAGCTCATCGTGTTGGTCGGATACAAATTGTGTGCTAACTTGTAAGCTACTGACCTCAATTGTGATTTTTCCTATTTCTTCTTTCATGTTTGTTCGTTCAGAACGCAGATGATTCAATTCTTTTTCCATGAAGTTCTGGTAATTCTCTAGATCGCTCCTTGCAGATAAGATGCTGGTGGTGATATTGTCGATTTTTGTACTTAGGTCCGAACGTAGTTCTTGAAAAGCAGTGGTAAAGTTTGTTTGCATGGATGAAATCGCTTCCATTATTTCCGTCTACATAGAAACGGTAAAATATCCTACGTTGTGTAATTAATTGAATTGGCCAAATCAAAACATGTGATCGTCTAGTTATAATTATACCTATCTAAATTAGGACCCTCTACGTTGTGCAAAAGAAAAAGTGTCTAACGTAATCAAAATCTAGATCTCTCAATTGACATGCTAAAACCGAAAATAAACGAAATCAACCTTAATCATGAAATAAACACAAAATAACACACAGTTGAAATAAAGGTTTGACTCACCCAGATTCTCCTTGTACTCCCTTGATCGTTGTATACCTGTCGTGTACCTAATAATATCTCCTACCTAAATGTGCATGTAATACAATATAATGTTAGCCTACCTAATCCCCTACCGTGAAAGAGGCCGGTTACAGCGAGAACCTATTTGACTTAGATTTACATCTACTCCGTTATGTATATGTAATAATGAATTGAACAAGAAATAATATCAAATTGGTTCTTACTTTGGATAGGGATTGGCCTAAATAAGACAAACTACCCTGCTATAAAAAAAAACCTTATACCTACTATCTATTCTTTTAACGTATGAATTAATGTCATACAACACTTTTTGCACCAAGTCATTTAACAAAGTGATCAATTGGACAAGGGCACGGAAATAAAATGGTGATTAAGAGGAACATTAAATAGTTTGTAATTTCCACTGTTAGCTTCAGCACATCACAATGTGGTTTGTGATTTCCACTATTAATTTAGAACATCACAAAAGGGGGTTGATCACTCCTTCTAACTTTCGATGCGAGCCACGTCAGCGAGGATCGTTGATTCAAATATAGTTTGTGATTTCCGTTGTTAGTTTCAGCACATCACAACGGGGGGTTCGATAACTTTTCTGACTTCCGACACTGGTCATGTCAGGGAGGATCGTCTGGTTTGTGGTTTCCGCTGTTAGTTCAGTACATCACCAAAACAGGTCGATACTCTTTCTAAAATCCGACACGGGTCACGTCTTAGAGGATCAAATGATTCGATTGCGATAAAATGAATGCAAAAGTATTTTTTTTTATGTAAAAATTATACCTAACAGCCGTGTGAATAACCGCTATACCGTTATTGTAAGGACTTCACAGGAGGATTTCTTTATTAATCACCGTAACTGTAATAATCACTTGTAAAAAATCCTTGAATGCTATGTGCATGACACAACCCAAACGTTCCGAGATAACCTAACTTTCATTTTCAACTACACACACAGACGCATATCCTCAACACAAGCCCAACCATAAGCACTAATAACACTCAATAAAACAAATTCAATCTCTAAACTCAAACCATCGCTAACTAGCTACTTATTTGTCCGAACGCGTCCGTACTAAGATCCTTGACCAACTACTTCCCTATCTTCTCTACCAACTGTCCTGTTCCTAGTTTCGCGTCCCGGGGGTGACTACTCGTCTAAAAACATCTATCTTTCGTAAATTCCAAATCATCCCTACTTATCACAACTGACGCCAACCTAATTAACCAATCAAACTAACGCGGGAAACAGTTTGTCACCGCCCCCAAGCTCTATGTTTTTAAGGTTGTGTTTCGTTGCATCCTAAGACGCTAGTCCTTTATTTTTTTTATCTACAAATCTAACGCCGAGAAAGCAATAAACTATTGTTTTAAAGTTTCGCTATTGTTTTTGCACATGTTGCGTAGGGCAGACCATTCGTTTCGAAGAACTGTGAGAGTCTGTTTTTAACAATCTAGCAAAAAATATAGATAAAAGAAATTTGTCTAAATGACCTGCGCAGCTGCGTAGTTAAAATCCCAAAAGCGGCTCCTTTGTTTATAACTTTCTATTGTTACTGTAATTCTGAGATTTCGAGGAATACAACCATATAAGTTTTAAATAATATCTTACATTATATGAATTGTTTATTAAATTTATATATTAATGTATAGCGGGTAATAAACACGCGTTACACTAAAGAGTTTTAAAATTACGTATGTAGCATTTTCCGGTACTTTAGTAATAAAATGACCTAATACATAACAATTTTACCGACGGCAGTACCTAATCATGTTTTAATTTCCAACTAATTATTGCGTATTCTACACCGAACACGGTAATAGCGATACTAGCGCTCACAGACGTAACCGGAACTTTTTGTCCCTACTATCACGCAATTCTTAACTTTCTCAATTCGTTCACTCGTTCGACAACGAGATCACTTTTGCTTGTCATTAGTGTCAAATTGAAAAGCTCCTATTTTAGAGGTGAGTTGGTTTAGGGTGCGGTTTCCCTATACCGAAGCAAAGGTGAAGAGAGAAATGAACCAATCAGAACCTGCGTTACGTGTCGTTTTCACTCTTTCACTCGGCATTGTTTGAGTGAAAACGTAACCTGACTTCTCAGACGAAAGATGGCCGCCATCTAAAATAATGGCTGTGTAAATGTGAGTGAAGTGAATTTATTGACCATAATGTGGAAAGTGGTTGTGTGGTGGTGGTGAAATATTATTTTTGTGTATTTACGTTTGTTTACAGTTGCTACTGGAAGAAGGGACATAGTTGAGAAATATTATAGCAGGTATTTTTTTCTTATTTGTGTAATAAACTCATTCATTATTTGACTGAGCTAACCTTAGTAAAGGTTTAAAACAATATAATTTTGTCACGAGTTGGTTTACCGATTGCTTGTTGCTTTCGTACCTAGCCTTTAACTGTTTTGCGAGGCTAATCTAACAAGTTCACAAATTGATGTTTCAACTTTTTTCTTAAACGTAAAAGCTTACATTATTTATTTGGTATTTATTTTACCAATAGGACCATCATCAGATGATTTCCCTCACATGTTATTACTGGGTTGTAATTGAATTTGCATTATGCGTACTTACTAAATTTTATTGTAAGAACTCTTCATTCATTCACTTCATTGTTACAATGAATACCTTATTGATAAATACAAGGGTAAATAGGATGACAAGCTATTACATTCCAAATTATGAATCTCATACATACCACACGTCAGAAGAATTAAAATGTACCTATTGCCTGTGAAATCTCTGGTTATTCTTGGTGGTATGGAAATGTATGTTAATAAGTGGCTGAAATAACAATATGACAATCTTATACAAATTGATTCTAGTCACAAAATAATCTTTAGGTTTGTTTGTACTATGGCTACTAGACAACATCCGTATTTATATTAATATTATATTTATACTAGCTGTCCGCGCCCGGCGCCGCCCGGGAGTATTTTTTTTTTCATCCAAAACTTAAGAAATATACTTTAAGTCCTATTCTCAGACCTACTGAATATACACACAAAATTTCATAAGAATTGGTCAAGCCGTTTCAGAGGAGTTTTGTTACAAACACTGTGACACGATAATTTTATATATTAGAGAGATAGGTATGTACCAAAATGAAAATTAAATATCCATGACTCAAAATAGGTCATTCCTCCAATATGGGTTCTTACCGGGAATGGAACCTGGACTGCTAGTTTCATAGGTAAAACACTATTTACAAAATAGTTAGTAGGTATCCGTGTAATTAAGAAATTCCTACACTATATTTAGCCTTAATGTTGAAATAGAAGCCTTCATTACAAATTATCCATAACTTCACCCGATTTCACTCAAATTTTGGCATACAGTGTGTAAATGGTATACGGGCGTTCCTTTTAACTGTGGTAAGAATAGCCCCTAATAAGCACATTTAGGCAACTTTTGTTAAAATTAAATAATAAAAAAATTAACCATACAAAATAATTTAACACGCAATGTATAACAAAAAAAGCAATTAATTAAAAACGCAATTAATGATGTTTCATAGTTATGACAGATGGAATAAGATGTACATTGCGGGTCGATGGTATGTTCAAAAATTAATAACGGGGTATATGTTACCGTAATCAAAATAATTATTTCTGTTTATGATTATTAGAGTCTTAATCTATGTCCATTTTTAATAAACCAGGTACCACAGAGGTACCATAGAAGTAGTATGAGGGGTGATCAATAAGTTTTTAGAATCGGTATAAAAAAGGGAGATATGTAAATCATTATATTTTAATTGGAATATGCACACTTTCTATATTTGCAAACATTTATTAAAATAATTTAAATGTTTTATTTTACCCGTATAAATTTTTTTTTTTCTTTTGGAGGTCAAATTTTGTACCTTCACTAGATCATCATCAGCTTGTGATTTTTATGTAGTGGTTTTTGTTAATTTTTTTCATCCGTTTTTTTTCTTTTAAATCCATAATTATATGGCAGAATAATGTTATATAATTCTCCTAGGTTATTTGATAATTGCTAAAAGCTAATATCACATTATTTATTTGTAGGCCTCAATGATCCCGGAAAAAGCCGAAAAAGGCACCTTACATTTTGGTGACCGAGCTGGAAATAAAAAAGTCCAGTGCAAACAACTTGTTTATCCTGTAAATCATAAGGGCATCAGGACTTTCTCCACACCGCTCCAAATAATTACAAAACTAACTCTTATTTTTACCGTCTTGTAAAATTATTTATACATTGTTTAGCTATCACAGAAAAACAAATTAATAATGTAAAATATTATTTTCTCTAATTTAACGTTTGTTAGTGCCATGGTACAGTCCACATTAAAATAATATTATTATGGTTCATAACAATTCTAAAAACTTATTAATCATATAGTTTAATCATTATGATTTACACACTATTGTTTTCATGAAGTATATTTAATTGTTATCATTAAGTATATAAATAAGGGCTAGTTTAGGGCATTTGCGACAAGCCTTAGGTGTCAAACGTCATTTTACTAATATGACAGCAAAAGTCAAATGTCAATGTCATGATATGTAGGCAAAAGTGGTGGTGAGGTGATCCTGTTCACGTTGCGTTCTGCCTTTACTTTTGAAAGAATCACACCCCAGTCATCCGCGCTGTGTCGGGTGAAACCGCCCGCCCGCCTGCGCCGCACCGTGCTAGCCTCCTATTTACCTCTGCGCTCCTGGTACTTTATTTAAACATGCAAACGCTTTGGTTTGGTTGGCATGGCTTATTATGTTTAAAAAAAATACAGCTATTTAGCCTGTTCATAAACACAGCCGCCATGTAAACACATTAAAATTAAAAAAAAATATCTAATTGACCAAAATGTATGAAACAGCTGTTTTTTTCATTTATCAAAACCACGGTACTTGCTTGGTATTCACGCGTGCAAAGCCGATATAATTTTCACAGCAAACATTATACCTAGGTAGGTAACTTTCACAGCAAACATTATAGGTAGCAAACATTATTGAACACAGAATATGAACAGAATACAGAAAATAGTACTCACATGTTTCACAACTCACAATCCATGAATGTCCTTTAATCCTTTTAGAACAATTTAAGATATAAAATAAAGATTAATTTACGTGTTTCTTCGATGTTTACTTTGTATTAATAGTACATTACTGCAAAGACCAGTAAGTGAGCCTTCCTGGACGAGTATGAGGTAAAAGCCTGAGCCGCCCGGCGAGGGCTTTTATACATACGAGTACATACCAGACATCGCGCGACTTCTGTATTATCTCTATGCCTGGTGTCTACAGCGTGCACAATAATCTCACTCAACAACGCGACTCACTGTGTCGTTCTACGAGTACTTCACGAGCAGGTTGCACGACTCACCGTGTACTCCACTCACTCCTCTTCAACTGGTACGCTCGCCAACGCGGCTCTGAGCACTATCGGAGACATCCACTGGCACTTGCAAGCGGCAATTCAACGCACAGACTGCACGTCATCACCATCAACCTCCGGTCTCAAAGTGTGGCAACCTAGCGACATTTAGCGCACACTTGTATCAACCAACTCGCTAACTCGCTAGCGCCGCGAGCGTCAGACAGCGCAACTAAAAGGTTCTACATCGCGCTAACGAAGTTTCTCCAGTCAGTTGATATATATCCCATCTAGCACACAAGCTGCTTATACAGCCATTGTACAGCCTGGTAGCTGTATAGAAGTTGTTCAAGGGCTGTATAATTATCTTTAAGATATACAGTAGCATGTACAAAAACTCTTTAACAGCTAGATGGTACAGTAGCTGTTCAGTAGCAACAAAATTACTCATAATAATATCAGGGGACAATGTGACACCAATTGACCTAGTCCCTAGTCCTAGTCTCATAATGTTAAAAGAGCATACAATAGCGTCACTAGAGAGCTATAAAATGTATAATTGAGTTAATGGAGTCTTTTATACCACTTTGAAATGTAAAAGAGTACTTTAGTAGGTAATACAATACAATACAATACAATACAAATACTCTTTATTGAACACCAGAAAACAAAACACGGAACAGTACATTTGAATAACATATATGTATACAACAGGCGGTCTTACCGCTAAATAGCGATCTCTTCCAGACAACCTTGGACAGAGAAATAATAAGGCAAAAATACTTGGCAGGCGGTGTAAACTAATTCCTTCAGAACTCAAACTAAACTACAATAAACACTTTTGTTATAATAAAATCTACTTATATATGTATATATAAACTACATATAAATACACACATATCTCAAGTAAATGAGGTAATAACTACATAACAAATACACACTAAATACATATTATAATATATACAATAATATATATCTATATAATATACACATACATAAATTCCAGAAATCAGCCAAACAAAGATAACACACAAGGTCATAGGATAGTAAAAATAAAAGTAAAGGAAAACATAGTAAAACTACGGAAGCGATAGATAGTGGTCCTTTAGCTTGCTTTTAAAAATGTTAATAGACTGAGCACGCCTTACTTCTACAGGCAAAGCGTTCCATAGCCTTATTGCCTGGATTGTGAAAGAATTGGAGTAAAACTTACAACATACATACATAAACTCACGCCTTCATTCCCAGAGTGGGGTAGGCAGAGCCACAAACTCACCAACAACTCCAAAAACTGGTTGATAATTCTGTGTGAGTAAAACTTAGAAGAAGAAAAAGGGACTGACAAAAGAAGGTTTTGGGAAGCTCTAACAGAATTAAAATAATTGAAACGCTCCTTAAGGTAACGCGGGGTTGCAGGGTTTAAAAGTATGCTGAAGAGGAGATTTAAAATATGAAAGTTACGACGAGCACGGATTGGGAGCCACTTGAGCTGATTGCGAAAAATGGAGACGTGGTCATACTTGCGTAACCAAAATATGAACCGTATGCACAAATTTTGAATACGCTCAAGCTTATTAAGTTGCTCCTCAGTAAGGCCCAAATAGCACACGTCAGCATAATCTAAAATAGGAAGCAGTAAAGTTTGAGCAAGCGCAATTTTAGTAGCAAGAGGCAGAAAGTTTTGAAGTCGTCTTAGAGAACCTACAACTGCAAACATCTTCCTGCTAGTCTCACTAACTTGAGGTGCCCATGACAAAGAGCGGTCCATAATGACACCAAGATTCTTAATCTGAAGAGAGTAAGGAATTAGAACACCGTCGAAAAATACTGGGGGAAGATTTACAAAGTTGACTCTAGAAATAAGTTTGGAGCTGCCAATGACGATTACCTGAGTTTTAGTTGGGTTTACTTTTAGCCCAAACCCATTGCACCAATATATATAATATATTAGGGTGTCCCTTATATGGGCAAAAAAAATTTTTTTGGCACGCATACCCCTCAATATTATTAGAAATGCTAAAAAAAACAGACCTGCAAAATTTCAACACTCTGTGATTATGTTAACCCGTGCCGACTTGGCTTCAAAGTTCGAAGTATTTTTAGTAGGCAAATTATACTAAGAATTCAAACTTACTCCCAAATGACTAAAAAAAATAGGAAAATAAGTTAAAATTAACATAATAATCATGAAATACAATGTTATTACAATTATTTGGGATACATTTTCCACAGAGTAGCTTTTTTACAATCAGGATAATGCTTTCTGTGTTCCTGAACACAACGTAATAGAAATTGTTTCTGCTCTTCGTCCGCCGTTTTTAATCCGTGAAAGTCTTGCATCAGCTTAACTGCCCTTTCTGCTGTATCATTGAGTGCTCGAAGAGTCGAAATTTTAGATTTAGCATTCAAGTAGGCATCATTTTGGCTCCACATTAAAACAGGAACACTCAAGAAGTTTGTGTCAATTTTCAAGCGTGTAAACAAATGTTTGCTCTTTGTAGACACGAAATCATCCAAACATTTAGTAAATAAAGTGTTTGCCATTTCTTGTTTAGATGGAATATATCTCTTTTCCAGATGGCACGGCTTCTCGTTATCATACTCTAGTTTAGAAACCATCCTTGTTTTCACTTCGTCATCTAGTTCTTCGTCAAAAATCGCTAAAATGGCAACCTCATCCGTCAAATACCACAAGTGTTTGCAGAACTTATCTAAAGCTGCTTTCGAGATCGCCTTGTCAATCGCTTCATACCTCTTCAATGTTTTTAGAAAACACAAGTCCTGATTAGGAGCTTTTACAGCCATATTGCACTGAAGCCATGGTTTGACATATGAAGTCGCAATGAATAGAGAAACATCTTGCAATGCTCGCTTGTCCTTTACACTGATTTTTATTTGGTCTTGCAGCAAAAACATTTTTATAGCGTAAATCGCTCTTGCCATCCACCGAGCTTGGTGCATCGCACCAGGTGGCTTAATTTTTAATTGGTTTTCGTTATCGCCACCCAAATATATTACCGACAGTTCGATGAGTTCGCGATAGTCATCTCGCACAGTATTTTTCTTTAACTCTTTCCAATAAAATTCAAGAAGTTCACTGCGGACTGCATCGTTGACGTGTTTTTTCACAAAATCTGGACAGGTTTTAAAGACACTTTGATTAACATTTTTCCAGTTGTCTTTAAACTTTTTAAAGAGTGGAATATCAGAGCTACGGGTGACTTGTGTATTTTAGCTTCAAATACACTTTTCAGAACGAGTTCGTAGACATGGTGGCGACAGGCAAACAGTAATAGCTCTCTTTCCATTTTTTGTTCCAGTATTGAACACGCACCATTGTAGCGACCAGTATTTGAAGCCGTTGTATTGCAGCACATTATCTGTATTTTGTCATTAAGATCCCAATTTTGAAGGGCTTCTAAAATGGCTTGAGCTTGTTCTTTTCCTGATGAACTGTCTATCTTGGGCACAGCAAGAAGTTGTTCTTTGAACTTCGTACGTCTATGGCAGGTAGTAATTTGCCATCCCAGTGAATAGTTGCAATTTCAGGAACATTGTTTAGGAAATCAGTTTTTGTTCCCTCAGCCCTAATTTTTCGTGTCTGCGTTCGAATTCGTTGTATCGACGATTTATTTACGGGGTAGTCATCGATATTTAGGTCCAATGCTTCAATTGTAGCCTGAATGACGTAAACGGAATCTCTTGTGCTTAGTTGACACCTATCTAAGGCTGCTACTAACTTAGGTGAAATAAAGTCCTTTCGGCCCCTTGTAACAACGGTAACTTGGGGAGTAACAGGCAATGTCAATATGGGTTCGTCTAGAGAACGATCCGATAAACCGTGAATGGAAGATGTAGGGCTCTGAGCCAGCAAATAATCATATGACGAAGAAGGTTCAGCAATAGATGTGCTTTTTAATCTTCTTTTCTCTTCGTCTATTTTCCGTTGGCGGGCTCGCTCTTCTTTTTCTGCCAATTTTAGGTCGACTCCTGCTAGACTACCCTGACGCCCCCGTTGTCTCTGTTGCTGTAAAAATACTCTATCTTTTTCAATCTTTATCATTTGCAGAGCATCAGCATGTGCGATATCAAATAAATTGTCCAAATTGTCTTGAAAATCGTGCTCCCGGCGTTTATGAATGTTATTGCTTTTCTTGCAATTTTTTTGTAAATCACGCCAAACTTGGTAAAGGTCTACAAGCTTTTTAACACAGTTAGGTACTGACCGTGTAGGTATTCTAGCCTTATCCCAAAAGATAATACACTCGCGAATCGCAAGATTAGCACTTTCATTTACTTTTAAATTCACTTCGCGAATATTATAAAAAAAAAACTGCTAGTACATGCCTATTTGAAGGCAATTTCGCTCCTGTTATCTGATGTTTTATATTACTAAGAAAATGTCCTTTTTTGAACTTTGTAGTTCAATATCCATTTAAAAAAAAACAAACGACTACCTCCCAGATACAACGAATTGTCACTACACTAAGTGATTACGCGGTATGTTCCGATCGCTCTAAGCAACTTGTACGAGCAAGTTTCAGCTTCAAGTCGGCACGGGTTCCCGTTCATAGATCAAGCTCATTTTTATTTTGGGAGCATTTTAGAACATGTGGAACAAATTTAGGGGGTATGCGTAAAAAAAAAATTTGGTCGAAAAATAAGGGACACCCTAATATATATATATATATATATATATATATATATACACACGCTTCAAATCTTCATTGGTAGCGTCAACCACGGAAGAAAGATCGTCAAGCGTACCCTGGGAATAAATTTGAAGGTCGTCAGCATAAAGGTGATAAGAAGAGAGAAGGTTTTGCGTAATAGAATGAATGAAAATAGAAAAAAGAAGCGGAGACGATGAAGATCGGGAATTATCCACCTTTATTCGCTGCCGACAACCGATTAAGTAGCTATGAAACCATTCAATTACCGCAGGAGATATGTTAAGGGCGCGTAAAATTCCAAGCATTATGTCAAAATCAACGGTATTAAAAGCATTGCTAAAGTCTTACAGCGTCAAAACCGTCAGTTTCCTGTTATCCATGCCAGCGCGAATGTCGTCCGTGACTTTGACAAGAGCAGTAGCCGTACTATGACCTGGACGGAAACCGGACTGAAAGGAGTTAAGGAGGTCATATCTGTTTAAGTAGGAAGACAATAGAGAATGTCAGCCGGTTTAGATTTTTGGCTTACCTTATTTTTCATTAAAAACAAAAAATTGCTGTAAAAAATCATTTCGATACGTCAAATAGTTTTCGAGATATTGAATTTTAAACTTCGTATGCGGCGCTCGAAACTCGGCGGCTAGCGCTCACGGATGATGACGTCATCGTTTAACAGCGGTACGCGCTCTTATATGAACGAGTAAGTTTACAGGGCTATATATTTTTAACCGTAATAAGTAGCCAGTTGAAATTTTCACAGAATACGTGTTATTATAAAATCTATCGTTTAAAATTATAAAATGAACAATAAATCAAATCCCAAGAGGGGTCCCCATACAAGAAACATGAAATAAAATCTTTTTTTTAGCAATTTTATACGGATTGTATTTTTATAATGGCTTCTTATTTTGATGCTATTTTAAGCTTAAATTGTAGTCTAATTTTCATTGTTTACGACTAAATAGCAATCTTAACTAAAACTTCTACAAATATGTGACAAAACTTATTATCAACACGATGGTTTAGGCGGTCACCCATCCTGTTTTAGACTACGCTTGTAGTTGCTTAACTTTGTAAGTCGTAATAGGTACTCGTAATTATTTTTATGAATTTGTTTTGATGTTACTATGGTAGTTATGGTTATCTATTGTTTTGTATTACATACAGTTTAATTAAACAAACTGTCTGTCACTGACCGGCTTTTCTGTTTGTAATGTTTGTCGAATAAGTTGGTAAAATAAAATTAGAAAAGTAATCAAGCACTTTTAATTTTGGGTTCACCGTTTTTTACATGAAAATACCCAAAAAAGTATGTTGATAGCCAAGGTAAAACATGCCAAAAATTAAAAACCAAGTGCGAGACGCGGAACGCAGGCGGCAGAGCCCGCAGCGGTAGGTACCTACCGTCGAGTACAAAAATATGTATACATTTGTGGCCCGGCCCTTATTTCAATGGAATAAGGTGAAAAAGTGTATACATATCTTTGTACTCGACTGTACTATTCAATAATTATGATTCACGCAGTTCGCTACGCGGGCGCGGTCGCGTACAGCGTACCCGTAGTTTTAAGGAATCTTACTCGTTTAAAATGTCGGAGCCGCGGAAGTCAAGATTGTCCTCTATTGTATCAAAGTTGTTAAACGGGCGTTGGTCCCACAAAAAAAAACGAATACACACACTACCTTGCATACCTACACTAAATAACACGGTAATAAATAAATGTAATAATACTCAAAAACAGTTCAACACTACCTACTTGCTACTACCTACAGTTGGCGTGGCGGCCGCTAATGCCTAGCGAAGCGAGTGTTGTAGGTATGTAGGTACCTATGTAATTGCGAGTGAGCGACTTGGTAGCGCCCGCGCGCGAAATTTGAAATCGATGTAATGAATACACGAAGTATAAGAACTACTACTAGGTCAAACAAAAATTCATGTTTTATAGTTCGTTCTTTTATACGGTAGCGATATTAATTACCCTACCTACCTACCACCGCCTACCACCAAAGTTAAGCAACCACCGCTTACCTAAACATCGTGTTGATTTAAACTAGGTACTTTTAAACATATTTGCAAGAGATTGACTACAGTTTACTGTTTGGTCGTAAACTATATATGTTAGTATAGAGTTGAGATTATTATTTAAGCACCGACTCCGAAATAAAAAGCTATCATACAAATACAACCCGTACTTCGTCTTCCAAAGTTAAGCAACTACACGCGTAGTCTAAAACAGGATGGGTGACCGCCTAAACCATCGTGTTGATAAAATCAGTTTTGTCACATTTTTGTAGAAGTTTTACTTAAGATTGCTATTTAGTCGTAAACAATGAAAATTAGACTACAATTTACGCTTAAAATAGCATCAAAATAAGAAGCCATTATAAAAATACAATCCGTATAAAAATGCTAAAGAAAATTTTTTTTTTTATGTTTCTTGTATGGGGACCCCTCTTGGGATTTGATTTATTGTTCATTTTATAATTTTAAACGATAGATTTTATAATAACACGTATTCTGTGAAAATTTCAACTGGCTACTTATTACGGTTAAAAATATATAGCCCTGTAAACCTACTCTTTCATATAACGGCGCGTATCGCTGTTAAACGATGACGTCACTCCAGCAAGATGGCCCCCACGCGCTTTATTATTATTGACCCAAATTTCAAACGTTTGTAGAATCAAAACTACTGGGTCTATTTGAATGAAATGAAAAGTAGTATGTTTGTTTATTTATAAACATTACTGTTACAAAGTTTCAAGCGATTTGGCGTACCTACTGACATTCTTCATTGCCGATGAACAAGGCGCTCTTGGATCTTGGATAAAAAAGGAAGAATGGATATGGGACGATAGTCGGAAAAAGAAGCGGGATTAGGTTTTTTGGGTAGAGGGACAACTTCAGCATCCTTCCATAACGAAGGAAAATCATTGGTCATAATGGACCTATTAAGGATACTAGAGATAATTGGAACAAGAAGGTCAAGCAAGGGAAGGATCATGTTACGACTAATGCTATCAACACCAACTGCGTTGGAAGTGATTGATAGTACGCTCTTCTTAACATCACTGTCGGAGAATTAAGAGAAGGAAAAAGATAAAGTATCAGGAGTTGAGATGTTAGAAAGACATTTAAGCGTGTCGGCTTTTGCCGGACCATTAAACAAGGTAGAAGAAGAGAAATGCTGATTCAGCTGATCGATGTCAATATCGTTGTTACTAGAAATAACTTGAGATTTTCCAACTCCTATTGATTTGAGAAACTTCCATACTTTAGTAGGATCACCATTTTCTACGGATTTATGTATATGACGACTTTGCGCGTCACGACATATTGTGCCACATCGGTTGCGCAAGGTGTGGTATTTAAGTTTATTTTCATCTGATGAGTCAACTTTGTATCTAGATTTTGCAACATTCTTTTTGTGAATCAAGGATCTAATTTCTTCAGTAAGCCAAGGAGCAGGAAGATGCTTAATTTTGACTGGCCGAACTGGAGCATGGGCGTCATACAACTGAGTAAGTAGGGAGTTAAACAATGCGACCTGGTGACGACCGGTATTAGCGTCAGAAATAACACTCCAGTCAACCTTAACAGCGTCCTCACGGAGACTGTCTGCATCCAACCTACTAAAATTGCGCTGGAGGAGAATTTTGGGCTTAGACTTAGGGGGCCGGACTTTATACGACAGATAAATTAAGTCATGGTACGAGAAGGCGTCCGCAGAGTATTGACCGAACTTAATAACAAGAGTAGAAGAAGAAGTTAAAGCAAGATCTAAGAGTGATGGGGAACAATTAGGAAAACAATGAGTGGCATTACAAGGAAGAATAGTCATGTTGCAAGCAGTCAAGAGAGAAATAAGTGATTTTGAACGATAGTCATTTTTAAGGAGACAAGTGTTGAAATCACCCATTAAGATGTGGTGGTTAAAAGAGGGCATCAGATCCTCGAGAAGCTTTTCAAGGGAGTCGAAATAATTAACATGAAGGGGAATAAAATACTCCAAGTAGAAGTTTAGTGTGGGAAAGAGTTAAGCTAAGAAAAATATACTCTGCGGCGTCACAAGAATTTTGCGTTGACGTACTAACAATTGAGAAAGGAATATGGGAACGAAGGTAGATGGCAACCCCGCCACCGCCTCTCCCAGTACGATCATTGCGAATCAAATGAAAACCTGGTAGAGAATAGGAAGATGTCGCTAAACACGGTTTAAGCCACGACTCTGAAATTAAAATTGCGTGTAAATTTTTTAGGTCAAAGGTTAGTAGCATTTCATTAAAATGAGCAGGAATGCTTTGAGCGTTTATATGAACGACATTAAAAAAATTTGTAACATTAGAAAATTGAGCATCAAGAAAGTGGAAGACTATGAAAACTATCATCGCTTACCGAGCTGGAAGAAAAAGAAACGTAATTATTACTATCGTTACTATCAGTTTGGCTGGAAAAAGACATATGTATATATAAGATATAAAAAATAAATAAATAAGTTATAATAAAGTGAGTGGAAGGGTCGGAAAGGGCCGCCCTAGGCGTACTTTTTCGAATCAAATCGGAGAAATACTGGAAAAGGGCCGAATTTTAAGTACCCGAAACCGACGTGCGTGCATGACTCGATGTATGAATGTGGAAGAAGCGAAAGAGATTTGTCAAGATCGTAACAGAAGGATAAAAGTGGTCTCTGCCTACCCCTCTGGGAAACAGGCGTGATTTAATGTATGTATGTATGTAATAAATATTTAAAAGGCGCTTTAGAAGACACTACCTGCCAGCAGTAAAACAAAGACAAGAAATAATAACCCAATATCGAAAGTTTGTTTACGATTAATGAAACGCAACAAAGAGTGTCACAGTGTTAGAGAGAAACGTCATGTCAAAGTGACAGTTAACTGATAAATTACATTTTTACAAAAATAAATCGATCGATCATTAAAAATTATTGAGGGTATAATAGAAGATAACTAACATGCAACCAAAACAGGAGGTCCAAAATATAACCCGTACAATACTGCCAAATCACGAAGCACAGAGATAAAGACAATAAGTACCTATCACAAATAATTATACGGCATCAAAGTTAGTAAGCTGCAGGCTTCGCAATGTTTCTCCTGGACTTCTTGACCGGCGGCACACTTAGCAAGGTACCACTGGCGCTGGCACGAGGAGATGAAGCGGCAGGGGCCGCAGGCACAACTGGTATGGCGCTGACCTCCGCAAGAGAGGTAACGCGGTGTCGCGCACCACCTGCGCCCAGAATATGCACCACTCCGTCACGAGTCCAACAGCTCCGGACTCCGAAGCGTTCACGGGCCGCCATAAACACACACTGAACCAAAAACTCCGACAGTGTGATACCCGTGCCCTTCAGTGCCGTCTTGCCAAACCATACCTCGTCCCGACTCACGATGTCACGAAACTTCACAAGGATGGCTCTAGGCTTATCACTACGAGACCGACCAGTGCGGTGACAGTGTGCAATCTCACCTGCATTCTCCCTCTTGAGATGTTTGTGAAGCGTCGCACTAACAAGAGCTGTGGTGTCCTCACTATCTGACTCAGCAACACCATGTAATAGCAGCATTTTGCGGCGAGAACGCATATCAGGGGAGTCTACCTGATGAGACAGTGTCTCCACCTGTTGCTGTAGAATGCTCAGTGCTTTCATCATGAAGTTTTTGAACTCTGCAAATTCTGCTACAATTGAGGCCACAGAAGGGTTACCGGCACCAGCCCAATCTACCTAGCTGCCTTGAAATTCAGCCATCTTTGCAGTGAACAAAGTGGCAAGCTCGGCAACAGATGTCTTCATCTCAGATTGTGACGTTGTGAGGTTATAATATCAGTGGTGTGACAAAATATGTTGAAACTTTCAGGAAATGAGAAAATTACTGCTGGTAGGTGATTTAGGTCAATTTACCATTGATTTTAACTAAATCTTTTCCAAAAATAGTGGTTATTTTAATTAAAGAGAAATAAAATTGTTTGAGACTATGTTTACTTTTTTTATCCACCTACCCGAAAAAAAAAAGGTAAAGGTGTTTAAAAGGAGTAATAAGTTGCTTTTTGCTCAAGAGCGTAGGGAGGCTTTTTGTAATGTCCAAGGTTTTTTAACGAATTTTTTTACGTCTGTTGTATTACTAATCTATAAAAGAGTTATGTAAATCTAGAATAGCACCTTGAGCGCTATATGTGAGAATTATAAGGCTATTGTACGGCAAATAGTTGTATAAGGAATCATATGAAACATTTTATACAGCCGTAGGGGTTACAGAATAGTGTTATAGCACCTTAAGTATTCTAATAGTATTAACTGGCGCTCTTGTAACTACAGTCAAAATCTGTTATAACGACATCGAAGGGACTGCTCATATTAAGTCGTAAAAACCGATAGTCGTAAGAGCCGGTGAGTTCCGGTGACGTTGTTATCAAGTACCTAATGCCTATTATTGAATGTGTGATTAATATAATGTATTCATGTATAAAATAAAACTACATTTTGTTTATTCCACATAAAAAATATAATATAAACAAAATACGTACATATAATTATCATTTTTCTACATTAACAAAATCTGTAATTTTAGTCTGTTTGGAACACTTCTGTTGTGCGTACTCACTTTGTAGTTTACTTTGAATTTTAATTAATGTATCGTCATAATTTCCCTGCATGTGAAACTGTTCATTAAAAATAACAATTTTTCTTAATACACTGACAGTATTTAGACCATCATTCAAAGTTGGCATTGTAAATTGTTCTTCAGTCTCTTCCTGTTCGTCATTTTCCTCTTGAATTTCTTGCACGATATCATCTTCCGTTTGTATTGACCCCCCCCAAAAATCACTTTTATAGATTTATATTTATATATATTTATCTTTAAGTTGGCCTCATAATCGTCTAATGTCTAAGAACCCTACTTTGTGAACCGAATAGTAAACCAAAGAACTTTAATGAGCGAGAGATTATTATTACTAGTCTATTATGAAGTACCTAACTACTCCTTTCTGCTGTTTACTATTAGAGAATACCATTAAAGGTGCCTGCTAACATCTATATATTGTTAAATCAAACCTAAAAGCATTAACTATTCAGTATAGAATTGTATTAATAAATTCCTAATTGAAATAAGATTCAAATTATTATAATAGTCTACTGGAAAGGATTAATTAACCTAACATTCTATTATTAACCAAGGAACAGAGTTATAGCTAGCATGAACTAGAAGTCTTATCATAAACCATAATCATTCTACTGTTGAAACATAATATCTATTAAGCGACTTAGAATATTACTTGAAGCTTCAGATATTAACTATATAACTAAGAACAAACTATTGGTTTAATTCAAATATCTTACTAGATAACCTTTCATAAAATGGCAAAAATATATTAGTGGTTAAAGGAAAGGCTCCATCTCTCGCCATTCCGCTGCTCTTCAACCATAACCTCAGAGCCCGCCCACTAATATATCTTTTATTATTTAGTATAACACATTATTCTATTAGTGTTAAATTTAGTAGATTAATTCTAGTCAATTAGGTAAACTTGATTCTACTAGTCTCTCCAAAAGGTTCCTTTGAGAAGAGAGACCGAGACAAACTCAAAGGATTAAACTCTTTAATTCAATTATTCACTTAACTTTTCAACAGAAAATAATATATTAGGACAATATAATATCAATGCTTAATTTTAGGCTTTATTCTTATTTCTTAGCCTGTTATTTCTTACTTATAGAATTAAACTCAATATGCCTATGACAAACTTTGTGTGTCTTTCTCTATAATTGGTAGTCATAACTACCAAACTATTTAGTAGTATACCTACTGTAATTATCATGTAACCCTACTAAGCGGGTTCTACAACCTTTTATTCTCTGGATTGTAGTATGAATTATTGAATCACTCAGATTGTTATAATTCAATTTCAGTACTATATCCCTAGTACATTCATAACTTAGTCTGAAACACTGTAGTGTGAATTATACATATACCATCTACTTCATTGAAATTGCCAACTCTAAATTATATCTAAAATTAATTGGCCCTAGTAAGTAGCCCTATAATTGATTTAGTGCGCTTTCAGGTATCCTGTTTCAACACTTAATTTAACTAAATTAGTAGCCCTTTGGTTTTATCACTTAATAACTTCTTTAATAACCTTAATATTCTCACAAAGGTGGTGTGTTCTTGAGCCACATAGTGTATCCTCAACACTAGGGTTCCTTCAGACAACAACTAAACATATGTGTAAGTACAGTGACCACTGATTGTCCTTGGACAGAGACAGTAAGCCGTAGCTAGGTATGTACCGCACATCTATAGCTGTTAAAGGTGTATTGAAAGGACAGACCAACTCGTAAGTATCACTTTGAATTTTACCTATACAAAAGGACTACGTTAACCTAGATTTATTAACTCTACCTGATGTTTTAAAGATAATGTATAGTTTATAATGATGACGATTTAATTCTTACAACTAGAACCTCTTCGGAATAATACCTAAATATGATAAGCCTAGCTTTTCTTTTAGCAGGTATGTAACCGTACTTATTTACCCTTACTATGCTAGAAAGTTAATAATAATATCATAGACTCTCGTTACGTGCTTAGATGACTTCTATGACAACAACCTTGTGTAAATACACATAGCTAACTAATTACTTTTATTCGTTTGAGACAGTTTTAACGTGAACTCTTTATACACACTAACTGATAAAACATGTTTGCGGGCGTCTCCCTAGTTAGCCGCCTAGGTTTATCACTAAGGTTAGACGCGAATGCTTCTTAAACTTAGATCTCTAACTATCTGCTAATTATAACCACTACAATACCTTTCATGTTAAACGAACTCCCTAATCATACCAACACGGGTTTATCGGACAACATACATAGGTACTCCGCAGCCTAGCGCTTTATTTATTTTCTAACTAGACGGACGGTCTTAGAATTTGACGTTTCTGACAGGTATAGATAGACCTAACCACAGACTATCAAGATTGCTTTCAATAAGTAAGTTTCGATACCCTAGATTGAATATTTGCCTAATATGAATTTAATTTAAAAGGATTACTTTTCTAATATGAATTAATTATTATTAGTTCCTAATTTTCCTATTGGTTTTAGAAGGCTAATTTAAGTCTTCTCGGTTCAATATTTATAATTCTTACGTCGACAGAGCTTGTTTTACTATGCCAGTAGTAGAACAAACTTTGTCTACATATACCTAGCTAGTCACATTACGTGTTTATAAGCTTACCACGGTGTAATGGAAAAGCTACTGACTACCTATAACCCCTAACCACCTATTAACTAATCTATTGTTTTAGAGCAATTAAAAGTCCAAAATGACTTTTACAGTTACGTTAAACGTGTGAGTAGTGTAAAGGAATTCCGGTGTAAGAAAACCTTTGCTAGACCAACTAAGACCTAACATAACCTCGATTTCGGAAGTAAAACTTCCTGTGTGTAGTCCTAAGACCCTGCAACTGGCTATTTCTAGCCTTTAGTTGGCTTCCAGGTGGGGAAAATACCTACGGTGGTCTATATATACATATATAAATAAGGGGATCAATGCCAAAGGTACTTTATATGGCCACACAACAATCGCAAACTGATTTCGGATCCACTTCTACGGGCCCTGAAGAGAAACCATGAAAAAGTACCATCAGCAGAGCCTGATATACCGAATAAAGGTATCAGGAAACCTTGTACGCGTACCTTCCAAACTCACTCAGTTAATGAGTTAAAACCGTCCATTTCCTGATTGTGGAAATCTTCAGGTCTCAACTCACAACCAAAATGTGAGTGTAGGTATTCTTTTTCGTAAACTACGACTGCCTGGAGCTCTGCGTAACCGACTACCATTTGTGGCGTCGTTACAGAGTTCTGGAAAACAAAAGAAGGTTAATAAACATGTTAAAACAATCCCGGAACACACAAACACCAGTTATTAAAACATTCTCACAATCCTAGCAAAAGAAAGTCAACTACAACATTCCTGTGTAGCGATAATCGTTAACTTGTAGCGTTACTCGAACGCAACGTGAAGCGACGAACAAAATAATATCACCTATAATAATACGAGCACAACACAAATAAATAAAACCAACAAGGCAAAAATGGACGATACATGACACCTCTCAGCAAAATAACAACTCACCCCTTCGACGACCGGAATAAAAAAGCCCCGCTCAGACCCTCGCCAGACTTTATATAGAAAACCCTGAGCATGCGCAGAAACCCCTAATTTTCGGACCCGCTGTATGAAATCTGCGTATAAGATCGCTTGGATGCGTAAACTTTTCCCGCAAAAGAAATTTCAATTATTCAACTTTAGTATTTCATCATTTCAAGTAACAAATAAAGCTCACTTTCGTTTGAACTCATCTCTCCTCATAATAGCGTCTCTCTAGCGTGCCCTGCGTATAACGTAGCTGGGATGCGTAGAAGTTTTCCCGCAATAATGCATTTACTTTTCTAATGACAATGATTATTCTAACATAACGTGTAACAAACAAAGTTCATTATCCTTTGAATTTGACCCCTACTCATTTTAGCATCATAGCGGTCATAATTCTTCTTTTTTTTTATTATTCAACTTCCAGCCTATTCGATCCTTATTTATTAGGTTTTACAACTATAATGTTACCTCATTACAAAATAATTTGTGCAATCCTTTCCTCTTTAATTTATTTTTACTACCATAACGAAATAAATCTATTTATTTCCTAAATTCTAATTAGAATGATCTGTTTTTTTATTTAATTTCAACCATTTCCTTCGCTTGCTCCACAGCGCCATCTAGGTAATTCAAAGTGAACCCATTTCTCTGCTAGTCGCTCAGAATTAACCTGTCAATTTAAAATGTCTAATCGTTTAGTTCATTATACTTTGAACTTGTCTCCTACTCTCCTTAGCATTATAGCCGTCATTTCTTTTTTTATTCAACTTCCAGCCAATTCGATCTTTCTTTATTAGGTTACACAACTATAATGTTACTTCACTACAAAATAATTTGTGTAAACCTTCCCTCTTTAATTTATTTTACTAACATAACGAAATAAATCTATTTATTTCCTAAATTCTAATTAGAATGATCTGTTTTATTTCATATTATTAATTTCTTTTATTTCACACCTCAGCGCCATCTAGGTAACTCAAAGTGAACCTATTTTTCCGCTAGTCGCTCAGAATTAATCTGTCAAATTTTAATGTCTAATCGTTTAAATAGTTGTCAATGTTTTCCAGAGAGAGCGCTGTTTTCAGTTTGTTTAAAAAATCTAATGACTAATTTCTAGCTGTCTGATGGCGAAGATTAACCTGAGTTTTTAAAATGGATTTTAAAAAGGACACTACACTCGTGTACCATTACAGCTCACCCCCGCAATGTCGAAGAAAGACAACATCTTTGATGTTATCTGTAAGAGATATTGGAAAATAAAAGGATGACCTCCTTTAACTGGAACCCTATATCAAAATTTTGAATTCTGAATTCTTTGATATATTCACTAATTAGAAATAGGTATGTATTTATCATAACTAATTTTACACAATGAATCACGTCCTTTCTATTTTATATAATCCGTCCTGATGTGTGTTAATAATTTGCATAACTCAAACTACACCAATGCAGTTAGAGATATAATCACATTGATCCCTCAGATGTTCTCATACCCCCATCACTGCACCGATTATAGGAGTAAAAGAAAATACCTTCAGACTCCACTTTTTCAATTAGAACTTAGTCACATTGCCCGACTATTGTTCATATCCAACATTGCTCTGGTAAAAGAAACAGTTGAGTCCTCTCATACAAATCGATAATACCTTCCCTATGTGTTTACCTTAAAGTACATGATTCAGAATGTCAATTATAGTCAAAGTTCTTTAATCTTAGTTTTTACCCTTCTTTTTTTTTTATTATTCTCAAATACCTATTTCCTTACCCTAACCTTATATGGGAAACCAAATCCGTTGATATCTGTTCCGACCACTATGCTTTAATGTGTTGTGTATTTAACCAATCACAAGTCAAACATACGACACCTTAGGTAGAAGCTTGGATCTATGATTCCTAGTATTAATTTATGATGATATGTTCCTCTAATTTTATTAGTTCGCAAAAGTAGCACTTACTTGTGAGATAAGTGTATTCTAGTAATAATTTTCCTGGGAATTAATCGAAATCTGTACGCTCACATCGCCCGAACTCAAATTTCTTTTCCACATTGCCCGGAATAAGAGATTCCTCCGGGAAAATCTACTTGCAAACTAATATAATGTTAAACAAGTACTAATATCTTAATAAAACAAGTACTAATATCTAAAACCAAAAACCATTCCTCACCCCCACAAAATTAGTCATCTGTCATCTCCTTCTTGGTGCATGTGTTACTTTCAACAACTAAATAGTTCAACTTTAGCTATATTAGCACACTCAATATTGTGACTTTTAAGCATGTCAATACACCCAGATACCTTTTTTTTATTTATTATTTAACCTTTAACTTTGAACCTTTCATCACTGAAAGTAGGTGTGTTTTTTTTTTAACCTTTAACACTTGTATAGTATTAATAATCAAGAACTACCCCTTCCAATGGGTCGAATCGTAAATACGATTTTAACCTAACACATAAATTCTTGACAATTAGTTGTGTATAATTCCCCTCCCAGAGGTTCAGATATCGACAGATCCAGCCTGGTTACAATTCAAAAACGTCTACTCCAAAATGGTCCCATTATATTTAAACCTCAAACCATACCCCATCCTCTGAATTCATCTCAAACCATGATACCACACTCTCATTACACTATTTAAAGGAAATTGTGTTCCTATAATATCAATAACCAAATTTGAGTAGTCGTCCCTATAAATTCTTAACCAGATTTCTTTGCAAGAAATCTCCCTTCCCTTAACCTTATTATTCATTAATTAATTTCACCTTATTATGATACAAGTCATTTTCGCAATTAAATTTTGTTTAACTATAACCTCTCCCTATTCCTCAAGTTAATCTCGCCAGCAAACAACCTAATTATTTTATCATTATTATTATTATTATTCTAGTATGCTTAATCGCCTTATTCTAAAACTTCATTTTATTTATTTTTATCCGTTATTTAGATTTTCTGTTTTTAATTTAAATTTTATTTGTCCTACTTATATTAAATAAGAAAATCCACCTTCATACAACTACTTCAACTCTAGATCTACTAAAACCACACTATGTCCAATTTGAATTTAATACTCAAATAGTTTCATATATTATGTCCAGTACATAATTCCAGTGTTTCCCTAAATATTTTAAAAGTATAAAAACACTATACTTGGCGTATATTTTTCACCATATCTAACAAGTGAAATTACTATTATAGTTATTCATATATACATCTAGTCTGATTGTATATCTCTCAGCGGATCTAGCATGAGATTCTCAAAGTATATACATAACGTCCGATGTATATTTCTCTGCGGATCCAGCAAGAGAAAACTTCGATAAAAGTTCTTAAATATGTATGAACTATATATATATACATATACATTGACTGGTACATTTTTCTCAAGCAAGACAAAATTCAGTCATTTACACTACGCGTAAATCAAATGTAGTTACTCCGCGCATTTAGAATGAAAAACTTCGATAATAACTCGATAGTTTTGATCCTTTAATCTAATGTGTACTAAATACCATTTAATTTCACTCATTCTAATTCAAAACCATAAACTTACATTTCATTATTATAACCACTGACAGTTAAACCTTCGAAGCTAATAACTTTTGACACTAACTTATTATAACTTACGGCATGATTACCAAGTTATATTCCCGGCTCGCGTAATTATTTTTGCACTATATAAAAATTTCTTTCACTAAACTTTAAATAACATATTCATAACAAAATACATTATGACAGATAAACACAAACAAACCCTGACAGCTCCCTACGTTGAAACTGTCACCTATTACGTTGACATGTCACATTGACGGTCCAACTCGCAGCAACACCATAAAATGGACATAATCTGTATAAAGGTGCGGCCACATTGTTTTATTATTCGTTGACCAACCTTGCCTTAAATATCTCCGCATCCATCGTAACCAATAAAAATAAAGTTACCGCACGTAGTGATACATAGCAACTATAGCTAAATAAATGTGAGATTATAATAATTTTTTTTCACTCAACATTTTCAGACCTGTTTTTTTTCTACTTGAACGTGTTTAGGTTTCGGACAGAGACGGTCGCCTTACATCCCTATTAGTTATCTGTGGACACTACTGCAAAATAATAACTTGACTGACAGCTTATTGTTCGTTACCAATTCTATGACTAATATTGTTTGTTTGTCAAAATAAAACAGAAGTCCCGTGTTTTACGTACTTAACCAATATCGAACATTCCTGACATTGGCACCAGGCCCTGAGATTGCCATTAAAGAGAAGAACAAGAAGTATTATATAGTTATATCACCCGGTGTGATTAGCAAATCAAAATGGCTAATGTGTTCCTGCCTTTTAATAACTTGAACCATATTACAACCTAATGGAGAGAACTACTTATAATACTTAAGTATACAATCCTATTCTGTGTATATGTGAGTTATACCTATATCTTATTTATATTAACCTTAGTTCATGTCGATGCGCATAACTCCTTTATTTAGCATAATTCTTAACTTAAATTTACTAATAAAGGTACCCTAGTCTTTCTAGTAATAAATATAGTTGTTAGATAAGAAGTTTACTTAATGTTGTTTTCAGTAACTAACGGAATATTCTACTTTTATTTCAGCAATATTGAGAGATGACACCTTCTGCAGTTATAATAGAGTTCATTACCCTGCTAACATAATGTTTAATCTGCCTACAAGTTTTAACCAATCTAGCAGCAACTATTCTACATGCGAAACCATTGCAAGCTACCCAGACCGACTGCTAAGTGAACGATTGTGATTTGTGTTGTGCTAAACCTTATTTTCCTTTCTATTAATCCTGTGTTATGTACTGTTCATGGATTACATAATATTGTCTTATGATTTACTTATTTTACCTTAAACCAAGCATGATTTGTTTCTTTTATGTATCAGCTGGGATAAGTTGATGCAATTTTGTTTACCGCTGTTTTTATAAATAAAATCTATATTATGCTAATTTTATCTACATACTTAAATTTCTTCCTGACTTAAAGGTTATGAATGATTCATGATAATGTAAGTTTTACATTGTTTTTTCATTACTAAAAATACATCAAAACAATGTTTATGCCTAACTTCTTATACAATATGACTAAATATTGTCTGATGTTTATGTTATGATCTTAGTACCTTACTAACAAACAATTATCACCCCCCCATATGCAAATCTCTTAATCAGTTTTAAAATTGTCAAACATATCTATAAGATGCGTATAGTCAATTTTATTAATCTTACCCAAAAACTAGCTTGGTCTTGTAAATTCAATTCAAATAACATACCAGCTTTTACTTAATACAAGTTAAATTTCTAAATATCTCCTAATTTATCTCATATAACCAATTCAAATATCTACCTACATACCTATATATCTAACCAATTCAAATATCTACCTACCTACCTATATATAAACGTTTTTCGGGTCTAGCTATGCGATTTGTTTTTTTTTTACTATTTTATTAATTTAATAAGTATAATCGATACTACAATAAAGTTCTATACTTATGGAATGAATGTTATAGAATCCTAATTACTAACTTTTAACTTAGAATCAGAAATTATAACCAACTTGGGTATTTAACATGTTATTCAACTTTATTATAATAATATGTCAAGTCTAAATAATTTAATGAATTTTAATTATTTCATATGACTAACGAATTTCCAATCGAATAAATCTCCCGTAAAACGTAATGCAATACTTATTATTACATTATCTGTGAGCCACACGCGACTTTAACCAATCAGACGTAAGACTAAGTGTGATTCAGTCAATCGGTACCGCCGATTCTGTCCAATCAGATACACACAAAGACCTTTCATATAATGTTGCCGTTTAATTTCATACGTTGTCTTTTAAATTACTCCTAAATCCGTCATATGGCAAGTAATTAGCCTTTTACTTAAAAACGTATTATATAAAATTGAGGGCCTTTGATTTTAAAAATTAATATACTCGTATGGAACTAGTATTTACCCCCTTTTTATGAGACAAAGCGTGTATATATCATTTTATCTTCGCTTCGTTTGACATTACAAAAACGCCACTGACTACTGTCAATGCGATGACCACAGATTGGTCGAATAGATGCTAAAGATAACGATTTCAACCAATCCTAGCGTTCAGTGAAGTTAGACGATAGGACAACGTAACACGGTTTCATTAAACGCTTCTAAATGACCACCGAGTAAACTATAACATTACTATCTATCTATAAATTCGTCTCTTTACAACTTCTTTAGTAGTAAAGGTCAAGCATACATTATCTCATTGATATTTTAAATCCAGACTTGCAAAAATTATAATTACTTTAATTAGGTAAACACGGAGTCACGTTCATCTAATAAAACCCGGTTAAGTTCTAGTGACCAAAACAATCAGTGATTAGGTATAAGTGAAAAGTGCGTTACAAGATGTGATTTAGCGAAAACACTGTGCCTTAGTGAAACTCAGTGCCATTGCGCTGTCGCGGGCAATCGTCATGGACGTATTTTAGTGAAATTGTGGACATGCATTTCAGAACAAAACGGATCGGATAGCCTGCATAGAATTCACCTATAGATTTAGCTAAATACTTCGACTAGACTTAAGGTTGACTTCCATGGGTAGCGGCTGATGCGACAGACGCGTGCGGCTGACGTGCGCGACTGTCGCGCGCGTCTCGCGACAGTAGTAAACACTATGAAAACGTATGGCACCGCTTCCGTGGTTAACGGCTGACGAATCTGCAAGCCGTGCGCGGCTGAGCCGCTTACTACGGAAGCGGTGCCATACGTTTTCATAGTGTTTACTACTGTCGCGAGACGCGCGCGACAGTCGCGCACGTCAGCCGCACGCGTCTGTCGCATCAGCCGCTATCCATGGAAGTCAACCTTTAACCTAACCTATTGTAATACAGAGAATTAAAATTAATGATATTCAATTTGTGTTGTTGAGTTATTTATCTAATGAAACGACCTCAACTAAGATTACAAATAATACTCTCAAGCTCACTCCTTTTACACGGACATCAAATTGTGACCAAAGACATAGCATAAATATTTATACTATATCTAAGATCACGTAATAAATAATAATTTAGGTATCACATCCTGGTCTAGGCATCCCAAACTGTATTGACCCCCCCCCAAAAATCACTTTTATAGATTTATATTTATATATATTTATCTTTAAGTTGGCCTCATAATCGTCTAATGTCTAAGAACCCTACTTTGTGAACCGAATAGTAAACCAAAGAACTTTAATGAGCGAGAGATTATTATTACTAGTCTATTATGAAGTACCTAACTACTCCTTTCTGCTGTTTACTATTAGAGAATACCATTAAAGGTGCCTGCTAACATCTATATATTGTTAAATCAAACCTAAAAGCATTAACTATTCAGTATAGAATTGTATTAATAAATTCCTAATTGAAATAAGATTCAAATTATTATAATAGTCTACTGGAAAGGATTAATTAACCTAACATTCTATTATTAACCAAGGAACAGAGTTATAGCTAGCATGAACTAGAAGTCTTATCATAAACCATAATCATTCTACTGTTGAAACATAATATCTATTAAGCGACTTAGAATATTACTTGAAGCTTCAGATATTAACTATATAACTAAGAACAAACTATTGGTTTAATTCAAATATCTTACTAGATAACCTTTCATAAAATGGCAAAAATATGTTAGTGGTTAAAGGAAAGGCTCCATCTCTCGCCATTCCGCTGCTCTTCAACCATAACCTCAGAGCCCGCCCACTAATATATCTTTTATTATTTAGTATAACACATTATTCTATTAGTGTTAAATTTAGTTAATTAATTCTAGTCAATTAGGTAAACTTGATTCTACTAGTCTCTCCAAAAGGTTCCTTTGAGAAGAGAGACCGAGACAAACTCAAAGGATTAAACTCTTTAATTCAATTATTCACTTTACTTTTCAACAGAAAATAATATATTAGGACAATATAATATCAATGCTTAATTTTAGGCTTTATTCTTATTTCTTAGCCTGTTACTTCTTACTTATAGAATTAAACTCAATATGCCTATGACAAACTTTGTGTGTCTTTCTCTATAATTGGTAGTCATAACTACCAAACTATTTAGTAGTATACCTACTGTAATTATCATGTAACCCTACTAAGCGGGTTCTACAACCTTTTATTCTCTGGATTGTAGTATGAATTATTGAATCACTCAGATTGTTATAATTCAATTTCAGTACTATATCCCTAGTACATTCATAACTTAGTCTGAAACACTGTAGTGTGAATTATACATATACCATCTACTTCATTGAAATTGCCAACTCTAAATTATATCTAAAATTAATTGGCCCTAGTAAGTAGCCCTATAATTGATTTAGTGCGCTTTCAGGTATCCTGTTTCAACACTTAATTTAACTAAATTAGTAGCCCTTTGGTTTTATCACTAAATAACTTCTTTAATAACCTTAATATTCTCACAAAGGTGGTGTGTTCTTGAGCCACATAGTGTATCCTCAACACTAGGGTTCCTTCAGACAACAACTAAACATATGTGTAAGTACAGTGACCACTGATTGTCCTTGGACAGAGACAGTAAGCCGTAGCTAGGTATGTACCGCACATCTATAGCTGTTAAAGGTGTATTGAAAGGACAGACCAACTCGTAAGTATCACTTTGAATTTTACCTATACAAAAGGACTACGTTAACCTAGATTTATTAACTCTACCTGATGTTTTAAAGATAATGTATAGTTTATAATGATGACGATTTAATTCTTACAACTAGAACCTCTTCGGAATAATACCTAAATACGATAAGCCTAGCTTTTCTTTTAGCAGGTATGTAACCGTACTTATTTACCCTTACTATGCTAGAAAGTTAATAATAATATCATAGACTCTCGTTGTGCTTAGATGACTTCTATGACAACAACCTGGTGTAAATACACATAGCTAACTAATTACTTTTATTCGTTTGAGACAGTTTTAACGTGAACTCTTTAATTTACCCTTACTATCCTAGAAAGTTAATAATAATACCGTAGACTAATAAGTTTCGTTACGTGCTTAGATGACTTCTATGACAACAACCTTGTGTAAATACACATAGCTAACTAATTACTTTTATTCGTTTGAGACAGTTTTAACGTTTTATTCGTTTGAGACAGTTTTAACACTAACTGATAAAACATGTTTGCGGGCGTCTCCCTAGTTAGCCGCCTAGGTTTATCACTAAGGTTAGACGCGAATGCTTCCTAAACTTAGATCTCTAACTATCTGCTAATTATAACCACTACAATACCTTTCATGTTAAACGAACTCCCTAATCATACCAACACGGGTTTATCGGACAACATACATAGGTACTCCGCAGCCTAGCGCTTTATTTATTTTCTAACTAGACGGACGGTCTTAGAATTTGACGTTTCTGACAGGTATAGATAGACCTAACCACAGACTATCAAGATTACATTCAATAAGTAAGTTTCGATACCCTAGATTGAATATTTGCCTAATATGAATTTAATTTAAAAGGATTACTTTTGTAACATGAATTAATTATTATTAGTTCCTAATTTTCCTATTGGTTTAAGAAGGCTAATTTAAGTCTTCTCGGTTCAATATTTATAATTCTTACGTCGACAGAGCTTGTTTTACTATGCCAGTAGTAGAACAAACTTTGTCTACATATACCTAGCTAGTCACATTACGTGTTTATAAGCTTACCACGGTGTAATAGAAAAGCTACTGACTACCTATAACCCCTAACCACCTATTAATCTATTGTTTTAGAGCAATTAAAAGTCCAAAATGACTTTTACAGTTACGTTAAACGTGTGAGTAGTGTAAAGGAATTCCGGTGTAAGAAAACCTTTGCTAGACCAACTAAGACCTAACATAACCTCGATTTCGGAAGTAAAACTTCCTGTGTCTAGTCCTAAGACCCTGCAACCGGCTATTTCTAGCCTTTAGTTGGCTTCCAGGTGGGGAAAATACATACGGTGGTCTATATATACATATATAAATAAGGGGATCAATGCCAAAGGTACTTTATATGGCCACACAACAATCGCAAACTGATTTCGGATCCAGTTCTACGGGCCCTGAAGAGAAACCATGAAAAAGTACCATCAGCAGAGCCTGATATACCGAATAAAGGTATCAGGAAACCTTGTACGCGTACCTTCCAAACTCACTCAGTTAATGAGTTAAAACCGTCCATTTCCTGATTGTGGAAATCTTCAGGTCTCAACTCACAACCAAAATGTGAGTGTAGGTATTCTTTTTCGTAAACTACGACTGCCTGGAGCTCTGCGTAACCGACTACCATTTGTGGCGTCGTTACAGAGTTCTGGAAAACAAAAGAAGGTTAATAAACATGTTAAAACAATCCCGGAACACACAAACACCAGTTATTAAAACGTTCTCACAATCCTAGCAAAAGAAAGTCAACTACAACATTCCTGTGTAGCGATAATCGTTAACTTGTAGCGTTACTCGAACGCAACGTGAAGCGACGAACAAAATAATATCACCTATAATAATACGAGCACAACACAAATAAATAAAACCAACAAGGCAAAAATGGACGATACATGACACCTCTCAGCAAAATAACAACTCACCCCTTCGACGACCGGAATAAAAAAGCCCCGCTCAGACCCTCGCCAGACTTTATATAGAAAACCCTGAGCATGCGCAGAAACCCCTAATTTTCGGACCCGCTGTATGAAATCTGCGTATAAGATCGCTTGGATGCGTAAACTTTTCCCGCAAAAGAAATTTCAATTATTCAACTTTAGTATTTCATCATTTCAAGTAACAAATAAAGCTCACTTTCGTTTGAACTCATCTCTCCTCATAATAGCGTCTCTCTAGCGTGCCCTGCGTATAACGTAGCTGGGATGCGTAGAAGTTTTCCCGCAATAATGCATTTACTTTTCTAATGACAATGATTATTCTAACATAACGTGTAACAAACAAAGTTCATTATCCTTTGAATTTGACCCCTACTCATTTTAGCATCATAGCGGTCATAATTCTTCTTTTTTTTTATTATTCAACTTCCAGCCTATTCGATCCTTATTTATTAGGTTTTACAACTATAATGTTACCTCATTACAAAATAATTTGTGCAATCCTTTCCTCTTTAATTTATTTTTACTACCATAACGAAATAAATCTATTTATTTCCTAAATTCTAATTAGAATGATCTGTTTTTTTATTTAATTTCAACCATTTCCTTCGCTTGCTCCACAGCGCCATCTAGGTAATTCAAAGTGAACCCATTTCTCTGCGAGTCGCTCAGAATTAACCTGTCAATTTAAAATGTCTAATCGTTTAGTTCATTATACTTTGAACTTGTCTCCTACTCTCCTTAGCATTATAGCCGTCATTTCTTTTTTTATTCAACTTCCAGCCAATTCGATCTTTCTTTATTAGGTTACACAACTATAATGTTACTTCACTACAAAATAATTTGTGTAAACCTTCCCTCTTTAATTTATTTTACTAACATAACGAAATAAATCTATTTATTTCCTAAATTCTAATTAGAATGATCTGTTTTATTTCATATTATTAATTTCTTTTATTTCACACCTCAGCGCCATCTAGGTAACTCAAAGTGAACCTATTTTTCCGCTAGTCGCTCAGAATTAATCTGTCAAATTTTAATGTCTAATCGTTTAAATAGTTGTCAATGTTTTCCAGAGAGAGCGCTGTTTTCAGTTTGTTTAGAAAATCTAATGACTAATTTCTAGCTGTCTGATGGCGAAGATTAACCTGAGTTTTTAAAATGGATTTTAAAAAGGACACTACACCCGTGTACCAGTACACGTTGCTGGTGCACAAATTGCAATAGAGTTATCCACATCAATAAACTCCTCTGATTCAGTAGTAGATAAAGCAGATCGTAAATTTTGGGTTAATTGAGCCAAAGAAATGTTGTCCTCTTCATCATCATCAGTCACATCATCTGAGGATATTGTCAAGAGGTGGTTGAAACCTGCATGTCTAAAGCAGTTCGCAATAGTGTTTTGTGACACTTTTTCCCATGCTTCTGATATCATCAAGATGGCATCAAGAATTGTAAAGCTTTTCTGGTCGTTACTGTCAAGGTTTTGAATTAACTTTAACACTTGTACTCTTCTATAATGAGATTTTAAACACCTTATTACTTCTTGGTCCATTGGTTGCAGTACAGATGTAACATTTGGTGGTAAAAACACAAGTTTAATGCACTTCAGATTAGTAACAGCCGGATGAGCAGGACAGTTATCAACCAAAAGTAGAATTTTCTTATTGTGTGCTTTTAATTCCGCGTCCCAGTTTCGTAACCATCTTTCGAAAATTTCTGATGTCATCCATGACTTCACATTGTTTTCATACGTTACTGGCAGTGAGCGTATGTTTTTAAAGCATCTTGGTTTCTTAGATTTGCCGTGTGGTGCCGGGTTTAGAATGTTGCCACTCCATGTCTTCCCGTGGATGTCGTAAGAGACGACTAAGGGACTAAAGGCTGTGTAGTGCTGTTAGGCGATGGGTTTGCAACCTGTCACTTATACACTGGATAACATCTTAGCCTGGTTGTGCAAAATGTGGTCACAGAATTATCAACAAGTTTTTGGAGTTGTTGGTGAGTCTGTGGCTCTGCGTACCCCACTCTGGGAATGAAGGCGTGAGTTTATGTTGTTGTTGTTGTTGTCATATTTGCTGCAACCATGATCGTCAGTCTCGTCTTAGACAATTTTCCACCGGAACAATTCTCTCCTTTGAACTTTAAAGTCCTGTCTGGTGTCATATTATAAAAAAGTCCGGTTTCGTCTGCGTTAAAAATATCATCTGGTCCGTAGTCTTCGTATAACTTAGGCCACTTTTGCGACATCCATTCTTCCACTACACCACTATCAACACTAGCAGCTTCACCACTAATTTTCCCGCCGACGATACCGTGCCCAGCCCGGAAACGTTGAATCCAACTGGACGAGCCAACGAAATCTTCACCAAAACGCTGAGCAAAATCGTTTGCTTTTTGTTGAGGAATTCGTCCATTTATTGGCACATTATTCGTCCTTTGATATTTAAACCACTTTAACAAAGCTTTCTCAATCTTCGTATGCTTCGTAGTTCTTGATCGTTTCAGTTTCAAAAAATTGTTCTCAAAAAGTATTTGAATTTTTTCTCTCTCTTTCCAAATGGTGGAAATTGTCGAGTGTGATACACCATAATCCTCTGCCAAGTCTTTGTTTGTAATTCCACTCTCAAGTTTTGATATAATACGCGATTTTTCTTCTATATTAATTTGTTTTCTTTTTCTTTGCGACACGTGTTAAAAGTTTCACGAATAACTCAACAAAATGTTTTGGTGCGTCTTGTGTACAGATAAGTAACAAACTGACCGAAGAGAAATGAGAAAACAGGCGTTTGGGCTTCGATTATACTGCATATTATACACGTGTATTTTGTTTCGGAGAATTACAATAGACCCTAAACTCAACACGTTTTTGTTTACTTTTGCGATCTTAATGACCATTTACCGTGCCAGATGTGGATACTGTTACCCATTCAAATGTTTACAATACAGCTGGTCGTTCTGACAGATATAATTCTCCATTAAATATTTTAATATCAGTTAAATGTAGTCGCTTAAACAGATATGTCGTAATAAGCAATGTCGTAAAAAGCAGTATTTTTTATAAGGCGGTCTAATAGAATTCAAATTTTGCCCTCCTCACTCGTGTGATCCAAATGCCCAATATTATTTTGTGGATTTCAAAATTTGGGTTTGCGCAAAATGAAATAATCGCACTAACGTGCGCGTTTCGCAACATGTAACGGAAATTGGGTTTGTGCTTAAAATAAAACGATTATCTCTCGCGTTAACATGCGTATTTAACAAATAACACGTCGTAACGTAAATTGGGTTTGCGCAAAATGAAAATCATGCATGCATTCTGTTTCACCTTTTTCGATATCGAGCAAATTCGCCCTCCCCACTCGTATGATCCAAATGCCTGACATTATTTGTGGATTTCAAAATTTGTGTTTGCGTAAAATGGTGGTATAGATTTTATACATTCTTAAAGTCCAAGTTAAACTAAGAATATTAGTTGATTTCGTAAAATACAAAAGCTTAAACACCTCGCACTTGGCCGGAGCGCAGAGGCGTTTGTACAACTTGTCGTGAAGGTGATCAGGCTCCACAGACAAGATCGGGTCACCCAGGACGCTTAGTTCCCGGTGGTCGTATGACCGCTTTTGTGTACATGGTGAGTTTGCATCCTTCACCAGGGACGAGTTCAACCGTTATCTACCACCGCATAGTAACAGAATCCCTCCCAAATATTCGAGATAAGTTCAGCAATACTCAGTGCAAGGGTGATCAAATTGAGCATCGAGATTGATAAGTTGGGACTTAGCACTACCAAGCCGGTAGGTCACAAGGAGTACTAAGACACTTATGCATTTGGTAAAGTTTTTACTATTTATATCAACTGAGTATAAAAACTTCAATAGCATGATGTAGGTTTTAACTGGTTTTCGGATGTATAAAACCAGTCTTATCATCATTTAAATTACGAAACTATAAGATGTTTTATAAACAATTCGTTAGTTCAACTGATTTTAGGTTTGTAAAACCAAAACGCAAGAAAACTACGCATAAATGTTTTCCAGTTAATGTTAATGCTATTGTAATGGCATCTATAGGAACGTTATATATTAAGACATTTCTAAAAACATATCTCACTTTAAAATATGGATGTAAAATCAGTTTTATTGTGTGCAAAATTAAGCTTAGCAAAAATATAATCGAATGCGACATACAATGTTTTGCGTAATTGTAATTAGAACTCGAAGACCGTGCGGTATGAGATCCGCGATCACATTTCAGCCATGGACGCTCGCTATTATTGTGATGATTTCACGCAAATGAACATAGGTGGCGTAGAATAACGAATATTTTGCTGAATATATCGGAATTAATCGAAACCATTTGCAACCTATATGAAAGTGTAATGCATTCATTAAGCTAATAAATTAGTTCAGTACTTAGCCTGCAGAGGGCGCTTATGATGAAACCATTGTTAAATTCTTTATATTGGTAATATTTAATTTTTGTATTCAATGTTGGAATCACAATAAATTTACAATGCAGAAATGAGACCTAGCTGATATAATATCGATTTTATCCCGCGCCCGTAAACCTCTAAATCTCGGTATCGTAAATTTCATTGAAATCGGTAGAGCAGTTTTCAAGAACCCATTTACAAACAAATAAATAAACAAGTATTGCTCGGTTAATAGTCTAGGATTGTAGGTATAATATGTACCTATAGAGGTTAACATGATAATTGGGTAAGTAGGTACTACTAATGCCAAGTCACAAGTAAGTAGGTACATAGGTAATGTAGGTCTAACCGTTTTTAAGAAAATCGGCTGTACATACGGATAGACATGCATAGTGCTCCTTCCGTTCTAGGGTTCCGTGCCCGGAACCCTAAAACGGATCGATTGGCATCATAAAATTCGCCGAGCCGCTAGTCGTTAAGTCGCGCGCGTAGGTAAACAAACAGACGTAGCTGCATATAAGTACACACACGGGTAGGTACACATATCAATATCACCTAAAACTAAACATATTTCATTAAAATCAATCATACGTACAGTGAAAAGTGTCAAGGAAAGAATGCGGATGATTATCCGATTTGATAACTAAAATAACTTAACAGGTAAGTCTTACATTGCTTATTTTATGTGTACGTGAAATATCAATGCGAGTACCAGTTTTCTGTCAATATATATGTATATTATTGTCAAAATTTTCACGCGCCCTCAAAATATTCAGTTTTTAATGCAAAAATTATATTGATATGTTGATTATGAAATTGTATTTCAACGTAAATAGGACTTTGAAGGTTACAAATAGTTTCATTAGGGTCACCAGGAAAGACATGGCGACTTTAATTAGGTACGTCAAAAGTTACTAGTATATGCATAAATACGATGTTCAAAATGTTGTAATAACCTTAAAAATACTTTTACCAAAAACTGTAATGGCGTCTCAATCAAGCAGTTCTTAGACAGTTACATCTGTTCTACATGTTTGAGCCGTACAAAGACTCTAGTGTTTGCTGCTGTAGACTTCTAGGTTTTACTGTTGTGGTATAGGGGTGCTATATAACGCTTTGAACTCTAGTAGAGAGTTATGTTCCTCCGTTATAGATGAGTAGTATAATATTGGGCATTTGGATCACACGAGTGAGGAGGGCGAAATTTTCGCCGGATTATTTTGTGGATTTCAAAATTTGGGTTTGCGCAAAATGAAATTCATGCATGCATTCTGTCCCACCTTTTTCGATATCGAGCGAATTCATCCCCCTACTCGTATGATCCAAATGCCTGACATTATTTGTGGATTTCAAAATTTGGGTTTGCGCAAAATGAAATAATCGCGCTAACGTGCGCGTTTCGCAACATGTAACGGAAATTGGGTTTGTGCTTAAAATAAAACGATTATCTCTCGCGTTAACATGCGTATTTAACAAATAACACGTCGTAACGTAAATTGGGTTTGCGCAAAATGAAATGATCGCGTTAACGTGCGCGTTCGCAACGGGAATTATTAGCTAAAAACAATCGCATCAAAATTGTTATATATATGTGAAAACGTAGTCGTGATTTCCCTTAATTGGAATAAGTCTTTCATGCAAGTAAAACGTACCTATGCATCGCTTGAGAAATTTTGAAGAAATATGAAGTTTGTAAAACAAAATCAGAGCTTGCAGTTGGACGTTGTTTTTTCAGCTCGCAATAAGCCTTGTGTACGTCATGGTGAACTTTTACCTTACAGTATTCGCAGTATAATTTGCGGTCCTTCTAATTGCAGAAAAACTAATTTAATGGTTGGTCTTTTACTTCATGAACAAGGGTTACGGTACCAAAATGTTTATGTTTACTCAAAAACCCTTTTCCAACCTATGTATCGATTTTTAGAAGAAGTATTAGCGTTAGTTCTCACGGTTAAATTTCAAAAATATTGTGAAAATGAAGAAATACTTAGCCCAAACGAAGCTAACTATAACTCAATCATGATATTTCATGATGTGGCTTGTGAAAACCAAAACAACATAAGGGATTACGTTGCAATGGGAAGACATAAAAATATTGATAGCTTTTATTTAAATCAAACGTACAGTAAAGTACCAAAACAATTAATAAGGGATAATGCTAATTTAATAATTCTTTTTAAGCAAGATGATGTTAATTTACGTCATGTTTATGATGAACACGTTGGAACCGATATGTCATGGTCGAAGTGTCGTGAAATTTGCGCTAAAATATGGAGCGCACCTTTCAGCTACTTGGTTATAAACAAGCATTGTAACAAAAAATCTGGATGTTATAGAATGGGGTTTGATACATTCATTATTGTAGATTAATATACTTAAGTACATACTTATTGAATAGTATTCGAATAATCATTTATTGTATTAAATGAATCCAAAGAGAACGGACATGAGCTCGAAAGTCGAGAAAGTTAATGAAGATAAAGTGCTAAAGGAAAAGATACTCCGGTCAGCCGAAGCAGTTAAAAAGAAGGTTAAACTTATTCGCGATGTAAAAACAAACAATGATATGATTCTGGAATCTGTTTTAAAACCAATTACAGAACCGCTTAATGAAATAGTTAAAGTTAAAAATGAGAATAATTACTTCAATACTAATGATGATGATTTTGATGACGGATTGCAATGGGGAAAGTTAGTAAAAAGAATTAAATAAAGCCCAAGTGAAGAAAAGAAGGAATCTAACTGATCAAACGGTTGTGAGGATTTTTTCTCAATCTAGCCTTGTTAATAAAAATGATGAGGATGAGGACATCAAAAGATAATGAAAGTGATGTAAGCGATGAAGTGGAAATTGAACATTTTAATTATCAGGATTCTTCAAATAATATTTCATTTAAGACGACTGATTCTTACGCTTCTCCTCGTGACGATCCTAAATTTCAAAAGCAATATATTACCAATTTAAATATACCTTTTGATATTCGAACGGAACGGGACGAGCTAATGTTGGGACCTGTCCGGTATACACTACAAATGACAAAAAACTGAAAGTAAATGGTCATACTTACTATTTAACGCCAGGTTTATTCGAACTGCTATATAAGAAAGTACCGGATTTAAATATTGTAACTGAGGATGATAGATGTAATTATAAAACCTTATTATTAGAAAGTAATGCACATAGAAGAGAGTTTAATCCTAATAAACCAATAAAAAGCAACGAAGCCATGAAATAATTATATGTAATAAGACCTCTTTTTAAATTAGCTAAAGAACGTTCAGTAAGTGGTGAAGGATTACCGACGATGAAAAATGTTAAAAACGATGTGTCATATGTAAATTGGGATAACCCAAACGAATTAGTAGAAAGGTTAAAATTACTTATAGCTTCTCGTGATGCTGGTAATACAGGATTGGATAATGAAATCATATCTATTATTGAAGAACTACAAGAAGCGGGATTAGTGAACAATCTGCCGTGCTAGTGTAAAACGCAACTTTTCGACAAAAGACACTTTCGAGATAATCGCAAAAAAGTGACCTTAAATCTTAATTTTCATATTTCTAGGAAATTTAAACAGATATTTAAATGAAACTTTTTGTGTCGGATAGATATTGTGTTTTACTAGTTTTCTACATAAGTATTGTATTTTTGTTACCTGCAGGTTTTTTTTACACGCATTTTTTCCTTTTTGCTTAGTTGCCGATTAATAATTGCCACTGAAAAACAAGCAAAAAGGCGGTAGGTATATGAGCACTATACCGCCTTATAGGCTACTTTTTTCCTCATACGTCTACATAATAAACTAGGGCTAGAACGTATCACAAAAATGCTTGATTAAAAAGACGTATTTGTAACATACCGCCTTATTGCTTAGTACAAAATATTTTTTGAATGATTCCGATCTAAACAATAAAACCGAATATAAGAAATACGTTTATCTTGTCTAGTACGCCATTAAAAAAAATATGGTTTGTTTTCATATCGATCATTTTATATTTGTATACTAGTTTAAAAAAACGTATGTCTTCAAAAGTCAGACGAAATACGGTTTTTAAATCTAGTACTACGATGAAAGGTTAGACTAAATGCTAATTAAAACCATCATAAATTCGGTACAAATATTAGGTCCTTACCTATGAAATTGGCGTTTTATATGGAGAATTTTATGAAAACGTTGGATTTCATACATTTAATTTTGCGGACTATTTAGAACGTCAAATGCAAACCAAACAAAATTCTGTCAGAAATATTGGACACTTCTAAGCTATATTATACATAATCTTAATTACTTAAAAATATTTAGCTTCATAAAACTCTGCGCAATTGAAACACTTGAACTGACAGCACATGAAAATAGTTGAGTTCACACTTTAATTTTAAACACTAAGTAAGAAATTGAACCATATTATTTGTATCTTAAACCTTTGTAACATACTGTATTAATGAAATTTAAAAATAATTTGGAAGTTAAAATTAAAATGAATAAATTCCGTACGACATAAAACACGTAAAAATAACGCCAATTTCATAGGTAGGGACCCAATATATTCGAAATAAACAAAGACATCAATGACATGTCTTTAGACATTCAATACGAGGGTTCTGCATTTTGGATCTGTGAAAACACTATTATAGTTAAAAGGTTGTTACCTATATATTTTTATTAAGTACTTAACATAAGTTATGTGCTCAGCAATTGGGTATGGGTGAACTTCGCCAAAATGCTTTGATAATGTTTTCATTGGTAGGCAATAAGCGTCCTAGTTAAATAAAAAATATATCAGATTTTTTGGTTGCGTCTGCTAACGTAACTTGAACTTAGATTTTCAAAGTAGGGCCTCTGAGCTATTTTTGCGCCCTGGTGGTTGTCAATGAAACATCTGTCACTTTTTTTATTAATACATGCAATGATATTTTATATTAAGATACGTCATCTGCGCGCAAAAGCGTTCCTCAAAAAGGAAGGCAATTGCCTTACTACCGTTTGACTACCGTTCAGTTGCGCCGCGGCCGTTGACATGCACGCATCAAAAACAGTAAAGTCTTATTACCGAAATGCAACAAATATAAATCATAAAAAATGCCGCCTTGTGTTTTTCGAGGCTGACGAAATTATACTGTAACTGTAAAAGGAAGAATGGATGTCTCATTCCATTCGTAAGTACCGTAAATATTTTTTACATTTTGTTTGTACAGTCAACAGCATAAATAAGTGATCATTTATGTACCTTGTCACTTTAACGTCGTGTTTGAAATGTTATACAAAATTGTGAAACGATTGAAAGCGACAAGGTACATAAATGATCACTTATTTATGCTGTTGACTGTACATCGCCATGATTTGTTTAATTTGCACCGACGTCATTGTCACCTGTGAAACATGAGATACACAATTAGATATCGCAGGAGTGCGATAAGGATGGCCGTGAGCGGGCACTTGTCTTGGCGGGAATGGCGAGCAATTTGAAACAACTATTTATGTCTTTCTATCAATAGCGTTTTCTACGGATTGCCGTCTTTCTCTGTAGAAATATCGTAACCATGGTAACGTAGCAACTGTCAGTAATTGGTGACGGGCTTTAGTGCGCTTAGTATGAGCATAACGTATCTAAATATAAAATTTCATTGAATACTTGACGGACTAAAGTGTCCATCTTAATCCGGCCCAAATGTAATAAACTGTTTTTATTTTGTATAATTATATAGCGTTTGGGTGCGCAAATCTGATATTTTTTCCTTTACTTTGGACTCTTATTACCTACCAACGAAAACGTATCCAAGCATTTTGGCGTCGTTCATCCATACCCAATTATCCTATGTCCTTCCCCGGGACTCAAGCTATCTCTATACCAAATTTCATCTACTTAAATCGGTTTAGCGGTTTAAGCATGAAGAGGTAACAGACAGACAGACAGGCACACTTTCGCATTTATAATATTAGTATGGATGGATTGAGGAGTTTGTAGGGCCACCTTTCGCCTCTGCTATTATCTATTATTTATTAGGTATATTTTGTCATCACAATAGGTATGCTAACATCGTCGATCCGACGATGAGAACCCTTCCTAGAGTATTACATAGATAGTTAGTTATATTCAAGTAGTCAAGCTAATATAAGAGTGTTAAAAAGCAAGAGCCATAACCAAATAACATTATTATTGAACCTAAATTATGTAGGTTACAAAGCAATAAACAAACACACTAGCAACTTCTTTGACGAATTAATCCCATATGATCGTACCATTAAGAAACTTTTATTTTTACTGAACTCAGGTAATAAATATTTAGAAAGGTATTTCGGTCGTATTTTCGCGTGATAAAGAGCACCAGCGCACACGCACCTCCATTACTCGTAACGTCAGCGTCATCAGCGAACTGAAGGTGGCGGGGGCCCGCGTCGCCCGAATGCGGGCCCTCCCCGACCGCGGGGGGTATGTAGGAGAGTGGGGATTATACGGTTTTATTAAGTAGCATGGGCCTTCTGTGGATATTCGAATAGTAATTTAGGCGTTACAAACTACTTCTGTCCCAAGTAAAAATACCGTATCACAAAACAAACGTTTATTTAAACAAGTTTATAATTATTAAAAATCGGCATTAGCTAGACTAAAATACCGCAAAATACTGACATACGGTCTTTTTGTCTAGAAAACTCTGTTACGTTCATTTAGATTATGAGCAAAAAGAAAAAAAACATTTGAAATACTAAGTTAAAAGGCGGTAAAATATGTTATTCGTTCTTTTTACTTAGTAATCTGCTATTAAGGCCTTATAGAGTAGTTCAACTTATTAATAAATCAAACCTACACTGGACAATAATGCGGTGTGTCTTATTTTACGTCTTTCTAATGTAGTATTGTGTAGTTGCCGCTTTATTGATTAGTATTTGCTGGAAAATAGTCTGTTATACGGCCTTTTTCCTTATCGTATCTTCGCAACCAAGCCTCTTATCGACAATCAGGTAAGATGGGTCGACGCGGCTTGTTCTCCACATCACAATGGTCATAATAACTCAATTTGGTCAAAATGTCGAAAGATCGCCTTTTACACTAGCACGGCAGCAATGTTATATATAAAGCAGTTATTTTACTATTATCGTTAGTCGAAGCAGAACTTTTGGCGTAAAAATATATCATAAAATGAACATAGATAAATTTGGTCACCATGTTCATAAACGTTTACGTGTAGCAGGTGTATCTGAAGTCAACGAACTTAAAAGTCAGGCTTTGCTTCGTTCAGAAGACGGAGATTTTGATTTACAATCACTGATATTAAAAGGTGTTGCTCATCCTTTGTCGGCTGATGATGCAGTAAATAAGGAGTACGTCGATCAGCTCGTTCAGAACATTTATGACAAGAAGTATCTAGATTCTTTAATCAAAGTTATAAATTCTCAAATTCATCAGCTTGCAACTCAGTTGAAATTGAACTTTTATACAAAAAACGAGGTAGATAACATTGTAAAACAATTAAGCAATGGCAAAAGAACAAGTATTGAACGAGATCCACAGATCAGCTCGTAAAAACTTTAAGCGACGAGCAGTTGTTTTAAAAGGCATTCACGATTTGTGGCAAGCAGATTTGATTGTATTACAAAAATTCCATAAAATAAATAAAGGAAATAAATATACTTTAGTTGTCATTGATGCATTTTCAAAGTACGCGTGGTGTATTCCAACAAAATCGAAAACTAGACAAGAAGTTAAAAATGCATTTCAACAACTTATAAAGTCAGCAATCCAAATTCCTAGAAACTTGCAGACAGACTTTGGAAAAGAATTTTACAATAGTGAATTTGATTGTTATTTAAAATCTTTAGGAATAAATCATTATTCAACTTATTCAATTAAAAAGGCATCAATTGTTGAAAGGTTAATAAAGACGCTTAAAAACAAACGGTTCAAATATTTTAGTTTAATTGGAAATTATAAATGGGTTGGAAAACCTTTAGATGATATAGTCAAATCTTATAATGAAACTTTTCATAGTACAACAAAATTTAGACCAAATTATGTTAATTTTGAGAATGAATCGGAAGTAAAGAACAATATTAAGAAACGTCAACAAAATCTACATCTTTAATTAAATAAATTCAATTAGGGAGATCGTGAAAACGAGATGATAGTCATATTAAAGTAACAGACCCAAATGTATTTCTACCCCGATTCTTTGCGGTAATTGTTTGCCCTACCCCTAGATTGTAAATAGAAGCCTGGAGGTGCGAAGGTAGAGCAGCCCCTGCCTGCTGTAACACAATCAGGCACTCCTAAAGTGCTTGATGGCTTACGCTAGGGCAAAGGGACTGGTCGTACCAAAGGTCCGGAGCAGTTGCTAACCACTTTCTGCCCCGAAGCCTGACTGCTGAGGTCAAAGGTTTGCGTAGGAGGTCTTGAGGCCAGAAAACTAGCGAGGGTCTTGTGTGTAAGCAGCAAAAAGGCCGACGAAGCAAGCCTTCGGGTGAAGCCTGTGATGGGATGACTGGAACAGGATCAGGAATGGGAAGTGGTATGGGTTAGAAATAGCAAGAGTCCAGGGCAAGATTTTATTAAAAGTCTTCAATTAATTTAAACTATAAATTAAGGCACCTGGAAACAATAAAAAAGGGGAAACTTATATATATGACGGAGGAGGAGGTATTTCATCATTGACACTCATTTTATTGATAACAATTTAATGTCTTACACACTTTAATTAGATACTAAACTATTAACTACTTTATAATTGTCTTAATTGTCTTTGTTTATCACTATTTACTACCAGCTACTGAATCATGAATTTAATGGACACTACGAAACGTGGGACATTTCCTCGGTACGCGCCTAGCTTGGGCTCGGTCCAGATTTGAACTGTGACTCCCTCCGTGGCCGCCCGAGACTCTGCCGAAGCAATACATAGCTAGATGTATTTGATGCTTGCGCGTTTGTAGCACCATCAAGTACCATGACCTCTCCGACACTGCCATCCTGCGAGACACACGTCCTCGTGTGTTTTTTTTTATTCTGCAAAAGAAATTTTCACAAAGTAATACCCACTCGGCCAACTCTGACCCTACTCAAACAGTTATCATTACTCTTAACATTTTACAACGCGGGGGGTGTTATACCTTGAACTCAAACATTTAATTGTTCTCAACAATACACTTGAAGTTCAAGTACCATTTCAACGAACCATTGTTCGCTGAAGCTTAAATATCGTTTCAAAGAACCATTGACTAATAACCATTTACAATTCAACATTCCATCTCAATTCGTTTCAAACCACAACAATGCAATAGATCTGTCTTCTCAACTTGCCTTCAACTCAGGCTCCAGGAAATAACCATTTTCTCTCTTTCACACAGTCATGCCTGCGCATTTCCACATGAAATCGCAACATGTACCTCCACCAGGGCAACCGCGTACCGCGTACTCACGGAGTACGATTGTAGATACCTATTTCTCTTAAGCTACGGCTACGGAATACCACTGGCACAACACATTCCAGATATCACCAAATTCCAGAGAATGCAAGATATTCATTAATCTGAGGCTCTAATTGTCCTTCTTCATCTGAATTCCGTTCTGTAATAGACTCGTCAATGTTTCTTTGATCACCACTATCACCAGGCATCATTTTAAGCTTATCATGTGCGTATTTATTAGAATTTAAAGCCTGTAAAGTGTATCGATCACCTTCTAAAACCTCTATTATTTTGAAGTTCCTCGATATTTAGGATCTAACTTTGTTTGATTTCGTTCCTCATTTTCTATCAATACAAAATCCCCTATAGAAAATTTGTTAAGTCTTGCTTTATTTTTGTCAAATCGTTGTTTGTCGTAAACAGCTTTTTTTTCTATATTCATTAATGCCTGATCTCTTACTGAGGGTAAATCAATTTCTGTCTCAACATTATCATCGCAAGTCATTAAAGATAATGGACGCGCAACTTTTCCTATCATCAACTCTAAAGGACTAGCTTTTGTTGTGCGATTAACCGTGCAGTTTATTGCTAATTGAATTTCGCCTAAAGAATCTTGCCATGATTTATCTTCAGACGTTTCTACAGCAGTGAGCATAGATTTTAAGACGCTCATTACACGTTTTACCTGTCCATTGGCACGTGAGGCGCCCGTTGCTATGAGATGCAAGTTAATATTTGAGCTTTCACAAAACTCTTTGAATTCTTTACTCGCAAAACAACGGCCTTGATCCGCTATTATTCGATTTGGAGCACCGAATAAGGCGATACCTTTTTTAATTGCCCTAATACTATTCTTGGTATCAATGTTTGTAGAGTGACAAAGTATGACATATTTCGCAAACGCGTCTATCATGACAAACACGTATTCTTTCAAGTCCTTTTTACCGCTTGATTTGCCCGTAGCATCTACATGAATCGTATGCCAAGGTGAAGATACCTTAGGTATTGGGTGAAGCTGTATGTTTCCTAAATGTGACTTTGCGACTTTACATGTCACGCAATTATCTACGAAATTTTTAACGTATCGTGACATACCTTCAAACCAGTAGTGGTCATAAACCTTTTCTAAAGTTTTGTCATAACCGAGGTGAACAATAAAGCATATCGAACAAATCGATCTCTCCATCAGCCAACATCACAATGAGAAAAAACAGAGAAATCAATAAACCGCCCCACGAGCCGCCCCCGGCTGCGGAAGCAACAGAAGCTCATAAATCCTCTGGAGGCTGTTCGAAAGCAAGCTCCGTATGTATTTCGGACACACACAAGATTGATAAATCCGAGGCGTTGGCAAACTCTGTCTTACCTACAGAGGAAATAAATACACTGCCGGTTGAAACCTACACACAAGACATTACGAATAAAATCGTTGCTAAAGATTGTTCTCAATCGATTACAGCCTCACTTTCCGATTCGGACTCAGAGATAACCGCCGAACTCCAGTTATCTGTAAACGCCACTTTGCCACAAGAAAAATTGACAAAAAGTCTAGACTATTCTGTCAATGAGGTCCAAACGTTGCTTGAAATGAAGGAGGAAATAAACCAGCTGACCTCGGTACTCGCGTCTACTCAAAACCAACTTGAAGAGATAAATATCGAAAACAACGGCCTGCAAAGAAAAATCGACCACCTACAAACAGAAAACGGAACCTTAAAAAAACTATGCCAGTCATCAAACTTCGGCTCAGCTTCGCGAACGTGTAAAAAAAAGAGGTACTCCTTATACAACACAGGAAAACGTCCACTTTTTACTCCGCTAAACTCATCATCAAGGACTTCGTCACCAGATAGCGCTGGAAACAGAGCCTGCACATCAATGTCAAAAAAAATATTAAGGACTTAGAAGAGAAGTTAATTTATTACAAGAAGCAAATGTCAATCCTTAACGTACTAATTGAATCCCTGTCGCGGGATTTACTTCACTGTAATGGTGAAACCGCTTTTAGTAAAAAATCACCCTTATATCGCCCCTAACAACTACTCAAGAGAAAGCAGAGTCAACACTACTACAATCCAAATTATGCATTATCAGTAACCATTCTAACTACATGATACAGCTGATAAAACAGACATTTCCCAGTGGAAATGCATGTCTCTATTTGTCACCCGGTGCAGGTACACAAGAGCTATTTTATGGACTTCAAACTAAACTAAAAGACTTTACCCTCAATGACTTCTGTGTTATCTGTATTGGTGATATAGATTTTAGGAAAAGTGTAAACTATAATAATTTAGTTCACTATATTCAAGAACAGCTAAGTTGTGTTCAACATACTAACATTATCATATGTTCACCAACATTTAAAATAAACAATTATTCAAATTTGTTTAACAAGCGTGTAGAAGTCTTCAACAATCTGTTACATGAACAAAATGTAAAAAATGAATATAACTATATTTTGGATTCAAACTTAAACCTGTCGTATGACGATGAAATGTTTTCTTGGCTTGTGAATGTGAACAAATAAGGATTTATAACTATGTTCAACGATTTAATAAAATTATTAAACTCATTCCCTACCGACCACCATATTAAAGATGGAACCCAACATAACTCTAAAGATAAGGCATTATTGTCAAAAAAACTTCGTGGCCAATGAATATAATTCAACTGGCTCTAATATGAAACCAAGCCTAATTGTAAGTAGAATTAGAACTCTCCATCAAAACATAGCAGGACTTTGTAATAAATTGGATTTAATTGAAATAGCTTTAAATGATATGTCAAACAATGGAAACGAGGTTGATATAATATGTTTCAGTGAAACTTTTGTCAAACAGTGATCAGAGAATAATATTAAATTGAACTACTATAAATTAGCGGCTTTATTCTGTCGGGAAAAGAGCAGAGGTGGCACATGTATCCTTGTCCATAAATTGATCGAAGCCAGATCTGTAAATATTCCAACAGGAATAGCAATGAAACTAAATTTGGAGTGTTGTGGCATTGAAGTAACTGGTCTAAATACATTAGTCTTTTGCATCTATAGAATACCACATAAAGGCAAATTACAAATCGGATTATTTATGCGTAGTTTGGAAAATTTACTTCACTTTGCTACAGAAAAATACAAGCGAAAGAAAATTATAATTTGTGGTGACTGGAATATAGACACAATGGAAGATAATTTATCAACTAAAGACTTATTGTGTATATTACGCAACCATGATTTCAATATTCATATCAATACACCAACCAGACAGAACTCGTGCATAGACCAAATTGCGAGTAACATCAGAGAGGTAGAGTCAGAGATAGTCTATTTAGGACTTTCAGATCACGAAACAGCTCAAATATTAGACGTGAAAGCAACACAGGGCAATTGCCACTTGGTTTGAATATAAAAGGGACTACAGTAAGGATAATTTGCAAAAATTTTGCTATTATATCTCCATGTTATCTTTTAGTGATGTTTCTGCATCTTGCACGGCTTCAGAAGCGTTCAAAAAATTTTATGACACTTTCCATTTATTCTATAAAGTATGCTTTCCCATTGTTAAAGTCAAAATAAATAATTGTCCTAAGAAAATCAAATGGCTATCCCATGGTCTAAAAAGTCTAGCAAAACGAAACGCAATTTATATTTTAAATATAGGACATCTGGTAATAAAACTAAATATAAACAATATAACAGGGTATTTAAATCATGCTTGCTAAAAGCGCAGCAAATATACAACAATAAGTACATAAAAAGTAATAAGAATATATGTAGAGCCACCTGGAAAACCATTTCAACAACTCTATCAAACGATTTTTACAAACATGACTTGATAATTTAATTTTTGAAAATAAGTCCTATACAGACCCAACGAAATATGTAACTTTTTTAACAAGTATCTTATAAATCTAACAAACAATCATGATGTATCCAAACCACAACCTATAAAACTGGAGCGATCGTTAAACAGCATTCAATCGATCTTTTTGAAACCAACAGATGGACATGAAATTTACAAAATACTCATGTCTTTAAATAATACCAGAACAGCTGGACACGACGAAATCACAACAATGGTTCTTAAGTTATGTGCTCATATTATCTGCCACCCTCTATCACACATTATCAACTTATCCTTTATGGACGGAGTCTTTCCAACTGAATTAAAGCTCTCTATAGTCAAACCACTTTTTAAGAAAGGGGAAAAAACAGATCCAGATAATTATAGACCCATAACAATAATCCCAATTTTATCAAAAGTATTTGAGAAGTCTATATTATGTAGAATTATTGAATTCCTGGATAAATATGACATCTTAACTTCAAAACAATTTGGGTTCCGCAAAGGGAAATCCACTGCACTAGCCGGGTTGCATTTAGTAAAAACAGTCACGGAATGTTTAAATAGAAAAAATCCAATCATGGCCATTTATTTAGACTTGAGTAAAGCCTTTGATTTTATCGACCATTCAATCCAATAGAGATGTATGCAATAAGGGGTAAAGCGTACGACTGGGTACAAAGTTATTTAACGGAAAGAACGCAATATATAGAAATTGAAAAACTTGTTCGTAAACATAATAACACCGTCTTCAAAGAAAAGTTTAGGTCCGATCTATTAAATAATAAAACCGGTGTTCCACAAGGAAGCATACATGGTGTTCGTAAACATAATAACACTGTCTTCAAAGAAAAGTTTAGGTCCGATCTATTAAATAATAAAACCGGTGTTCCAAAGGAAGCATACTTGGACCATTGCTATTTTTAATAGCAATTAACGATTTTCCAAATTGTTTAAAACAAAAACAGGATTGCATTATTTTTGCGGATGACACTACACTCATAATCAGTGATTGGAAATAGGTGAGCTAATTTACCTAAACTTGACGCATATTCATTCATGCGTGAGTGAGATGGGAATACATTATTGAATGAACATGCATCAAGTTTAGGTAAATTAGCTCACCTATTTCCGATCACTGCTCATAATTACAAGGTGACGGTAATTGTCACGCTAGCTTTGAATCAAAAGTCAACATAACATTAGCAGAAGCGATTAAATGGTTCGAAAGTAACAAATTGAAAATTAACATCACAAAAACTAAAGCTGTGCAATTCTGTTCATATAATTCAAACCCACTGCCTGTACAAATTAATTATGACAATTTAAATGTAGAATCAGTTGACTTTGTAAAATTTCTAGGTTTTAATATTGACACCCATTTGAATTGGAAACTTCATGTGGACAATGTTTGCAAAAAACTCGATCGATTTGTCTTTGCACTTCGAAGATTGAGACAAACGGTGTCACTAGATGCAGCTCTAACAGCGTACCATGGCTACGTCTCCTCTGTCCTAAACTATGGAATATTATTATGGGGAAATTCCTTAGAGTCGGAGCACTTCGACTCTAAAAAAGGTGCATCAGAGCCTTGGATAACGCGTGGTTTCTGCAAAGTTGTAAACCCCTATTTAAAAAAATTAATATACTCCCGTTTCCATGCCTCTATATAAGAGAAGCATGTCTCTTTGTTAAGAATAATCCTAGTCTCGTCACCAATCGATACGGTACCAGTAATAGACATACAAGGGCTCAATACCGAAATTTATTATAGGTACCAGCCTCCCTGCCGAAAAGTTATTTATAAAACAAATTGCTACAACATGTGTATAACCCTTTATAACACTTTACCTGATGACCTTAAATTAGAAAATAAGAACTCTTTCAAAAATATGTTGACAAAATGGCTACAGGATAAATGTTTTTATAGTGTAAAAGAATATTTGCCAATTGACATAGGTAATTAATTCATTATTTGTATATATATATATATATATATATATATATATATATATATATATATAGGGATTTTATATTATATTAACATGTTATAAATTGGCTACTTGGAGAATGTTAGCTTAATATTGTATTTGATACATGTTGTCGACTATAAAGTCTATGGAGTATGGGTGTTTTTACTAAAAGCTATCACATCGTAATAATTTGCACACCTGCATGCAGGTTGAATATGCATGAACAAACTTAGCCTTAAGATCTATCCTGTTACCATATTCTAGCAAATAAAGAAATTTTGATTTTGATTTTTGATTTTGAATGGAGTTATGAATGTTATTAATGACTGACCATTTTAATGCACGTGGGACAATTGGCAAGCATTTACTTCGTCCATTTCTTTGTATCTTTCGATAAAGTACACCTGAACGTACTTCATATGTAATGGCAATATTTTTGTCTATTTTATTGTTTTTAAGCTTTTCGATGATGTCTGATATCTCTTTGTCTCGCTGCTGTTCAGCTTTTAACCAATTGGAAGAAAGTTCTGTCAGATCAATACGTTTTTTTTCAACTTTTTGTTCTGACTGAGTCGGCTGCTGTTTAGGAATATTTCGCGAAAAGAAATCTACGTGTGCCATATCTTTACCAGAATTATAAACAATATCAAAATCGAATGACTGTAAAAATGCCCACCAAAGGTGAACACGCGGTGTTAAATCAATCTTCTTACGGGAACACTTCAATGAATTACAGTCTGTTACGACTGTAAATTTACGACCACTTAAATAGTGCCTGAAATGTTTGATCGCGTTTACTACGGCGAGTGTTTGAAGTTCATAAGAATGATAATTAGACTCCGCCGCCGAAGTTCGTTTACTGTAATAAGAAACTACGTGACGTTTGCCGCCCTTTATTTGGAATAGAATGCTGCCATAACCGTCAGCACTAGCGTCTGTGTGTAATTCTACGGGATATTGAGGGTCAAATATCATTAGAACCGGCTCTTTAGTGAGTATCGAGATAACCTTCTGGCGTATTTGTTCATGCCGCATTGTCCATTGAAAATGAACTTTTTCTGAAGTAAGATTATAGAGTGGTCCCATAATTTGAGAAAATTTTGGAATGAATTGGCGAAAATATGTTTCAAGCCCTATAAATTGCCTTAGTTGTGCTACTGTTTCGGGTGGTGGCAAAGCAGTTAAAGCCTCAATTTTGAGTTTATTTGGTCTTATTTCACCTGCTTGGACTTCGTAACCCAAGAACTCAAGTTCAGTTTTTAAGAAAGAACACTTTTTCATATTTAACGAGAAACCCGCTTTCGTCAATACTTGAAGTACTTTTCGGAGACGTTCTATTCCTTGCTCTATACTTTTTGATATGGTTAAAATGTCATCTGCGTAAACAACTACGTGCTTATTTGCCAAATCACCTAGAGCATTGACAATTGCTCTTTGAAATACTGACAGCATTGCGCAACCCGAAAGGCATTGACAAATATTCGTACTGCCCGTCAGGCGTTATAAAAGCAGTGCGTTCGATTGATTCGGGATCTTTTATCGGGATTAAATGAAAACCACTAGCACAGTCTAGTTTTGTAAAGAAGTGAGCGCCGTATTACTATTAAGCTCACGATAGTCGATACACATTCTATCTGTTCCGTCACGCTTCTTTACTAACAAAGCCGGGCTAGCAAAAGGAGTACAACTAGGCCTGATAATATTGGCTTTTAATAATTCATTTACTATGTTTCGCATTGATTCACGTTCACTCGGTGTCAGTCGGTATGGTCGTCTCTGTACTGTTTTGTTTGGATCAATTAATCGAATTTGAAATTCGCCTGTATTTACCCGTGTTTTAGGCATTTCTGTGACAAAATAAAACGTAACGTAACTTTCACAGTTCTTCGAAGCGAATGGTCTACCTGCTAGCAACAAACGCAACATGTGCAAGATCCCATTGTCAAGTGGATTCTCAGCGTTAGATTTGTAGATAAAAAAATAAAGGAGTATCGTCGACAACGAAACACAACCTTAAAACCATAGAGCTTGGGGGCGGGGACATACTGTTTCCCGCGTTAGTTTGATTGGTTAATTAGCTTGGCGTCAGTTGTGAGAAGTAGGGATGATTTGGAATTTAGGAAACATAGGTGTTTTAGACCAGGGAGTTACCCCCGGGACGCGAAACTAGGAACAGGACAGTCGGTAGAGAAGATAGGGAAGTAGATGGTCAAAGATCTTAGTACAGACGCGTTCGAACAAAGAAGTAGCTAGTTAGTGATGGTTTGAGTTTAGAGTTTGAATTAGTTTTATTGAGTGTTATTAGTGCATATGGTTAGGCTTGTATTGAAGATATGCATCTGTGTGTGTGCGTGGATTGATGGTGAAAGTGTGTGTAAAAAAAACTAATGAGCAGACAAAACTATTCATTGTACGTCTGGATTAACGAATATAATGATCGAACGATATGAAGGTTGACGGAGGAATCGGCTTTACGTTACTTAGGCACATGTACTCTCAACACTCTCTTCCGAGATAGTTGGTGAGGAATCGGCGGCTTCTCATTACTTAGGCAAATATGTACTCTCAACATTCTCTTCCGAGATAGTTGGTGAGGAATCGGCGGCTTCTCGTTACTTAGGCAAATATGTACTCCCAACATTCTCTTCCGAGATAGTTGGTGAGGAATCGGCGGCTTCTCGTTACTTAGGCAAATATGTACTCTCAACATTCTCTTCCGAGATAGTTGGTGAGGAATCGGCGGCTTTGCGTTACTTAGGCACATAATGTACTCTCAACTTTCTCTTCCAAGGTAGTTGATGAGGAATCGGCGGCTTTGCGTTACTAAGGTACTCCTTAATCCTCTCTTTACACTATATAATATTTAAATTAGAAATCCAGACGTATACTGATGGCTTGTATGGTCATAAGTTGAGAGAATGGATGCAAGACAGCAAAGTAGTTTGTCTAACTGAGGTCAGACCCCATCCAAAGTGAGGACCAATTTGATTTTTTTCACTTCTTGTTCAATTAAATATATCGAGTACTTAAGAAAGTAGATTAAATCTAAGATCAAATAGATTCTCACTGTAACCGACCTCTTGCGAGGTAGGGGTATAGGTAGGGATATCATTACAATGTGTTACATCCACGTAATATAGGTAGGGAATATTATAGTTACACGAAGGGTATACAACAATCAAGGTAGTACAAGGAGAATCTGGGTGAGTCAAACCTTTATTTCACCTGTGTATTATTTTGTGTTTATTTCATGATTAGCTTGTTTATTAATAGATTTAGATTTTGATTACGTTAGACAACCTTTTCTTTTACACAACGTAGAGGGTCCTAATTTAGATAGATATAACTATAACTAGACGATCACATGTTTTATTTTGGCCAATTCAATTGTAATTAATTTTAATTAAATAACGTAGGATATTTTATCGTTTCTATATAGACCGGGGGTAGGAGTGTTACAACGTCCACACGCCGCTCCGCGTGAGCTGCTGCGCCACTGCGCTAGGAGGACGCGGCGCCGCTGCTGCTGCTGCACCACATTTGTAGCATATTATGGAACCAGTCGTTGAACGTTGGGGTCCCTCTCGTTTTGCAGGTAGTGAAGACAGCCTTGTAGATGTTGAAGTTTTCTTTTGTAAATCTGTTGTTATCAGCTGTCGGCACTCAGCTTGTTTGTGCCCAATCTTCCCGCAGTGGTAACATTTAATTGTATTGGGCTGCGTAAAACGCATCCGCTTATTATCAGTCCAGTTTTTGTCTTGAATGTTTTCAATCTTGTGTTTTCTGTATGAAAATGCTTGTAACTCCTTCTGCAAACTTTGGCGCATAGTTGTTTTCATTGTGGACGCCATGCGTTGTAGTCTAGTGTCCATTTTTGCCAAATGTGATAGCACAATAGAAATGATGATCTGTTCCGAGCTAATATTTTTCCATTGGGCCATTAAACATGACACAAAACGATTCGCGTATGCAGCATAACTTTCACCATCACTTGCTTATCAGTGCTTAAATTTATTAAAGTAGCGGCAACTGTTTCGGTAGTAACAAATCTCTCAAGGAATAGGCTCTTGAATTGTTCCCAAGTTATGCCGGGATAAGTGACGCGGGCGAGCCAAGTAGATGCCGCTCCTTTCAAGGCCTTGCTTACGGTTATGATAAGTTGGCTTCCCTCAAGCGGATTGTCGTTGAAACATAAATCAGCGGTTGCGCACCAGGATTTAGCATCTGTATCTCTTTTGTCAGGATCAAATTCGAGGTGGCGTGATTTGTGTACTCACTTGCGGTGTCTTCAGTGTTTTAATTAATGCACACATTTGCTCATTCTGCATTTTAAACATAAGTCGCCACCGGGTGTCATCTTGGTCGTCTTCTTTGTCTGGTTGAGATCCCACTTCTGATGACGGAGGAGGAGGTATTTCATCATTGACACTCATTTTATTGATAACATAACAATTTGTGACTGTGTCTAGTAAAAGGGACCACTTTGAGGATTTTAGTTTCAGAGTTATATGCATTTTAAAAAAAAAGTCGAAAATTACCTAGAATCGGTTTTTGTTACTAATCGGTTATTAATACTTTAAATATAATTTTGTTTAAAATAATACCTGCGTAATTATAGTATTTCAGTATTCTAATTGGTCACGAAGTTTAGTACCAAGGGTACCACTTTGAGGTAATATTTTATAGGCGAAGTATTTTAATTTACCCCGATCGCTGACATGCAGGAAAGTACCTAGAATCATTACAAGTTTCTTTTTTGCCCGTTGGACATCCTAAATTCGCGCCGGATTTATACTTCGGACTATTTAAAAGAAAGTTCCGTCTTTCCAATTCAAACACGGCCACAGATGTGTTGGAGTGCGCCGTTTCAGCTTGTTATAATTCAGACACTGTTACGGCAGTTCTTGTCGGCAATGAAACTGGTGATATAATGAATGTGCATTCATACAATTGGGCCGATTTCTTTAAAAAGAAAACTCCACAAAGCGTGACACAGCTGCTCTCTTACAACCATTTCAAAGCGTCCATTGATGATCCTGGAGTTCTGCAATGCACCAAAAAGTTTGATGATCAAGATGTCAAAAACATCACAGTTTTTAATTCCCACTTGTGAAAATACTAGTCCAACTGAAATACCTCCTACAAGGCTATCGTATGAGCGGCAACAGTATTTGTTTCAAAAAATTCGTCAGTATGTTTCCCCTGAGGCTCGAAATGTGTTGTGTCCAAAACCTATAAAAATCCTTTCAATAAGTGCTACAGAAGATCCATTACATGACGTCGAAATGCCGCTCATAAATACTGAATTAGAAACCCCGTTGACGTCGGCGCTCACAGTAGTGGAAAGCCAAAAACGAAAAACACCTAAATGCGGCTACTGTGGTCAAATGGGCCACAGAAATCAAAAAAGGAATAATGTTTATTTTTGTAAAAAAAGGTAACTTAATGAGCGCCTTATATCTGATTAACTGTATTTATCAAATAAAAAAATGTGATTTCTTTGTATTGAAATTACTTTAATTTGATAAGTGATGTCTGTGATTTTTGTAAACAAGTGTAAAGTTTAGTGACAAAGTGGTACCTGACTTAGAAAATTTATTATTTTTTCCTTAGAAATGAATATAATGTAGAAAAAACTTACTTTAATATTAAAACATATTTTACTTAACTATTTAACATAGTGAAAACACGTTACTTTTTATTATTAAATATGTTAAATAGTAGTTATTTTACTTGTGACACTAAACTTTACTAAGCCCCCCAAGTGGTACCCTAATTATACTTCCATAGGAAAACGATCGTCAAACCACTAAACTTAAAACTCTATAATTACTTTAAATATAGCATTAAGTATCGTTAGCTATGTTTGGATCTCTGTGCTCAAGTATATTTTGGCTGATTTTGTGATATAACTTAAAAAAATATATATTATTTAGTTGATTTTTGATTATGAAGATGATCAGAACTGATTTTTAGAAATGTTAGTATTTTCGATTAAAAACATAGAAAATGCAGTATTTTTTTATTTTTTGCCTTCTATTACTGTTTAAAATATATTATCATAATTAATAATTCATTGTTTCAAAGGTATTTTCTTAAGATTATAAGTAATTAAGATACTTAATTTTTTTCCCACTCTTGCAAGTTCTTCTTTGACGACCTTCCAAATCATTATAGTTATTACAACCATTGAAGTCTGTATTTAATCTTTGATGATAGTAGATTAACTTGGTACCAATCATTCCATAACTTCCTAGTAGAAGTGTATTTTTAATGAGCATAAACTTTAAAATCAATTTTCTCAACTCCTATATTTTGTCTACCGCATGTTTAATTATTTATAAAAAAATAATGATTGCACCTAGGAAAATGATTCTTTTTTCTCTAAATAGCAAATTTTATCTAGTTTTAGGAAATATTAATAACTCCATACCGCTAAAGTGGTCCCTTTTCCCAGACACAGTCACATTTAATGTCTAACACACTTTAATTAGATACTAAACTATTAACTACTTTATAATTGTCTTAATTGTCTTTGTTTATCACTATTTACTACCAGCTACTGAATCATGAATTTAATGGACACTACGAAACGTGGGACAGTTCCTCGGCACGCGCCTAGCTTGGGCTCGGTCCAGATTTGAACTGTGACTCCCCCCGTGGCCGCCCGAGACTCTGCCGAAGCAATACATAGCTAGATGTATGTGATGCTTGCGCGTTTGTAGCACCATCAAGTACCATGACCTCTCCGACATATATATATATATATATATATATATATATATATAAAATTAGGAATAGATGAAGGGATGGTCTTAGATATAAAAGGTATAAACTTACAATTAGTGTTATAAACAGGGTTAACAGGGTTATTTAGATGAAGGGTTATACTTAATATGATTCACTTTACAGTTTTAAAATAATTATATTATATTGACTTGAATTATAAAAATGTATTATGATTGGAACTTGTTGATAGTTTGGAAGCTTGTGAGCGACTGAACTTGTCGTCATGCGCAGGCGATCGTAAAATTAAGAATGAACTCAAATTTAGAATTAATAACCTAACCAACAAAACGTTGGAAAACCCCCGACATTGACATTTCAAAGTTCAATAATTCAATAACGGCTGAACCGATTTCGATATAAAATGTCTAAGAACCACCGCTAGAAAACCTGCTTTCAAATAAAAAAAACCGCATCCAAATCGGTTCATCCGTTTAAGAGCTACGGTGCCACAGACAGACACACACACACACACACACACACTTACACGTCAAACTTATAACACCCCTCTTTTTTGCGTCGGGGATTAAAAATAGAAATAGCCAGATAGAAAATGCCAGAACGATTTTAGTTGAACAAGGTGTAACACATAGGTGAATACACCTCGTTACAAGCCCACCCCCTTCCTCCCCCTTATGACTTAATTGTTTTTCTTCTTGTTTGAAAAGTCAAAATTCAAAATTCAAAATATTTATTCAGTAAATAGGCCACATGAGGGCTCTTTTACACGTCGGTAACATGAGTGAATCTACCAGCGCTTCGGACAAGACCATCATTGCGGAGAAGAAGCGCCGCAAGAAACTCCAGCAGAAGGTCATTTTTTCAATAATAATAACAAAATAATACTTAAAAGTAAGTTACATTAAGTAATAATAAGGTAATAAAGTAGTAAACAATAAATTCTTAAAACTAGCAAAAATAAAATTATTACAAATGTAAAGTCAATATACCTTAAACTAATAATAGACTATGAGAACAACACGACGAGGTCTCTACGTCAAAAGCCATAACTAGGTAGAATGATTAATTTAACAAAAAGTCTTTGCAAACGTGAACAGACCGGACCCCACAAACAGCACCCGTTCACGAGTATGACGCGTATCTCAGCCATCGCCTCTCTCAACCATGTGTTCGGGAAAGTAGCGACCCGATCAACGACGCCGCCGTAAGCAAAGACCTTTAAGCGAGCATGTCATGCTCATGCTGCCGGACAAACAACATAAAAGTAATATTGTGTGAAACAGCTGTCCGGCGAGAAACATCACAGTGTGTTCTCATTTAAAAGCGTCTTGTACACACAAGAACTAGTAAAGTTAAAAAATAATAATAATACAGACAGTGAACATAAAATTTAGTGCTTGAATACGCAGTTTGCTTAAAGGCTATGTTAATCAAGGTACAAATATTGTAACTATCGTAGATACTACTTAAAGACATCTTGGTCACTAATGAAGTCATTTACAGTGTAATATGCCCTACCCAACAAGCAGCGCTTGATGTGAGACTTAAATTTATTGAACGGCATATTGACGATATCAGATGGTATCTTGTTGTAAAAACGTATACAGTTCCCCGCAAACGAAGTGCTTACCTTACGGAGACGGTGACCTGGAATAGCGAGCTTATCCCTGTTTCTAGTATTTAAATTATGAACGTCGCGTTTATGCCTAAACTCATGTATGTGTTTACGTACATACATGATATTCTCAAAGATATATTGAGACGCGACTGTAAGAATATTGATTTCTTTAAATTTATCCCTCAGCGAAACACGAGACCCTAATTGAAAAATTGCACGTACAGCCCGCTTCTGTAGTACAAAGATGATTTGGATGTCAGCCGCTTTTCCCCATAGCAAAATTCCGTAGCTCATAACACTATGGAAATAACTATAGTACACAAGTCTCGCCGTCTCGACGTCAGTCAGTTGTCGAATCCGCTTTACCGCATAAGCCGCCGAACTTAGTTTACCTGCAAGTGTGGATATATGCGCACTCCATTGCAGTTTCGAGTCCAGAGTGACACCTAAAAATACTGTTCTATGTTCGAAGTCCAGTGTCTCATCCTTCAGTCGTATTCTATCCGCATTCATACTTTTCACGTTGGACAGAGAAAATTTAATGCACTTGGTTTTTGTGGCATTTAAAAGTAAGTTGTTGGCTGTAAACCAGTCAACAATTGTAGACAACGCAACATTGATGTCATTAAAATTATTCTGTTTCCTATCCGCTTTGAATATAAGAGAGGTATCGTCAGCAAACAAGACTATTTCATGTTTATCGCGTACTACATACGGGAGATCGTTAATATAGATTAAAAATAAGAACGGGCCTAGAATAGAGCCTTGAGGCACTCCCATAGCAACAGATGAACCAGAGGATTGTGTTCTGTTAATGTCTACCCGCTGAGTTCTGTGAGCAAGGTAAGATGTAATAAGATCAAGTGCACCGTTTTTGATGCCATAGTAGCTTAACTTCCGCACTAACGTAATATGATCAACACAATCAAAGGCCTTGGATAGATCACAAAACACTCCAATTACATCTAGTGATTTTTCCCAGGCATCAAAGATATGTTTTACCAAAGTGGAACCGGCATCGGTAGTAGATCGTCCCTTGGTAAATCCAAATTGGCTGCTATGAAGTAGCTTATGTTGATTAAAGTGTGAGGATATTTGATTAAGAATTAATTTCTCAAAAACTTTACTTAGTGCTGGTAGTATCGAAATCGGTCTGAAATTTGTAGGGTCTGATTTTGCCCCTGACTTAAACAAGGGTATGATCTTACTATGTTTCATCAGATCAGGAAATACTCCAATATCGACACACTTGTTAAACATAGTAGCTAGGTAAGGCGCAGTTGCCTCTAAAATGGAATTAAGTACTGTAACAGAGAGGCCCCAAAGATCTTCAGTCTTTTTGATATTAAGAGACCTAAACGTTTTGATCACAACTTTAGAGGTGACATGATAAAATTTAAACACATTCGTGCATTCCTTAACATTAGATCTTAACAATATTTCAGCCTTATCAGGAGATGATAGTAGAGATTTAGTAAAGGTATGCTCGTAAAAAACCGCTCGAATTCTTTTGCCACATCAAGGTCCGAATTTACTAAAGTATCTTCAACTTGCAGGCTGTAGTGCGGGTCTCTAATTCTAGTTCTACCAGTTTCAGTGTTAATTACGTTCCAAACGGTTTTAATCTTGTTGTCAGATTTACAAATTTTGTTCGAATAATACTCAGAGATCTGCTTGAATTCCTTAGAATAATTTTTGACGTACTCTAGAAACTCAGGCCTATGATCGACAGCTCTTATACCATACAACTCATACAATTTGTGCCTCTTTTTATGAATCTCCGGTGTAGCCCAATCACAAAATTTCGTACCTTGCTTGGCTTTTACCTTTTTCAGACTAAAGCAGGCATCAAATTCCTTAATAATACAATTAAATAAAGAAGTACATAAACTATCCGGATCTTCCCCAGTACACGTCATATTACTCAGTTGGTTAGTGACCTTGTTATTAAATAATTCTAATCGATTTTCAGTAATTTGTCTAAATATAAACTCTTGGGGCGCTTTATCAGTCTTCCCCGTAAAGGAAGCTTGCTGGCCGCAGTGATCTGAACTTAAGATATTGATTACGGATTTCTGAATAGGGTCAAAATTACTAGTTGCTGTAATTCTAGTTGGCTCATAGAACAGATTGACTAAATTAAAAGATTTAAAAGCACTCAGTAAGTTAATAGACGTGGGTGATTCGTCTAGCAGATTAACATTAAAATCACCACATACAACAATACACTTTTTAGTATTAAAAACACAACTAAGAACATTTTCCAAAATGCTCTCAAAAAGCTTGTAATCCGCCGTAGGGGGTCTGTATTAGGGAATGCAATTACCGGCCAAATTTGAAAACCGGTTAATTACCGACCTCGGTCCGGCAAAACCGGTTAACCGGTAAATTACCGGTTTTTCTGTTTTTTCAAATAAAAGAAAAAAAATGTTTGAAAATCGTATATTTCACTTTAAAAAATAATTTAAAAATAATGACAACTTGAAGTAATAATTGGAAACTTCGGTAGGTATAAGAAAAAATATCGACTGATTGATATTTTTTCTTATTTCTAAAATTAAAGAAATAATTTTTATGATTATCACACACAATTTACACGTAATTGCACATACATATGATAATTATTTTTAAATAACCGACAGTGAAAGCATAACATAAATCTTAGTTTAACGATTAAAAATCTGTTCTCAATTAGAGAATAAGTACAAGTATAAAAATCAACGTAAATATCAAATATAAAGAAATTATTTACTTAATAAAATAATTAACTATTAAAGCTACAGTCATTACAATAATCAACTAATCATATTTTAAAACAAAAAATAATCATCATTAAATCTACAGTAAAAGACGGACTTTAAACAGTCATCCTAAACTAACCACAATATAAATCTTTAATAAATATGATCTGGTAAAGTAAAAGATTTTTTTTTATAAAAATTACAACAATTTTCAAATTCCCGATATAATAACTAATAACTAGTTATTTAACAAGTATTTGGTTTCTTTGACAATAAATAATGTTTCAGAACAATTAAGGAATTAATTGTTTCATCATTCATGCGTGATCAAAATTTGGAACACATGTATCCAGCTGCAGAAAATGTACGTTCACACTCCACACTAGTTGGCTTTATGGATAGAAGTATCTTATATGCCTTTTCTAGGAACAGCCCCCTGTTTCCTCCGTTGTCGTGAAGTGCCATCTCAAACCAAATGACATTTGGACATAAAGCTTTTTGAATGGCTGGGTCGCTGCTATCCGAACTGGCCATAACCTTCTTACTCATTTCTTCTCGAAGTGTTTCCTTTATAGATTTAGATGTGGATGGACCCGGGTCAATCATTTGTAAATCTTGTAATGATTCTTCATTATCTGCCAGCGGCAATCCTTCTGTTAATGTGTGACTCCTGGATGTAACATTCTCATCTTCATTGCCGGCTTGAGGCAACAGCGCCATGATGATTGAGACTATATCATTTGTGGACGGACGGGAGAAAATTGAATTATTTTCCGTGTCATTATAAAAATCGTTTGGATTGTCAAGATACTTGAGTACACCTTGAATCACTTGATATCTCTCTTTAATCCTTTTCCTCAAAGTTGTTTCAAATGCGTTACTTAATGATCCCGGGATTTTGTTCAGCTTTGATAGTATAAATTTAAGTACAAAATCAGCTGTCAGCAAAGTTGCGTCATTTTCGCATAGCAACTCCAACGATCCTTTAAAAATCTCAAGAACTGAGTGAACATTTTTGATCAAATTCAGTTCCAGCGTGTCAAATTTTATGTCAGATTTAATGTCTATTAACGCTTTTTGCACACACGAAAACAACATTATGAATCTCTCCAACATTACTGCTAAAGAGCTCCAGCGAGTTTTGCAATCTATCATTAGGTTAAGTTCTTTACCAAAAGTCTGTTTAACGTATTTTTGCAGAGCTTGATCATTTTTTGTTGGTGATTTCCGGAACATCTTGCAAATTTTTCTCACTTTATCAATAACTAACTTAATGTTGGTATTTGAAATGGGCACTCTTATGCGACGGGTCTCAGTCTCAACCATAAAACTTTCACCATTTTCATCTTCACTGTCTATGTCAGAATCAGAATCCTCATGATCTGCACGACCACACTCTTCGTTTACTAACGGCACCGGCTGGGTTTTGTATAAGACGTCCAGTATCGCTAGTTGTAGGCCGTGAGCATAACATAGTTGATGGTAGACGGCTAAATTGCGACCCATTTTGACCATGACACTCGCCCCGTCCGTGGAAAGACCCACGATGTCATCTATTTTTAAATCATATTCCTCTAATCGGTCATTTAAGAGCTGTGTACAGGTTGTAGCTGTAGCAGAACCCCTTATCCTTATAAGGCCAATATTATAAAAATGTTTCGTGTTTTTAATGCCAGTAGAATGAATATTTACGTTAACATAACGCTTGTTAGCCGCAGAAGTCCATTCATCCATGGTTATCGAAAACATTTGTCCGTTTTTTTTCAGATTGCTCAAGTCTTGCTTGATTTCTTGTTTTACAGTTTCAAATCTATCGAACACTAATTTTCTAATAGTGTTCGCGGATAAGGGTAATTTGTGCCCGGCTTGATGAAATAAACGACAAAGATCAACTGAATTCACAAACACGCGAAATGCAATTCCATCAAGACATACCATTCGTGCAATTTTCCAGTCTATGGATTCCTCACTTTTAAAATAATCATTAATTTTCTTTTTTTTCGCTATCGGCTGAGGATCTTGATTTTCACCTGGTTGGCTTGTTGAACTCCCCGCTAAACCCCTTTCCGCTAGGTCATTTACAATTGAATATTATTATTATTTATAATTGAATTGAATTGGGCAGACTTTAAGTGGCTACGTAAGCCTGACGTGCTGCCTCCTTCAGCTTTCCATATTTTTTGACATAGCTTGTACTGGAACACGAGTGTAGTGTCCTTTTTAAAATCCATTTTAAGACTCAGGTTAATCTTCGCCATCAGACAGCTAGAAATTAGTCATTAGATTTTCTAAAACAAACTGAAAACAGCGCTCTCTCTGGAAAACATTGACAACTAATTAAACGATTAGACATTAAAATTTGACAGATTAATTCTGAGCGACTAGCGGAAATATAGGTTCACTTTGAGTTACCTAGATGGCGCTGAGGTGTGAAATAAAATAAATTAATAATATGAATTAAAACAGATCATTCTAATTAGAATTTAGGAAATAAATAGATTTATTTCGTTATGTTAGTAAAATAAATTAAAGAGGGAAGGTTTACACAAATTATTTTGTAGTGAAGTAACATTATAGTTGTGTAACCTAATAAAGAAAGATCTAATTGGCTGGAAGTTGAATAAAAAAAGAAATGACGGCTATAATGCTAAGGAGAGTAGGAGACAAGTTCAAAGTATAATGAACTAGACGATTAGACATTTAAAATTGACAGGTTAATTCTCAGCGACTAGCGGAGAAATGGGTTCACTTTGAATTACCTAGATGGCGCTGTGGTGCAAGCAAAGGAAATGGTTGAAATTAAATAAAAACAGATCATTCTAATTAGAATTTAGAAATAAATAAATTTGTTTCGTTATGTTAGTAAAATAAATTAAAGAGGGAAAGTTTGCACAAATTATTTTGTAATAAAGAATTGGCTGGAAGTTGAATTAAAAAAGAAATGACGGTTATAATGCTAAGGAGAGTAGGAGACAAGTTCAAAGTATAATGAACTAAACGATTAGACATTTAAAATTGACAGGTTAATTCTGGGCGACTAGCAGAGAAATGGGTTCACTTTGAATTACCTAGATGGCGCTGTGGAGCAAGCGAAGGAAATGGTTGAAATTAAAAAAAAAAAAAAAAAACATCATTCTAATTAGAATTTAGGAAATAAATAGGTTTATTTCATTATGTTAGTAAGATAAATTAAAGAGGAAAGAATTGCACAAATTATTTTGTAATGAGGTAACATTATAGTTGTAAAACCTAATAAATAAGGATCGAATAGGCTGGAAGTTGAAAAAAAAAAAAGAAGAATTATGACCGCTATGTTGCTAAAATGAGTAGGGGTCAAATTCAAAGGATAATGAACTTTGTTTGTTACATGTTATGTTAGAATAATCATTGTCATTAGAAGAGTAAATGCATTATTGCGGGAAAACTTCTACGCATCCCAGCTTCTCTATACGCAGGGACGCTAGAGAGACGCTAATATGAGGAGAGATGAGTTCAAACGAAAGTGAGCTTTATTTGTTACTTGAAATGATGAAATAGACACTAAAGTTGAATAATTGAAATTTCTTTTGCGGGAAAAGTTTACGCATCTAAGCGATCTTATACGCATGTTTCATACAGCGGGGCCGAAAATTAGGGGTTTCTACGCATGCTCAGGGTTTTCTATATAAAGTCTGGCGAGGGTCTGAGCGGGGCTTTTTTATTCCGGTCGTCGAAGGGGTGAGTTGATATTTTGCTGAGAGGTGTCACGTATCGTCCATTTTTGCCTTGTTGGTTTTTATTTATTTGTGTTGTGCTCGTATATTATAGGTGATATTATTTTGGGTGTCGCTTCACGTTGCGTTCGAGTAACGCTACAAGTTAACGATTATCGCTACACAGGAATGTTGTAGTTGACTTTATTTTGCTAGGATTGTGAGAATGTTTTAATAACTGGTGTTTGTGTGTTCCGGGATTGTTTTAACATGTTTATTAACCTTCTTTTGTTTTCCAGAACTCTGTAACGTCGCCACAAATGGTAGTCGGTTACGCAGAGCTCCAGGCAGTTGTAGTTTACGAAAATGAATACCTACACTCACATTTTGGTTGTGAGTTGAGACCTGAAGATTTCCACAATCAGGAAACGGACGGTTTTAACTCATTAACTGAGTGAGTTTGGAAGGTACGCGTACAAGGTTTCCTGATACCTTTATTCGGTATATCAGGCTCTGCTGAATGGTACTTTTTATGTCTCCTCTTCAGGGCCCGTAGAAGTGGATCCGAAATCAGTTTGCGATTGTTGTGTGGCCATCTAAAGTACCTTTGGCATTGATCCCCTTATTTATATATGTATATATAGACCACCGTAGGTATTTTCCCCACCTGGAAGCCAACTAAAGGCTAGAAATAGCCGGTCGAAGGGTCTTAGGACTACACACAGGAAGTTTTACTTCCGAAATCGAGGTTATGTTAGGTCTTAGTTGGTCTAGCAAAGGTTTTCTTACACCGGAATTCCTTTACACTACTCACACGTTTAACGTAACTGTAAAAGTCATTTTGGACTTTTAATTACTCTAAAACAATAGATTAATAGGTGGTTAGGGGTTATAGGTAGTCAGTAGCTTTTCCTTTACACCGAGGGAAGCTTATAAACACGTAATGTGACTAGCTAGGTATATGTAGACAAAGTTTGTTCTACTACTGGCATAGTAAAACAAGCTCTGTCGACGTAAGAATTATAATTATTGAACCAAGAAGACTTAAATTAGCCTTCTAAAGCCAATAGGAAAATTAGGAACTAGTAACAATTAATTCATGTTACAAATGTAAGCCTTTTAAATTAAATTCATATTAGGCAAATATTCAATCTAGGGTATCGAAACTTACTTATTGAATGTAATCTTGATAGTCTGTGGTTAGGTCTATCTATTCCTGTCAGAAACGTCAAATTCTAAGACTGTCCGTCTAATTAGAAAATAAATAAAGCGCTATAGGCTGCGGAGTATGTATGTTGTCCGATAAACCCGTGTTGGTATGATTAGGGAGTTCGTTTAACATGAAAGGTATTGTAGTGGTTATAATTAGCAGATAGTTAGAGATCTAAGTTTAAGAAGCATTCGCGTCTAACCTTAGTGATAAACCTAGGCGGCTAACTAGGGAGACGCCCGCAAACATGTTTTATCAGTTAGTGTGTATAAAAGAGTTCACGTTAAAACTGTCCCAAACGAATAAAAGTAATTAGTTAGCTATGTGTATTTACACAAGGTTGTTGTCATAGAAGTCATCTAAGCACGTAACGAAACTTATTAGTCTACGGTATTATTATTAACCTTCTAGGATAGTAAGGGTAAATTAAAGAGTTCACGTTAAAACTGTCTCAAACGAATAAAAGTAATTAGTTAGTTATGTGTATTTACACCAGGTTATTGTCATAGAAGTCATCTAAGCAAAACGAGAGTCTATGATATTATTATTAACTTTCTAGGATAGTAAGGATAAATAAGTACGGTTACATACCTGCTAAAAGATAAGCTAGGCTTATCATATTTAGATATTATTCCGAAGAGGTTCTAGTTGTAAGAATTAAATCGTTATCATTATAAGCTATACATTATCTTTAAACATCAGGTAGAGTAAATAAATCTAGGTTAACGTAGTCCTTTTGTATAGGTAAAATTCAAAGTGATACTTACGAGTTGGTCTGTCCTTTCAATACACCTTTAACAGCTATAGATGTGCGGTACATACCTAGCTACGGCTTACTGTCTCTGTCCAAGGACAATCAGTGGTCACTGTACTTACACATATGCTTAGTTGTTGTCTGAAGGAACCCTAGTGTTGAGTATACACTATGTGGTTCAAGAACACACCACCTTTGTGAGAATATTAAGGTTATTAAAGAAGTTATTTAGTGATAAAACCAAAAGACTACTAATTTAGTTAAATTAAGTGTTGAAACAGGATATCTGAAAGCGCACTAAATCAATTATAGGGCTACTTACTAGGGCTAATTAATTTTAGAAATAATTCAGTGTTGGCAATTTCAATGAAGTAGATGGTATATGTAAAATTTACACAATAGTGTCTCAGACTAAGTTATGAATGGTGAGGTTACACTAATTCATTATTATATTAAATTTTAAACTAAATAGTTTATGTACTAGGGATATAGTACTGAAATTGAATTATAGTAATCTGAGTGATTCAATAATTCATACTACAATCCAGAGTATAAAGGTTGTAGAACCCGCCTAGTAGGGTTACATTTACATGATAATTACAGTAGGTATACTACTAAATAGTTTGGTAGTTATGACTACAAATTATAGAGAAAGACACACAAAGTTAGTCATAGGCATATTGAGTTTAATTCTATAAGTAAGAAGTAACAGGCTAAGAAATAAGAATAAAGCCTAAAACTAAGCATTGATATTATATTATTCTAATATATTATTTTGTGTTCAAAAGTAAAATGAATAATTGAATTAAATAGTTTAATCCTTTGAGTTTGTCTCGGTCTCTCTTCTCAAAGGATCCTTTTGGAGAGACTAGTAGAATCAAGTTTACCTAATTGACTAGAATTAGTCTACTAAATTTAACACTAATAGAATAATGTGTTATACTAAATAATAAAAGATATATTAGTGGGCGGGCTCTGAGGTTATGGATGAAGAGCAGCGGAACGGCGTGTGATGGGGCCGTTAGTAGTAGGGAATCCCCTGTACTGCCCCCGACTCTGCTCCCCCGAAAAAAATGGTGCTCTGACGAGCGAGAGGCGGGGTTTCGCTCCTAAAAAAAATAGTAGTTTATTCCTAGTATTTTTTTCGGTGTTTATCCCCCCATTTAGAGCGTTTGGGGCGGGTCCCGAGACTCCCAGATCACTCCTTCCCATAGCTTGCAATAGTCCATGTACTCAATACAAAAGGTTATCAACTACCTGGGTACCCTTCTGTCCCTTTGCTCGCCCACCCTATTGTTCGCCCGAACGTCAGCCCCTTTGTTCTCGGTGGTGTCCAACACCATTGTCTTGCATTGGGCGCGTTCCTACCTTTTATTACATATTACCTGATTGCGCTATTAATTGTTGTAATGCGATTTTTAATTTTACCTACGTGTTTCTCATATTATTTAATTAAGTAACCATAGTGGTTTTCTTAACATACTGTTTTTAAGGGTCATAGTTCTAACCTAACCTAACCTAGCTTGTTGAAGTTAGCCTAACATCGTGAAACCTGTCCTAGCTTAACATACCTACTGTTTTTTAAGGGTTACAGTTCTAACCTAACCTAACCTACGTTACTGAACATACCTACTGTTTTTAAGGGTTACAGTTCTAACCTAACCTAACCTACCTTACTGAAGTTAACCTAAAATTATACAACCTAATCTAACTTAACATACCTACTGTTTTTAATACTTACCTAACCTAGCTTGGTTAAGTTGACCTAACATTATACAACCTAATCTAACTTAAAATACTTACTGTTTTTAATACTTTGAAGAAAATAAAGATGAACCAACCAACAAAGAAGTTACGAGTGGTTTTAATTTTTAACACCCCATGGTCGACTATTTTGAAGGATCACCTAACTTTACATGAGCTTAACCTAAGCTAAGAGCTGATTTAAATCTAGCTTTAGTCCTAAGTTTCACTTAATTGAATTTACCTAAGTTAATTTTAGTAAATCTAGCTAATCGTAGTATTCGTAGTATTATCTTAAGCTGTTGTTACTTAGAGTGTATTCTAAACAACTATCAAAACCATATATTGCATATAGGTATTTCTAAATGAATTACCTTCACTTAGGTTGTTAAAAATATAGTGGTTAAATGCAATCTAACCTACGTACGGGTATGTATCTACGAGCATGTATCTGCGGCTAACATTGGGTATGACATTATCTATCTAGTACGTATATGTGGTTTACCTTCACATACATTTTAATTTTATTGTAACACACTAGTATGTAAAACTTAAACGGAGCATGTAAACTGGTTCTGACTTGATTCAAAGTGCTATGGAGTAGGTGTATCAATCAAAAAAGCCTGTATCGACAAGTTTTGTGTACCCGAGTGCACTGTTATAACGGTTTAATTGTTTTATTGGTAGCCGCCTATTATGTTTTATGGTCACAACGGGTGCGATTGTTACTTGTGCGTTTTATTATTTTGGGTGTTGCTGAATAAGCGTCGTCTGTGTTAGATGAACAAGTTCAAACACGTTTTTAGGAAGACGCTTAACTTACGGAGCGTATAAAAGCGGTGGGGTATTGTGTCTGAACAACTATTAGCCGCGCAACAGTCTTCGTTACCGGAGCTCCCTGTACTTAAAGTAGTATATAGACATAATAGTGTTGTGTCGTGCAGTGAAGTGTTTATAAAAAGGTCTAATAATGGATGTGAGTATGTACAAATATTTTAACTTAATTGTGTGTTTTTTAGCATTTGTTCACCGTGTTTTTGTTAAGAGTATTGTATTTAAACAGTTGTGTAATTTATTGTTTGATATTGTTTCAGTTCTCTGAAAATACTTTCAAGAACTATTACTACCCGGAAAATAAAGATGAATCAACCGACGAAGAAGGCACGCCTGGTTTTAAAGTTAAGCAGGCCATGGCAAAAAAGCGTTCAGTAAATAACATCGACAGCTTTTTTGAACCTCCCAAGAAGAAAACTAAAGTATTGAAGCGCTCTTCCAATGTCAGCCAAAGTTCTCCTGACGGGGTGGGCTATATATCAACCGGACAAGACGACGGGGCATACGCTTCTCACTTGATTAAAATCGAGATATATGATTTGCAAAAAATTAAAAACATTCCGCCCACTGAGCACTGGAAACACGCAGATGTGAGATTAAAATTCTACGCGCCTTCTGAAGAAGACACTCAGCTCCAAACTACACGTGATGTTATATTTAACATCACAAAGCAAGTAGCTTCTAAAGACAGTTGTATGAAATATTTTATTGACAATAAGAAACAGTGATAAAAAGTGTTTGTGTAGGTTAAACAAAAGCTTGTTATTGTATTATCTACATGTAAAAACCTTACCTTTTAAGAATTCAAGACCTTTTCCAGTCTAAACAATTATCTTTTCTTTGTAAAATTAAATTGTGCGAAATACTTTATTTACTATAAGATGCAGTGATAAAAAGTGTTTGTGTAGATTAAACAAAATGGATAGTTTGAACTGTGACATCTATGATGCCCAACTCATCAGACTCTGTGAAGAGCTTGAAGAAGATCAAGAATTATACGCCATTGGGGAATTTATAAGCCAACTTCATCGTGACGCGTAAGTAATATTTTTGATTCCTAATATTCCTGTTCTAACCTGTTTATAAGTTCTTGAGCAATACTTGACGAAGGATGGGTTTCCGACTCGTTGAGACTTGATCTTATTGTTATGGAAACAATTAGGAGGGGGCGCTCCTATATAACCGAGGTACCCGATGTTGATATCATTCACTGTTTTGGTTGCTGTGTTTGAGTTACTAAGTGCCTGTTTATTCCATCATGGTGTTCGTCATAATCCATTTAGTCCGTGATCAAATTGAGTGTTTAAGTAAACAGTTTATTATAGCTAATTTCCATAGAAGCATACGGTTGTGGTTTATATCAAATCAATTACCAGTCACTCTATTAGAAGATCCTGATATAAGACCATATTTTACACCATGTGATGGACATATTAAAGGCAAACAGAATAGTTCATCATCAGATGTGATTGATGGAGTTTTAACAATGCAAGCATACTGCCAACAATGTACCCAAGATTTAGGTTAGTATAGTATCCCAACCAATTAATCCATAAGTCTGTATTTGTTATTAACACATACATTATGTTTAATTTCATGTTTTCTTATGTTTATAGATCTTCTCAAGTCGGGCGTGGAGTAAAGAGGACAGCTTCGGAGTCAGAAGACGTGCTGACAAAGAAAAACCGTCCTTCAACCAGTCACGATGCAGAATCAATATCACCCGAATTTTTTTTAGATAAAAATGTGAGTACAGAAAATAATGATAATGTTGAATGTTCTGTGTGCAGTAAGTTTGTATCCAAAAGATATTTTACCAACCATTTGAATAGTAACATGCACAAAAATAATGTCTTAAGGTCCGACGATCAGTGGGTTAATGTACAGTTAATTGAAAACGCATTTAGGAATAGGGTGGCTACGTATAGAATATTGCTTAATGAAAATGTTCACAATCCATTTACCCCCGAAACAATTTTACAAAACAATAAAGAAAAAATCTTTACATTATTGGATCGATCACTTGCTGATCATTGTGCCTTAAAAGTAAATTTTATTCTCAATGCAGATTTTACTCAAGATAGCAAACAACTGAATAATACGTTTGACTTTCAATTTAGCAACAATGTAGTAAATCATAGCAGCGACAAAAATGATATTTTTGTAACTATAGTTAACGAAATTTTGACAAGATTATCTAACTTTGAGAGAAAAGATAGTGGTTGGAGTTTAGTAAAATTCAACTATCTAGATGTGAATGTAAATAAATTTAACCCATTACGTGGTTCTTCCTATATAGAATTACCGCGAGATATAATGAATAAAAAGGCAGTTATTAACGTGAAAAACAATGACCATGAATGTTTTAGATGGGCTGTATTGTCGGGGTTATATGCACCTACTAACCATCATACAAATACAACGAATTCATATATATTGCATAAAAATAAATTAAATTTTGAAAATTTTACTTTCCCATTTAAATTAACTGATATTCATAAATTTGAAAAAATAAATGATATAAGCATAAATGTTTTTGGACTCGAGTACAATTTACAAAGTAAAAAACATGATGTGATAGGACCATTACACTTTACTAAATGTAAAAAAGCCATGCACTTAAACTTATTATATTTAACCAAAGGTAGCGAAGCACATTATTGCTTTATCAAAAATTTATCTAGATTAGTATCTACACAACTGAATAATACACAACATGCTGTACATATTTGCGATGGTTGTCTAACAAGCTTTACATCAAATGAAAATTTATTGAATCATCAAAGAAATGACTGTTTCCATGTTTGTACAAATTTACCTTCAGAACAGGATAAAAGGAAAAACTGGTTCAATGAAAATGTGTCATCTAACCAACTTACCTTCAATAATTATGATCGTAAATTAAGGGTGCCTTTTGTTGTTTATGCCGATTTTGAGGCTTTTTTAAATCCAATTCCTTCCTGTTTCAATAATCCTAGTACATCCTCTACAACAAATATACAAAAACATGAGGTATATAGTTTTGGATACTACATTAAGTGTTCTTATGATGATAAGTTGTCAATATATAGAACATATAAAGGTAAAGATTGTGCCGAGACATTTATGAAATACATTAAAAAAGATTTAGAAAACATTTGTAGGAGTAATACTTTTGCCAAAACTCCTTTACCTTTGTCTGATGCAAATAATTTAGATGTTGCTCAGAGTATCACATGTTACATTTGTGATGAAAAATTAAAAGGTGAATCCACTATTTCTTATAATCATCATACAGGTTTTTATGAAGGAGTAGCACATCAAATTTGTTCTGAAAAATACAGGCCACCTAATTTTGTACCTGTATTTTTCCATAATTTGAGCAACTATGATAGTCATTTTATAGTACATGGTCTTGGATTTGAGGAAGGAAACATTGAATTGATACCAGAGAACAAAGAGAAATACATTTCCTTTACTAAATCCTTGAAAGTGAATAATCGCACAATAAAATTGAAATTTCTTGATTCACTTAAATTTATGAGTTGTAGTCTTGAAAAATTAGCCAAAACCTTGACACCCGAACAATTTCGTGAATTAAAATTGAGTTTCCCATGTGAAGAGGATTTTAAACGATTAATACGAAAGGGTATCTATCCCTATGAACACATGACATCATATGACTCGTTAAAGTTAACTTCTCTTCCCTCTCAAGATAAATTCTACAGTTCTCTGACTGATTGCAACATTTCAGAAGACGATTATAAACATGCGAAAGATGTTTGGTCTCATTTTCATTGTGAAAATATGGGGGATTATTCTGATTTGTATTTAAAAACAGATGTTTTGTTACTAACAGATGTATTTGAAAATTTTAGAAATGTATGTCTTAGAACTTATGGGTTAGATCCAGCCCATTACTATACTGCTCCGGGATTAAGTTGGGACGCGATGCTCAAAACTACAAAAATAAATCTAGAACTCTTAACCGACATTGATAAAATAGCTTTCATAACTAAAAATATTCGAGGTGGCATATCACAATGCAGTAAAAGACACGCAAAAGCTAATAATAAATTTATGTCAGAATATGATCAAAATATTCCTTCTTCATATCTTATGTATTTGGATGCAAATAATCTTTATGGTTGGGCTATGTCCCAATGTCTCCCTACTGGTAAATTTGAATGGGTAAATGTAGATACTGATTTTAATGTTTCTGATGATGCTGAACATGGATTCATTTTAGAAGTCGATCTAGAATACCCTAATGAATTGCATGACTCTCATTCGGATTTACCATTCTGTCCTGAAAATGTTTGTTTAGGGAATTCCAAAGAAAAAAAATTGATACCTAATTTAAATAGGAAAATGAATTATGTTCTACATTACAGAAATCTTAAACAATGTTTGAAGAATGGTTTGCAATTACTTAAAATCCATCGCATTTTGAGATTCGAACAATCTAAGTGGTTAAAAAGTTACATAGATTTAAACACACGCATGCGATCGCAGGCAACTTGTGATTCTGATAAAGATCACTATAAAAGTATGAATAATTCAATGTTCGGTAAGACCATGGAAAATGTTTTGAAATATGTTAACGTTAAATTGTTAAATCATTGGAAAAATCATGGGAAATCACAGGGGGTTGAATCCATGATAGCGAAACCTGAGTTCCACAGTTTATCAGTATTTTCGGAGAACTTAGTTGCTATTCAATTGAATAAAACTAAAATCTTTTATAATAAACCAATTTACTTAGGATTTTGTATTTTAGATATATCTAAAACTTTCATGTATAAATTTCATTACGATTACATGAAAACCAAATATCAAGAAAATCTCAGGCTTCTTTATACAGATACCGATAGTTTAGTATATCAAATATTCACTGAAAACTATTATGAGGACATAAAATCAGAGCTCGATTTATATTTTGATACATCAGACTATCCATCTAACAATCAATATGGTTTACCATTAATAAATAAAAAGCGGTTAGGGTTTTTCAAAGATGAAAACAATGGTAAAAATTTTAAAGAGTTTGTTGGCCTACGATCTAAAATGTATGCCTTAGATGTTGAGAATCATAGTCTTATATCAAAAGCTAAAGGAGTCAATAAATGTGTTACTAAAAAACTGACCCTCAACGATTATAAAAAGTGTTTATTTGAAAAAAATATGCAACATGCTCAAATGCTGAGATTTAAATCAATAAAACATGTAATATTTACTCAAAATATAAATAAAGTATCATTATCTCATAACGATACAAAACGGTACTTGTTAGAAAACTCTTCGGACACTCTAGCGTGGGGACATTATAAAATACCCCATGGATCATCACAAAATAATTATTCCATGTAATTTATAATCACAGAACATTCAAAAATTTCAACTTTATTTTTTGTACATTGTGTATTTTTAATTTTTAATTGTGAATTGTGAATTGTAATAATTGTAGAAAATGTAAATACATTTTAGTTTTTTGTAAATATAAATTGGTGAAGGTGAATTAAAATAAAGTGGTTGTACTCTGTATTTGTTTTTTAGTTATTATTTTATAGTAACTTGAAAAGAGACTTATGTTGAGTTTTTGTACTGGTTCTTTAAAAAAAAATGATACTCAGAAAAGTGTAAATTTCAAAATAAAAAAAAAATTTGACTATGATATCTTTGTTTTGTTTAATGTGTTTACCCTTATTTTGGTGGATTTATTTAAAAAGTAATTGAGTTCATAAATTGTGTCATTTCAAGTTTATCTGTTTTCATATCAACACGTATTACGAGTTTTAATTATGATACATTTTTATCATCCTTTCACAACCATTGTAGCTGGTCCAAGTGGATGTGGCAAAACTCAATTTGTCACAAACTTTTTAAATAATTTCAAAGATGTATGTAATGTTGAATTCGATGAAATTATTTGGTGTTATGATGAAATGCAACCCCTGTACAATCTGGAAAATGTAAATTATAGTCAGGGAATACCAGATTTTTCAATGTTTGATGGGAAGAAACCTAAGCTTCTTATAATAGATGACGTGATGAGAGAATCAGATGGACGAATAGTTGACATTTTCACAAAAGGTAGCCATCATAGAAACTTAAGTGTTTTTTATATTACTCAAAACATATTTCATCAGGGGAGAGGCCAACGAGATATTTCACTAAATACAAGTTACATTGTATATTTTAAGAATCCCAGGGACAAAACCCAAATACGCTACTTGTCACGACAAGTTTACCCGGAAAACCCAAAATTTGTAGATGAAGCCTACAAAGATGCTACTAAAGAACCACATGGTTACCTCATGATTGATTTGAAACAAAATACAAATGACATATGTCGTTTTAAAACAAAAATATTTCCGTTTGATGGACATTGCACAGTGTATGTTCCTAAAAAGGGGTTTAAATACGATAAAAATCAACAAATTTTAGTCAGTTCTACATGATGCATGCGAGAGTAAACACATATAAACATTTACTTGAAGCATTGCAGTTGCTTAAACCAAAATATCGCACGGCGTTACTTAAATCTTGTGATGATGATGAGATCAACATTATTTGTGAGTGCATTTATAACGTCCTAAATGGAAAAATTCCTTTAGAAAAAAAAGAAAAATCTAAATTAAAAAAATATAAAGATATCTTACGGAAATTAGTTTCAAAAGGAAAACATAAAATAAGAAAAACTGTTATAATTCAAAAGGGAGGTGCATTTCTACCTATTATATTAGGAGCAGTTTTAAGTGCCTTAGTTAACTCTTTATCATAAACAAAATGGAAAATACGAAAAAAATGCTATTAGTAGAATCAGATTTTATTGAAAGACTCAAACGCAATGAGAGCCTACCTGAAAATTCATCATCCCGTCTAGATGCTGAGATGCAAAAAATCCTTAAAAGTAAAATGAATGATCGTGAAAAGTGGACCTTATATTCACAAGCATTGCAACGATTTTTACATTTTATTGAAACAGATCGAAAACCATTTAGAATACCAATCGTAACGGAGGGGGAGGTTCAACTCAACTACGAAAGTAATGATCTAAAGTCAAAAGTGAACAAAAAGGAGGTTAATGAATATAATGAGTCAGTTGCAAAACCACCTTTACCAGAAGGAGATGGTACTACAGCAGTTACACCGATTGGTAAAACAAATCCAGAACCGATGCCAATTAGCCCATCAAAAATTATAGATATATTACCCAAATCATATGAGAAAAAAACTCGAACTTTGTTGGATTGCATTGTTTTAAGTAAACCAAAAATTTGGTGGAAGCCAACTGGTGAAGTTGTAATAAACAACCGCACCATTTCAAATAGTAATATTACTGATCTGATAAGTGACACGGTTAGATCTCTAAAACGTCCTAAACCAACAGGGTGGGAAGAGTTTGCATTACTTTTAAGAGATATAAGAGTTCCTTTAAGCTGCATAGGCAATCCTGCAAACTTGGAATTTATTAAAACAGCTCAATCGATTGAACCCATTACATTACCTGCATCAACAAGTACGAGATCGTCAACAGATAAAGAAAAACAAAGAGCTACACCACTTACTACAGGACAACTTAAGCGTCATCATAAGAAAATTGATTGGGAAAAATGGACTCCTTATTAGATATTAATAGGATCTACTATGATGTCTCCAATCCAGCTGGTTATAGTAGTTTAAATAATATAGCGAAGGAAATGAAAGAACAAATGAACAAAGAGGAAGTAAAAAAATGGTTACAATCTCAAGATACGTACACGCTACATAAACCTATTCATAAGCGATTCACCAGAAATAGATATATCCTATCTAACTTTAATGAACTCTGGCAAGCTGATCTAAGTGACATGAGTACGTATAGTCAATATAATCATGGATACAAATATATTCTTTGTGTTATTGATGTGTTCAGTAAATATGCTTTTGCGAGAGCAATGAAAAAGAAAGATTCATCAACAGTTAAAGAATGTTTTGAAAGCATATTTACCGAAGCCAACTCTGTTCCTCGTCATATACAATCTGATAAAGGTACAGAATTTGTTTCAAAGGTAGTGAGAGATTATTTTAAGAGCAAAAACATTAATTATTATACTACTAATAACCCCGACATTAAAGCAAGTATAGTAGAAAGGTTTCAAAGAACTCTTAAAATGAAAATGTGGCGTTACTTCACCCATAATAATACATATAATTACACAAAAATTTTACAAGATCTTCTTCATTCGTACAACCATACCTATCATTCTAGCATTAAAATGCGACCAATTGATGTTAATTCTGGTAATATTATGACCGTTTGGAATAATTTATATTATCGAAAAAAAGATAGACAAATTTCATTGGAAACACCAAAATTTAATGTAGGCGATCATGTTAGAATAACTAAATATAAACATGTATTCCAAAAGGGTTATGAAAGTAACTGGAGTGATGAAATATTTATAATAAATTCAATTATTAATAGATCACCGCGAGTTGTTTATATGTTAAAGGATTTGGAAGGCGAACCCATCATTGGTACATTTTATTCTAAAGAGTTACAAAAAGTGACTTACCTCCCCTCCACCGAGTATAAAATTGATAAAATAATACGTTCGCGTCATATTAGAGGCATAAAGGAAATACTAGTGAAGTGGCAAGGTTATCCCAATAAATTTAACTCTTGGATACTCGCATCAAGCTTGAAAAAAATATGAACGAAAATAGTTTTTATTTAACTTTGTTAAGCAACAGTTCAACGGATTACTATACGGACAACACGACTGCACATTTTCTAACTAAATTACCTAAGAACATAAAATTAGAAGGGGAGTGGGTAGTTGGATTAGTGGAATTTCAATACCCGTGTTCCATGTATAATGTTCAAGATCATGAAAATATAATTTACATAAAGAAAAAGGTGGTGTCACCCACAAACAAGTCAACGAAAATTGTTGATATAAAAACTCATATACCAGCCACTACATACGATAATATTGATCATTTCCTTCAAGCGTTTAATGAGAACCCTCAACTAAAAAATAATGTCAAATTTAGGTATGATACATTGACAAAAATGGTTGGAGTAACAACAACAAATAATGAAATAACCTCTATCATAACAACCCCGATACTAAGCCTCCAGCTGGGTTTCAAACCGAGATCAAATTTGAAACAAGTTACATATGGAAAAAACCCTGCCAATTTATATTTAGGGTTACCACCACAAATATTTGTTTACACCGATATAATTCATCCGCAAGTAGTTGGAGATGTTATAACAGCATTGCTTAGAATAATACCACTAGATCCAACTAAGTTTATTTATGGTGCATATAAAACTCACATTTTCTCACCTGCTCACTATGTACCGGTTTTACGTAGGGAGTTCGATACTATTGAAATAGATATAAGAACAACTACCGGTGTTAATGTACCATTCCAATTTGGTAGCTCCTGCGTGAAGCTACACTTTCAACGAGTAAAATGAATTATAACAGATCGTCAGTCTCTTGCCCTTACCAGCATTATTATTCGCATCAAGCCGGCTCTGGTGTAGGAATTGTCTATAAAGGAGTTCCATTTCAACGAGGGCATGGTATAGGGAGTTTTTTGGGAGGGCTATTTAGATCAGTGCTCCCTTTGTTATCTAGTGGTTTGAAAACCATTGGAAAAGAAACGTTAGGTGCAGGGGTTGGTTTGTTATCCGATATGGTAAATTCACGCCCTATGGATAGTTCGATTAGATCACGATTCAAGGAGGCAAGTGCTAATTTAAAAAGAAAAGCCGATGAAAAAATTGATTCCCTCATGTCGGGATCTGGGTATAAAATGACATCTAAAAGAAGGGAACCGCTCATTACATTGAAAGCATCGAGACGAAGAGGAAGTAAAAAAAATAAAAACAAAACTCTTGAGGATATATTTACAAACTAAATAATGTCATTCCTACATAGTCACTCTTGTGAATGTGCGAAATCTGAATTAGATATATTTGCCCTTCCATCAACTCAAACAAGTATTGAAAGTGGACAGTGGGTTCATTACAAACCAATTTCATCTTTAAGTGATGACGCTCCCATCGAATTCCAAGTTCCCGGATCAGGAGATGACTATGTTGATCTATCCCACACAATGTTACATATTAATGCTAAAATATTGAATCAGGATGGTACAAAATTAAAACCAGATAGCCTGGTTGCACCCGTCAATAACTGGTTACATTCCCTTTTCAGCCAACTAGATGTATATTTAAATCAAAAACTCATATCACCCCCAAACAATACATATGCTTACCGTGCTTATATGGAAAATCTTCTAAACTATGGACCAGCAGCCAAAGAAACTCACCTTACTTGTGGATTGTGGTATGCTGATACTGCAAATCATATGGATACTGTTGATGCAAATAACAAAGGGTTTCACAAAAGACTAGAATTTACCAAAGAGAGTAAGGAAGTGGAAATGATGGGGCATTTACATGCCGACATATTTAACCAAGAGAAATTCTTAATAAATGGTGTCGAAATACGTATTAAGTTAGTACGTTCGAAGGAGTCATTTAATCTAATTTGTCACCAAGATAAAAAAATTAAAGTGCAAATAATGGATGCCAGCCTCATTATAAGAAGGGCACGAATTAATCCTAGCGTTTTGTTAGCACATCAAAAAGTATTGGCAACAACGACTGCAAAATATCCTATTACAAGAGCAGAAGTTAAGGTTCTTACATTACCGTCGGGGATACAGGGTAAAACATTGGATAATATATTTCTCGGGCAAATTCCTAAAAGATGTATTATTGGTTTTGTATCAAATTCAGGGTTTAATGGCAATTTAGCTATGAATCCATTTAATTTTCAACACTATAATATGAATTCGTTTAGTTTATATGTCGATGGTCATGAAATTCCTTCTAAAACATTACAACCATCATTTGGTTCTGGATCTGGGTTAATAGCATCATCATATCACACTTTATTTTCCGGAACTGGTATTCATTTTCACAACGAAGGTAATGATATAAGCAGAACGGATTATGGAGTAGGTTATTGTTTGTTATGTTTTGATTTAACCCCTGATTTATCTGCTAGTTCAACTTCACACTGGAATCTTGTAAGACATGGAAGTGTTCGCTTAGAAATTCGCTTTGATGTTGCTCTACCCTGCACCATTAATTGTATTGTGTATGCAGAATTTGATAACGTTATTGAAATAAACAAAAATCGTGATATATCTGTAGATTACAATAGTTAGTAAACACATAAATACAATGTTTTAATCAATTTAGTTTATTTCATTGTAGCCATTGTTGGCAACATCATCAAATTATTCATATTTTTTTTATTAAAAATGGATACAAATGAAATTCAATTTTGTATGAAAAAAATCAGCCCTTCGTTTGAATTAAACGTTTTTGCTGCTAACAAAATTCCTATTTGGGCTAATCTTCCCGTCTTTATTGTGAGTAATTTGGACCCAGACTCGAAACCGGGCTCCCACTGGGTTGCTATACATATTGACATTAATGGTATAGGGGAATACTTTGACTCCTTTGCTCGGAAACCTTCAGGTTATCATAAGTTATTTTTAAAAAGGAATACCAAGCGCTGGTCTTATAACTATAAACCACTTCAAAACCATTTTACCTCTGTTTGTGGGGAATATTGTTTAGTTTATTTGTATTTTAAGTTTCATGGAAAAACTATGAAAGATTTGCTAAGTTTGTTTTCTGAAAATACATTATGTAATGATCTTATATTAAGAAATATGTTTAAGACTTTTTTTGTGAAATAAAAGAATATGTGAACTAAAATATGATTTTTATTTTTACATGTAATACAATAACATTTTGTTTAATCTACACAAACACTTTTTATCACTGCATCTTATAGTAAATAAAGTATTTCGCACAATTTAATTTTACAAAGAAAAGATAATTGTTTAGACTGGAAAAGGTCTTGAATTCTTAAAAGGTAAGGTTTTTACATGTAATACAATAACAAGCTTTTGTTTAACCTACACAAACACTTTTTATCACTGTTTCTTATTGTCAATAAAATATTTCATACAACTGTCTTTAGAAGCTACTTGCTTTGTGATGTTAAATATAACATCACGTGTAGTTTGGAGCTGAGTGTCTTCTTCAGAAGGCGCGTAGAATTTTAATCTCACATCTGCGTGTTTCCAGTGCTCAGTGGGCGGAATGTTTTTAATTTTTTGCAAATCATATATCTCGATTTTAATCAAGTGAGAAGCGTATGCCCCGTCGTCTTGTCCGGTTGATATATAGCCCACCCCGTCAGGAGAACTTTGGCTGACATTGGAAGAGCGCTTCAATACTTTAGTTTTCTTCTTGGGAGGTTCAAAAAAGCTGTCGATGTTATTTACTGAACGCTTTTTTGCCATGGCCTGCTTAACTTTAAAACCAGGCGTGCCTTCTTCGTCGGTTGATTCATCTTTATTTTCCGGGTAGTAATAGTTCTTGAAAGTATTTTCAGAGAACTGAAACAATATCAAACAATAAATTACACAACTGTTTAAATACAATACTCTTAACAAAAACACGGTGAACAAATGCTAAAAAACACACAATTAAGTTAAAATATTTGTACATACTCACATCCATTATTAGACCTTTTTATAAACACTTCACTGCACGACACAACACTATTATGTCTATATACTACTTTAAGTACAGGGAGCTCCGGTAACGAAGACTGTTGCGCGGCTAATAGTTGTTCAGACACAATACCCCACCGCTTTTATACGCTCCGTAAGTTAAGCGTCTTCCTAAAAACGTGTTTGAACTTGTTCATCTAACACAGACGACGCTTATTCAGCAACACCCAAAATAATAAAACGCACAAGTAACAATCGCACCCGTTGTGACCATAAAACATAATAGGCGGCTACCAATAAAACAATTAAACCGTTATAACAGTGCACTCGGGTACACAAAACTTGTCGATACAGGCTTTTTTGATTGATACACCTACTCCATAGCACTTTGAATCAAGTCAGAACCAGTTTACATGCTCCGTTTAAGTTTTACATACTAGTGTGTTACAATAAAATTAAAATGTATGTGAAGGTAAACCACATATACGTACTAGATAGATAATGTCATACCCAATGTTAGCCGCAGATACATGCTCGTAGATACATACCCGTACGTAGGTTAGATTGCATTTAACCACTATATTTTTAACAACCTAAGTGAAGGTAATTCATTTAGAAATACCTATATGCAATATATGGTTTTGATAGTTGTTTAGAATACACTCTAAGTAACAACAGCTTAAGATAATACTACGAATACTACGATTAGCTAGATTTACTAAAATTAACTTAGGTAAATTCAATTAAGTGAAACTTAGGACTAAAGCTAGATTTAAATCAGCTCTTAGCTTAGGTTAAGCTCATGTAAAGTTAGGTGATCCTTCAAAATAGTCGACCATGGGGTGTTAAAAATTAAAACCACTCGTAACTTCTTTGTTGGTTGGTTCATCTTTATTTTCTTCAAAGTATTAAAAACAGTAAGTATTTTAAGTTAGATTAGGTTGTATAATGTTAGGTCAACTTAACCAAGCTAGGTTAGGTAAGTATTAAAAACAGTAGGTATGTTAAGTTAGATTAGGTTGTATAATTTTAGGTTAACTTCAGTAAGGTAGGTTAGGTTAGGTTAGAACTGTAACCCTTAAAAACAGTAGGTATGTTCAGTAACGTAGGTTAGGTTAGGTTAGAACTGTAACCCTTAAAAAACAGTAGGTATGTTAAGCTAGGACAGGTTTCACGATGTTAGGCTAACTTCAACAAGCTAGGTTAGGTTAGGTTAGAACTATGACCCTTAAAAACAGTATGTTAAGAAAACCACTATGGTTACTTAATTAAATAATATGAGAAACACGTAGGTAAAATTAAAAATCGCATTACAACAATTAATAGCGCAATCAGGTAATATGTAATAAAAGGTAGGAACGCGCCCAATGCAAGACAATGGTGTTGGACACCACCGAGAACAAAGGGGCTGACGTTCGGGCGAACAATAGGGTGGGCGAGCAAAGGGACAGAAGGGTACCCAGGTAGTTGATAACCTTTTGTATTGAGTACATGGACTATTGCAAGCTATGGGAAGGAGTGATCTGGGAGTCTCGGGACCCGCCCCAAACGCTCTAAATGGGGGGATAAACACCGAAAAAAATACTAGGAATAAACTACTATTTTTTTTAGGAGCGAAACCCCGCCTCTCGCTCGTCAGAGCACCATTTTTTTCGGGGGAGCAGAGTCGGGGGCAGTACAGGGGATTCCCTACTACTAACGGCCCCATCACACGCCGTTCCGCTGCTCTTCATCCATAACCTCAGAGCCCGCCCACTAATATATCTTTTATTATTTAGTATAACACATTATTCTATTAGTGTTAAATTTAGTAGACTAATTCTAGTCAATTAGGTAAACTTGATTCTACTAGTCTCTCCAAAAGGATCCTTTGAGAAGAGAGACCGAGACAAACTCAAAGGATTAAACTATTTAATTCAATTATTCATTTTACTTTTGAACACAAAATAATATATTAGAATAATATAATATCAATGCTTAGTTTTAGGCTTTATTCTTATTTCTTAGCCTGTTACTTCTTACTTATAGAATTAAACTCAATATGCCTATGACTAACTTTGTGTGTCTTTCTCTATAATTTGTAGTCATAACTACCAAACTATTTAGTAGTATACCTACTGTAATTATCATGTAAATGTAACCCTACTAGGCGGGTTCTACAACCTTTATACTCTGGATTGTAGTATGAATTATTGAATCACTCAGATTACTATAATTCAATTTCAGTACTATATCCCTAGTACATAAACTATTTAGTTTAAAATTTAATATAATAATGAATTAGTGTAACCTCACCATTCATAACTTAGTCTGAGACACTATTGTGTAAATTTTACATATACCATCTACTTCATTGAAATTGCCAACACTGAATTATTTCTAAAATTAATTAGCCCTAGTAAGTAGCCCTATAATTGATTTAGTGCGCTTTCAGATATCCTGTTTCAACACTTAATTTAACTAAATTAGTAGTCTTTTGGTTTTATCACTAAATAACTTCTTTAATAACCTTAATATTCTCACAAAGGTGGTGTGTTCTTGAACCACATAGTGTATACTCAACACTAGGGTTCCTTCAGACAACAACTAAGCATATGTGTAAGTACAGTGACCACTGATTGTCCTTGGACAGAGACAGTAAAGGGACAGAAGGGTACCCAGGTAGTTGATAACCTTTTGTATTGAGTACATGGACTATTGCAAGCTATGGGAAGGAGTGATCTGGGAGTCTCGGGACCCGCCCCAAACGCTCTAAATGGGGGGATAAACACCGAAAAAAATACTAAATTTTTTTTTTTTTTTTTAGGAGCGAAACCCCGCCTCTCGCTCGTCAGAGCACCATTTTTTTCGGGGGAGCAGAGTCGGGGGCAGTACAGGGGATTCCCTACTACTGCCGTTCCTTTAACCGCTAATATATTATTGCCATTTTATAAAAGTATATCTAGTAAGATATTTGAATTAAACCTAGTTTGTATATAGTTATGTAGGTTATATCTGAGGCTCCAAGTAATATTCTAAGTTGCCTATAGATATTTTGTTTCAACAGTAGAATGATTATATTTTATGTTAGGATTTCTATATTCATGCTTGCCATAACTCTGTTCCTTGGTTAATAATAGAATGTTAGGTTAATTAATCCTTTCCAATAGACTATTACAATAATTTGAACCATGTTTCAATTAGGAATTTTATCAATATAATTCTTTATTGAATAGTTAATACTTTTAGTTTTGACTTAACAATATAAATATATTAGCCTGCAAATTTAATGGTATTCTTCAATAGTAAACAGTAGAAAGGAGTAATTAGGTACTTCAAAATAGACTAGTAATGATAAACTCTCGCTCATTAAAGTTCTTTGGTTTACTATTCGGTTCACAATGTAGGGTTCCTAGGGTTCTATTAGAGATCATGAGGCCAACTTGTATAGTTAAAAATATAAACATAAAATATGATATAAAATGTATTTTGGGGGGGATCAGTACAGTTTGGGATGCCTAGACCAGGATGTGAAACCTAAATTATTATTTATTACGTGATCTTAGATATAGTATATATGTATATATATATATGCTATGTTTTTCGTCACAATTTGATGTCCGTGTAAAAGGAGTGAGCTTGAGTTTATTATTGATAACTTAGTTGAGGTCGTTTCATTAGATAAATAACTTAACAACACAAATTGAATATCATTAATTTTATTTCTCTGTATTACAATAGGTTAGGTTAAGTCTAGTCGAAGTATTTAGCTATATCTATAGGTGAATTCTTTGCAGGCTATCCGATCCATTTTGTTCTGAAATGTATGTCCGCAATTTCACTAAAATACGTCCATGACGATTGCCCGCGACATCGTACCTAATGGCACTGGGTTCACTAAGGCACTGTGTTTCCACTAAATCACATCTTGTAACGTACTTTTCACTTATAATCACTGATTGTTTTGGTCACTAGAATTTAACCGGGTTTTATTAGATGAACGTGACTCCGTGTTTAGTGGTACCTAATTAAAGTAATTATAATTTTTTACAAGTCTGGATTAAAATATCAACGAGATAATGTATGTTTGACCTTTACTACTTAAGAAGTTGAAAAGAGACGAGTTTAAGTTTATAGATAGATAGTAATGTTAGAGTTTACTTGGTCGGTGGTCGTTTAAAGCGTTTGATAAAACCGTGACCGTGTTACGTTCTCCTATCGTCTAACTTCACTGAACGCTAGGATTGGTCGAAATCGTTATCTTTATCATCTATTTGACCAATCTGTGGTCATCGCATTGACAGTAGTCAGGGGCGTTTTTATAATGTGAAACGAAGCGAAGACAAAATTATATATACACGCTTTGTCTCATAAAAAAGGGGTAGACACTAGTTCCATACGAGTATATTAATTTTTAGAATTTTTTAAAGGCCCTAAATTTTATATAATACGTTTTTAAATAAAAGGCTAATTACTTGCCATATGACGGATTTAGGAGTAATTTAAAAGACAAAGTCGCGTGTGGCTCATAGATAATGTAATAAAAAAAAAATATTGCGTTACGTTTTACGGGAGATTTATTCGATGATTGGAAATTCGATAGTCATTTGAAATAATTTAACATCATTAAATTATTTAGACATACAAATACTATTAAAAAAATAATTGTATGACATGTTACATGTTATATACCCTAGTTGGTTATTTAACTACTGATTCTAAGTTAACTGTTAGTAATTAGGATTCGATAACATTCATTCCATAATTATAGAACTTTATGGATAGTGAGTATCGATTATACTCATTAAATTAATAAAAAAAAACTAATGGCATAGCTAGACCCGAAGACGTTTATATATAGGTAGGTAGGTAGATATTTGAATGGGTTAGATGAGATAAATTAGGAAATATTTAGGATTTAACTTGCAATAAGTAAAAGCTGGTATGATATTTGAATTTACAAGACCAAGCTGGTTTTTGGGTAAGATTAATAAAATTGACTATACCCATTTTATAGATATGTTTGACAAAATTAAAACTGATTAAGAGATTTGCATATGGGGGGGTGATAATTGTTTGTTAGTAAGGAACTAAGATCATAACATAAGCATCAGGCAATATTTAGGCATAAACATTGTTTTGTTGTATTTTTAGTAATGAAAAAAACAATGTAAAGCTTACATTATCATGAATCATTCATAACCTTTAAGTCAGGAAGAAATTTAAAGTAAAACTAGATTTTATTTATAAAAACAGAGGTAAACAAAATTGCATCAACTTATCCCAGCTGATACATAAAAGAAACAAATCATGCTTGGTTTAAGGTAAAGTAGGTAAATCATAAGACATTATTATGTAATCCATGAACAGTACATAAAACAGGGTTAGTAGAAAGAAAAATAAGGTTTAGCACAACACAAATCACAATCGTTCACTTAGCAGGAAGCCGGACCGGGTAGCTTGCAATGGTTTCACACGTAGAATAGTTACTGCTAGATTGGTTAAAACTTGCAGGCGATTAAACATTATGTTAGTAGGGTAATGAACTCTATCATAACTGCAGAGGGTGTCATCTCTCAATATTGCTGAAATAAAAGCAGAATATTCCGTTAGGTACTGAAAACAACATTAAGTAAACTTCATATCTAACAACTATATTCATTACTAGAAAGACTAAGGTACATAAAGGTACATAAAGGTAGTAATAATACTAAATTTAAGTTTAGAATTATGCTAAATAAAGGAGTTATGCGCATCGACATGAACTAAGGTTAATATAAATAAGTTATAGGTATAACTCACTATACATAGAAAAGGATTGTATACTTACGTAATATGAGCAGTTTTCTCCACTAGGTTATAATATGGTCCAAGTTATTAACAGGCAGGAACACATTAGCCAATTTGGTTTGCTAATCACACCGGGTGATAAATTTAGCTATATAAAACTTCTTGTTCTTCTCTTTAATGGCAATCTCAGGGCCTGGTGCCAATGTCAGGAATGTTCGATATTGGTTAAGTACGTAAAACACGGGATTTCTGTTTTATTTTGACAAACAAACAATATTAGTCATAGAATTGGTAACGAACAATAAGCTGTCAGTCAAGTTATTATTTTGCAGTAGCGTCCACAGATAATAGGGATGTAAGGCGACCGTCTCTGTCCGTTCAGAAACCTAAACACGTTCAAGTAGAAAAAAAAACAGGTCTGAAAATGTTGAGTGAAAAACAATAATAATAATCTCACATTTATTTAGTTATAGTTGCTATGTATCACTACGTGCGGTAACTTTATTTTTATTGGTTATGATGGAGGCGGAGATATTTAAGGCAAGGATGGTCGACGAATAATAAAACAATGTGGCCATGCCTTTATACAGATTACCATAAAATCCCTTTTTGAAGTTGTGCCTGCGAGTTGGACCGTCAATGTGACATGTAAATCGTAATAGGTGACAATGTCAAAATAGGGAGCTGTCAGAGTTTGTTTGTGTTTATCTGTCATAATGTAATTAGTTATGAATATTTTATTCAAAGTTTAGTGAAACTTTATATAGTGCAAAAATAATTACGCGAGCCGGGAATATAACTTGGTAATCATGGCGTATGTTATAATAAGTTAGTGTCAAAATTAATTAGCTTCGAAGGTTTGACTGTCAGTGGTTATAATAATAAAATGTAACTTTATGGTTTTGTATTAGAATGAGTCAAATTAAATGGTATTTAGTACACATTAGGTTAAAGGATCAAACTATCGAGTTATTATCGAAGTTGTCCATGCTAAATTCGCGGAGTAACTACATCAGATTTACGCGTTGTGTAAATGATTGAATTTTGTCTTGCTTGAGAAATATAAGTATACTAGACAATGTATATGTAAATATGTATAGTTCATACATTTATCGAAGTTTTCTCTTGCTGGATCCGCAGAGAAATATACATCGGACGTTATGTATATACTTTGAGAATCTCATGCTAGATCCGCTGAGAGATATACAATCAGACTAGATGTATATATGAATAACTATAATAGTAATTTCACTTGTTAGATATGGTGGAAAATATACGCCAAGTATAGTGTTTTTATACTTTTAAAATATTTAGGGAAACACTGGAATTATGTACTGGACATAATATATGAAACTATTTGAGTATTAAATTCAAATTGGACATAGTGTGGTATTAGAAGATCTATAGTTTTTGAAGGTGGATTTTCTTATTTAATATAAGTAAGTAGGACAAATAAAATTTAAAATAAAAACAGAAAATCTAAATAACGGATAAAAAATAAATAAAATGAAGAGTTTTAGAATAAGGCGATTAAGCATACTAGAATAATAATAATAATAATAATAATAAAATAATTAGGTTGTTTGCTGGCGATATTAACTTGAGGAATAGGGAGAGGTTATAGTTAAATAAAATCTAATTGCGAAAATGACTTGTATCATAATAAGGTGAAATTAATTAATGAATAATAAGGTTAAGGGAAGGGAGATTTCTTGCAAAGAAATCTGGTTAAGAATTTATAGGGACGACTACTCAAATTTGGTTATTTGGTTATTATATTAAATAGTGAAATGAGAGTGTGGTATCATGGTTTGAGATGAATTCAGAGGATGAAGTATGGTTTGAGGTTTAATTATAATTGGACCATTTTGGAGTAGACGTTTTTGAATTGTAACCAGGCTGGATCTGTCGGTATCTGAACCTCTGGGAGGGGAATTATACACAACTAATTGTCAAGAATTTATGTGTTAGGTTAAAATCGTATTTACGATTCGACCCATTGGAAGGGGTAGTTCTTGATAGTTAATACTATACAAGTGTAAGAAGGTTATAACAAAAAAAATACACACCTACTTTCAGTGATGAAAGGTTCAAAGTTAAATGTTAAATAATGATAATTAAAAAAAAAAGGTATCTGGGTGTATTGACATGCTTAATAGTCACAATATTGAGTGTGCTAATATAGCTAAAGTTGAACTATTTAGTTGTTGAAAGTAACACATGCACCAAGAAGGAGATGACAGATGACTAATTTTGTGGGGGTGAGGAATGGTTTTTGGTTTTGACTTTTGAAGATATAAGTACTTGCTTAACATTATATTAGTTTGCAAGTAGATTTTCTCGGAGGAATCTCTTATTCCGGGCATTGTGGAAAAGAAATTTGAGTTCGGGCAATGAGAGCGTACAGATTTCGATTGATTCCCAGGAAAATTATTACTAGAATACACTTATCTCACAAGTAAGTGCTACTTTTGCGAACTAATAAAATTAGAGGAACATATCATCATAAATTAATACTAGGAATCATAGATCCAAGCTTCTACCTAAGGTGTCGTTAGTTTGTCTTGTGATTGGTTAAATACACAACACATTAAAGCATAGTGGTCGGAACAGATGTCAACAGATTTGGTTTCCCATATAAGGTTAGGGTAAGGAAATTGGTATTTGAGAATAATGAAAAAAAAAAGGTAAATGATAAGATTAAAGAACTTTGACTATAATTGACATTCTGAATCATGTACTTTAAGGTAAACACCATAGGGAAGGTATTATCGATTTGTATGAGAGGACTCAACTGTTTCTTTTACCAGAGCAATGTTGGATATGAACAATAGTCGGGCAATGTGACTAAGTTCTAATTGAAAAAGTGGAGTCTGAAGGTATTTTCTTTTACTCCTATAATCGGTGCAGTGATGGGGGTATAAGAACATCTGAGGGATCAATGTGATTATATCTCTAACTGCATTGGTGTAGTTTGAGTTATGCAAATATATAACACACATCAGGACAGATTATATAAAATAGGAAAGGCGTGATTCATTTTGTAAAATTAGTTATGATAAATACATACCTATTTCTAATTGGTGAATATATCAAAGAATTGAGAATTGAAAATTTTGATATAGGGTTCCAGTTAAAGGAGGTCATCCTTTTGTTTTCCAATGTCTCTTACAGATAACATCAAAGATGTTGTCTTTCTTAGTCATTGTGGGGGTGAGCTGTACTGGAACACGAGTGTAGTGTCCTTTTTAAAATCCATTTTAAGACTCAGGTTAATCTTCGCCATCAGACAGCTAGAAATTAGTCATTAGATTTTCTAAAACAAACTGAAAACAGCGCTCTCTCTGGAAAACATTGACAACTAATTAAACGATTAGACATTAAAATTTGACAGATTAATTCTGAGCGACTAGCGGAAATATAGGTTCACTTTGAGTAACCTAGATGGCGCTGAGGTGTGAAATAAAATAAATTAATAATATGAATTAAAACAGATCATTCTAATTAGAATTTAGGAAATAAATAGATTTATTTCGTTATGTTAGTAAAATAAATTAAAGAGGGAAGGTTTACACAAATTATTTTGTAGTGAAGTAACATTATAGTTGTGTAACCTAATAAAGAAAGATCGAATTGGCTGGAAGTTGAATAAAAAAAGAAATGACGGCTATAATGCTAAGGAGAGTAGGAGACAAGTTCAAAGTATAATGAACTAGACGATTAGACATTTAAAATTGACAGGTTAATTCTCAGCGACTAGTGGAGAAATGGGTTCACTTTGAATTACCTAGATGGCGCTGTGGTGCAAGCAAAGGAAATGGTTGAAATTAAATAAAAACAGATCATTCTAATTAGAATTTAGAAATAAATAAATTTGTTTCGTTATGTTAGTAAAATAAATTAAAGAGGGAAAGTTTGCACAAATTATTTTGTAATAAAGAATTGGCTGGAAGTTGAATTAAAAAAGAAATGACGGTTATAATGCTAAGGAGAGTAGGAGACAAGTTCAAAGTATAATGAACTAAACGATTAGACATTTAAAATTGACAGGTTAATTCTGGGCGACTAGCAGAGAAATGGGTTCACTTTGAATTACCTAGATGGCGCTGTGGAGCAAGCGAAGGAAATGGTTGAAATTAAAAAAAAAAAAAAAAAACATCATTCTAATTAGAATTTAGGAAATAAATAGGTTTATTTCATTATGTTAGTAAGATAAATTAAAGAGGAAAGAATTGCACAAATTATTTTGTAATGAGGTAACATTATAGTTGTAAAACCTAATAAATAAGGATCGAATAGGCTGGAAGTTGAAAAAAAAAAAAGAAGAATTATGACCGCTATGTTGCTAAAATGAGTAGGGGTCAAATTCAAAGGATAATGAACTTTGTTTGTTACATGTTATGTTAGAATAATCATTGTCATTAGAAGAGTAAATGCATTATTGCGGGAAAACTTCTACCCATCCCAGCTTCTCTATACGCAGGGACGCTAGAGAGACGCTAATATGAGGAGAGATGAGTTCAAACGAAAGTGAGCTTTATTTGTTACTTGAAATGATGAAATAGACACTAAAGTTGAATAATTGAAATTTCTTTTGCGGGAAAAGTTTACGCATCTAAGCGATCTTATACGCATGTTTCATACAGCGGGGCCGAAAATTAGGGGTTTCTACGCATGCTCAGGGTTTTCTATATAAAGTCTGGCGAGGGTCTGAGCGGGGCTTTTTTATTCCGGTCGTCGAAGGGGTGAGTTGATATTTTGCTGAGAGGTGTCACGTATCGTCCATTTTTGCCTTGTTGGTTTTTATTTATTTGTGTTGTGCTCGTATATTATAGGTGATATTATTTTGGGTGTCGCTTCACGTTGCGTTCGAGTAACGCTACAAGTTAACGATTATCGCTACACAGGAATGTTGTAGTTGACTTTATTTTGCTAGGATTGTGAGAATGTTTTAATAACTGGTGTTTGTGTGTTCCGGGATTGTTTTAACATGTTTATTAACCTTCTTTTGTTTTCCAGAACTCTGTAACGTCGCCACAAATGGTAGTCGGTTACGCAGAGCTCCAGGCAGTTGTAGTTTACGAAAATGAATACCTACACTCACATTTTGGTTGTGAGTTGAGACCTGAAGATTTCCACAATCAGGAAACGGACGGTTTTAACTCATTAACTGAGTGAGTTTGGAAGGTACGCGTACAAGGTTTCCTGATACCTTTATTCGGTATATCAGGCTCTGCTGAATGGTACTTTTTATGTCTCCTCTTCAGGGCCCGTAGAAGTGGATCCGAAATCAGTTTGCGATTGTTGTGTGGCCATCTAAAGTACCTTTGGCATTGATCCCCTTATTTATATATGTATATATAGACCACCGTAGGTATTTTCCCTACCTGGAAGCCAACTAAAGGCTAGAAATAGCCGGTCGAAGGGTCTTAGGACTACACACAGGAAGTTTTACTTCCGAAATCGAGGTTATGTTAGGTCTTAGTTGGTCTAGCAAAGGTTTTCTTACACCGGAATTCCTTTACACTACTCACACGTTTAACGTAACTGTAAAAGTCATTTTGGACTTTTAATTACTCTAAAACAATAGATTAATAGGTGGTTAGGGGTTATAGGTAGTCAGTAGCTTTTCCTTTACACCGAGGGAAGCTTATAAACACGTAATGTGACTAGCTAGGTATATGTAGACAAAGTTTGTTCTACTACTGGCATAGTAAAACAAGCTCTGTCGACGTAAGAATTATAATTATTGAACCAAGAAGACTTAAATTAGCCTTCTAAAGCCAATAGGAAAATTAGGAACTAGTAACAATTAATTCATGTTACAAATGTAAGCCTTTTAAATTAAATTCATATTAGGCAAATATTCAATCTAGGGTATCGAAACTTACTTATTGAATGTAATCTTGATAGTCTGTGGTTAGGTCTATCTATTCCTGTCAGAAACGTCAAATTCTAAGACTGTCCGTCTAATTAGAAAATAAATAAAGCGCTATAGGCTGCGGAGTATGTATGTTGTCCGATAAACCCGTGTTGGTATGATTAGGGAGTTCGTTTAACATGAAAGGTATTGTAGTGGTTATAATTAGCAGATAGGTAGAGGTCTAAGTTTAAGAAGCATTCGCGTCTAACCTTAGTGATAAACCTAGGCGGCTAACTAGGGAGACGCCCGCAAACATGTTTTATCAGTTAGTGTGTATAAAAGAGTTCACGTTAAAACTGTCCCAAACGAATAAAAGTAATTAGTTAGCTATGTGTATTTACACAAGGTTGTTGTCATAGAAGTCATCTAAGCACGTAACGAAACTTATTAGTCTACGGTATTATTATTAACCTTCTAGGATAGTAAGGGTAAATTAAAGAGTTCACGTTAAAACTGTCTCAAACGAATAAAAGTAATTAGTTAGTTATGTGTATTTACACCAGGTTATTGTCATAGAAGTCATCTAAGCAAAACGAGAGTCTATGATATTATTATTAACTTTCTAGGATAGTAAGGATAAATAAGTACGGTTACATACCTGCTAAAAGATAAGCTAGGCTTATCATATTTAGATATTATTCCGAAGAGGTTCTAGTTGTAAGAATTAAATCGTTATCATTATAAGCTATACATTATCTTTAAACATCAGGTAGAGTAAATAAATCTAGGTTAACGTAGTCCTTTTGTATAGGTAAAATTCAAAGTGATACTTACGAGTTGGTCTGTCCTTTCAATACACCTTTAACAGCTATAGATGTGCGGTACATACCTAGCTACGGCTTACTGTCTCTGTCCAAGGACAATCAGTGGTCACTGTACTTACACATATGCTTAGTTGTTGTCTGAAGGAACCCTAGTGTTGAGTATACACTATGTGGTTCAAGAACACACCACCTTTGTGAGAATATTAAGGTTATTAAAGAAGTTATTTAGTGATAAAACCAAAAGACTATTAATTTAGTTAAATTAAGTGTTGAAACAGGATATCTGAAAGCGCACTAAATCAATTATAGGGCTACTTACTAGGGCTAATTAATTTTAGAAATAATTCAGTGTTGGCAATTTCAATGAAGTAGATGGTATATGTAAAATTTACACAATAGTGTCTCAGACTAAGTTATGAGTGGTGAGGTTACACTAATTCATTATTATATTAAATTTTAAACTAAATAGTTTATGTACTAGGGATATAGTACTGAAATTGAATTATAGTAATCTGAGTGATTCAATAATTCATACTACAATCCAGAGTATAAAGGTTGTAGAACCCGCCTAGTAGGGTTACATTTACATGATAATTACAGTAGGTATACTACTAAATAGTTTGGTAGTTATGACTACAAATTATAGAGAAAGACACACAAAGTTAGTCATAGGCATATTGAGTTTAATTCTATAAGTAAGAAGTAACAGGCTAAGAAATAAGAATAAAGCCTAAAACTAAGCATTGATATTATATTGTTCTAATATATTATTTTGTGTTCAAAAGTAAAATGAATAATTGAATTAAATAGTTTAATCCTTTGAGTTTGTCTCGGTCTCTCTTCTCAAAGGATCCTTTTGGAGAGACTAGTAGAATCAAGTTTACCTAATTGACTAGAATTAGTCTACTAAATTTAACACTAATAGAATAATGTGTTATACTAAATAATAAAAGATATATTAGTGGGCGGGCTCTGAGGTTATGGATGAAGAGCAGCGGAACGGCGTGTGATGGGGCCGTTCCTTTAACCGCTAATATATTATTGCCATTTTATAAAAGTATATCTAGTAAGATATTTGAATTAAACCTAGTTTGTTCATAGTTATGTAGGTTATATCTGAGGCTCCAAGTAATATTCTAAGTTGCCTATAGATATTTTGTTTCAACAGTAGAATGATTATATTTTATGTTAGGATTTCTATATTCATGCTTGCCATAACTCTGTTCCTTGGTTAATAATAGAATGTTAGGTTAATTAATCCTTTCCAATAGACTATTACAATAATTTGAACCATGTTTCAATTAGGAATTTTATCAATATAATTCTTTATTGAATAGTTAATACTTTTAGTTTTGACTTAACAATATAAATATATTAGCCTGCAAATTTAATGGTATTCTTCACTAGTAAACAGTAGAAAGGAGTAATTAGGTACTTCAAAATAGACTAGTAATGATAAACTCTCGCTCTTTAAAGTTCTTTGGTTTACTATTCGGTTCACAATGTAGGGTTCCTAGGGTTCTATTAGAGATCATGAGGCCAACTTGTATAGTTAAAAATATAAACATAAAATATGATATAAAATGTATTTTGGGGGGGATCAGTACAAGCTTACATTTTGCCTTTTTATGGTCAACAGATCTCAAAAAGTTCAACCATACTCCAGACTGTTCTTCTCCTCGTTTTCTAAATTCTATATTCCATGGTGATTCGAGTTGTATTGCGTTGCAAATATTGTGATTGTATCTAAAACAATTAATGACAATGTAAGTAAAAATAATGCTTAAGTTAAGAACTATGAACATAAGTATGATCGAGTATCACGGTGGTAACTTAAATATTTAATTTGTATCAAGGATGATAACTAAAAATTATTATATTCATATGCAATAGTAACTAAATAATAGCTCTCTAGTGTGAAAAAAAGTTGTACTTTTAATTGTGTCACAAAGTGAGCGAAGCATTACTTACATAGTCAAAAAAGCACTGTTATCACTAATCACATTGTTCAATTTAATATGCACTTAAAGTCATTCAAGCACGTGTTGTTTTATTTATTGTCAAATTGCTTTAAACGAATAACTTAACTAAACCGCCACTCGTCAACTCGTCATCGGCACGACTGATAAGAATATCCCTGGCGGGATTAGCTTAGCAGGTTAGCAGGTAGCAGGTAGATTACTATTAAGGCACATCTTCGGCTGGCCCTGGAATACGTAGCGTTACTTACTTCGTAATAGTAATGTAAGTTTGCAAATAATTATCAGTTTTATTCATAAATTTAAAGCCAATTTCAATCAAATACATTTTTAAGGAGTGTCTGAAAGTAAATTGCACTTAAAATCATATTATTTCGCGTTTATTTTTAGTTTTTCACGGTTCGGTAAATTATCGGTAATAGCTATAAATTACCGGTATTTTACCGGCTCTATAAAGGGTCGATTTACCGGTATACCGGTAAACCGGTTTACCGGTTTGCATTCCCTAGTCTGTATACGCAAATAATAATAAATTGTTCCAATTCAACACACGCAAGTTCAATATGACGTTCAACTGACTTCGCAAAAATATCTTTACGTTCCTTACATTTAATGTTTCGTTTGACCATAATCAGGGATCCGCCCCGACTGCAAGATTGTCTAGCAAACATGCTAACAATGTCATGATTATTAAAATTAAATATGCACTCATGACCCTTAAGCCAATGTTCAGTAACACATAGAACGTGTATATTAGCACTATCAATAAACAAACTAATTTCTAGTTCCTTACTAGAAAATCCCTGAATATTCTGATGAATTATATTTATTAAATTATTACACAATTTATTTTTAATGTTTGTCGACCTGTGGGCAGGCACGAGGCCGCCGCGACTGCCGCCGCGAACGACGACAGCCGCGGCCGTTCTCGAAGCTGTCAGTTTAAATCCACCGGCACACTGTGGAACGAAAATGGCCTCTCCATAGAAATAGGGACTTAATTTTCTAAGTGCCTATTTTTTTAATTGAAATCGAATTTACTCCTCATAATTAGGTAAAAAATGAACATGGGTCAATTTGGCTGGAAAACCGCCGAGTAATAATTTTTTTACGAAAATTTTGTATGGAGCGTATATGAAAAAACGGAATATCTCAGAAAGTGCACAATTTCCCGTAATATCCTTCCGCACGAATTTAGTACCAATTATTTATGATTTTTCGGCGTACTCAAAATTTTCCGGACAGGTGCACTTTTTTTTTTAAAAATCAAAAACGTTTTATATAGGGAAAACTTGATTTTAAGTAGGTATTTAAGTTTTCAAGACACGTTTAATCATGGAATAAAATTAAATAATGGCTTTAGATGAGATGGATTTTCAAAAATGAGTTCATTGGAATAATGACATATCTCACTTTTTGGCCCTTTATCTCTCTCGTACATTCGGTGCTCATAAAGTGTATGATTAAAAGTAAAAAATAACTAAATGACTCTTAACTATTATTAATTAATGTTCTAAATAAAATGTTCCAGAAGGAATAAACAATAAAATTTTACTGCAACCTATTTATTGCATATTACTAATCAGAACCCTTTGAAATCCGGGTAATTATCATCCTTAATGATAATAAGATAATATTTAATTTATACTTTTACGTTATGCCAACTCATTAAGAATAATTAAGAGTCATTTAGTTATTTTTTACTGTTAATCATACACTTAATGAGCACCGAATGTACGAGAGAGATAAAGGGCCAAAAAGTGAGATATGTCATTATTCCAATGAACTCATTTTTGAAAATCCATCTCATCTAAAGCCATTATTTAATTTTATTCCATGATTAAACGTGTCTTGAAAACTTAAATACCTACTTAAAATCAAGTTTTCCCTATATAAAACGTTTTTGATTTTTTTTTTAAAAAGTGCACCTGTCCGGAAAATTTTAAGTACGCCGAAAAATCATAAATAATTGGTACTAAATTCGTGCGGAAGGATATTACGGGAAATTGTGCACTTTCTGAGATATTCCGTTTTTTCATATACGCTCCATACAAAATTTTCGTAAAAAAATTATTACTCGGCAGTTTTCCAGCCAAATTGACCCATATTCATTTTTTTACCTAATTATGAGGAGTAAATTCGATTTCAATTAAAAAAATAGGCACTTAGAAAATTAAGTCCCTATTTCTATGGAGAGGCCATTTTCGTTCCACAGTGCGGCAGCTCCAGTGCGGGGCCGGCGCTAATAAAACTCAGCGCAGGCTCCGTTCTACAGTCGCTCGCTATGCTAGTCATAGCGGGGTCTAAAATATTATATGCTAACAAATTAGCACACTCATCTAAGTACCTACGTGGTAAATAACAATAGTTATGCGTCAAATCGAACTTTTTTACAAATTTATTCGTATCGAAATATGAAATTTTTGAATTATATAATGACATTTTATATAATATCGAGTTAAAATAATCAATATTTCTATTACATTTATTTGTTAATCTGTGGGAAAACAGACAAGCGCAAATAATTATTTTACCTACATCACCTTTGCTGACTTCAGTGAGGGCCTCAGACAAATTAAATAAGTCATATTTACTAAACCTCAAACTATTTCCTAATAACACTACTAACGTTGTCTCACGACTGAATGTGTCGGCGGAGATTCGGGAGATCAGGTGGTCCATAGACATTCCTGGTAAACAGTTGTTCACTACGTCGTTATGACCAAGGTACTTTACCATTTTAGACCCGAACCCGATACCTACCTCATCCGTGTATGTGACGGTCCTGCGCACCGGGGTCGGCAAAGTACCGAGCGAGACTCGCCCAGTCGGTGGCACGCAAGGCGCGCGCGGTCCGGGCGGCGCGGGCGCGCAGCTTGGAGTGTCCCCTTGCGGCGCTGCAGCCGCTGCCGATGGAGTTCGCGGCGGCCCCGCGCCCGGCGCCGCCTGGGGAGCCGGGCGGGGCGCGCGGGGCGCGAGGCGGGCGCGGCGCGGCGCCGGTGCCGGGGACGGCGAGGCCGGCAGGCTCTGCCTCCGGTTTTGCCAGGGAGAGCCGCCGTAGCTATCGCGCGATTTACCTACCAGCGAGTCCAGTTTGTCCATGTTGGTATTACCTAGATCGATGATGTTATTCATGAAGCCTATGTACTCCTCCATTTGTTTGCAAGACAATGTATACTTATTAGTTACATCTTGCAGAGCAAATTCCAATACCTTAAGTTGTTTGGCATTGGCATCAAAATCATGCATAATACACTCTAGTTCGTGTTGACAATTTAATAGGTCATTATGTAAGGCTACATTACTATATCTAATAGGTGCTAATTTCATAAAACTTTTATTACATCGGAGTAGAACTTTTGATTTTTTTATAAATTTACTTAATCTTAAATACTTTTTAATTTTGTTTGATCCCCTCACAGTAATGTTAGAAGGTTTTGGATCAATAAGGTCTAAAGAGTTAGTAAGGTCTACCGTTTCTAAGCATTTGTTAACTTCACAGTCAGAAGTATTGAGCTCCGCAAACAAGCTTACATTGTAAGCCGACTCCTCCGCAACACATCTGGCACAAGTAGTCTCTTGTTTAACTGGTCGCTCCTCCAGAAGCTGTTCCAGGTCCCGAATCCGCCGTAGCGCCTCCTCATGCGTCTCCCGGCACTGCTGGAACTGGTCCATGCTGGCCTGGAGGCGATCCCGTTGTTCTCGCATATAGTCAAAATCCAAGTCCAGCTTGGCGAGAGAACTTTTGAGGGTTTTGTTATGGTTTATAACACGCAGAACCTCCTCTTCACTCTCGTCACGCTCCTGCAGTAGCCGTGCATTGAGCTCTTTAACTGTCTTCAGCTCTAACTGTGTGTTCCGGAGTTTGTCAACCAGGACGTCCCGACGGGTAGTAGGCTTGCTGGTAGCTGGAAACATAATGAGAAAGAACAGTACCAGTGCGCAAAAAAGATACACCTAATAGCCTAATTATAATTTAAGATCAATTCAAGTCTAAAAATCTCACTGTGTTAATATCACACAATAATCTCTTAAAGATATTTATTTTGATTTAATAATTATTTCCATAATTTTACTATTGTAATACTAATGACACTTTAATATACGTAATCTTTAATTAAGGCTTTAAATAAGCCACAACCTATTTAAGTTACTACTAAAATCTGACTCGTCTAAATTCCTTTCTCCTGTCAGTGTCACTAAATTTTGTTAAGTTTCTTAGCTAGGTGGACAGTATTTTCGTTAAAAATTTAACACAGAGGTAAGTACTAACAAGATTATGGAATATCAATACTCCCCTGGTTTCGTTGATGATCAATCAGCACGGCAAACGGTGTACTTTTTTTTAAAATATTTTTCAAATCACGAAGTCGTTGACCCAGTTACGTGTCAAATTTTGCACTCGTGATAATACTTTCTTCACAGCACTTATGGCCTTAATAACATTTACACTGAACATTTGCGTGTTTATCTTCGGTTTTAGTCCCAAATATTAACAATTTAATCATTAAAACTACTTAAAATAAATTTAACAAAACCGGTGGCCGATTTCGAGTTAGCAGCCATCACAGACTTTTTATGACCCAAACATTCACGACGCAAGAGCAGTCTTTGCCGTCTTGCTCAAAAGTGTCTAGTTCCAAATACAGGCACAAGAACCATTATAAAGAAAAAAATAAAATTCAAAAGAAATTCAAGAAAAAATCGATGGAAACCGCTGATCAGTGTTTACATACATAACGGAACTTATTATGTTGTTGTATTTTATGTAGTAAAATGTTAAAAAGTTATACTGTTGTTTAATTTATCTGTCTTTAGTGTATTGGTAATTGAATTAAATAAAAATACAATAAAATGTTTATAAATATTCTGTTTTATTAACATATACCTATACATTGACGCCTCCCACTCTATTATTATCATAAAAACTAATTTCATTTTCACGCCACCTGCTCGGAAATGTGGCGAAAGATGGTCTGTTCATGGTCCCCAAAACAACCAATAGTTGTACATTGACTGAGCAGGCCTTCTATGAATTTATTCTGGGTTACTAAAACATAGTTGCCCTGTTCCATTGAGTAAGTCGACCAATCACATCGGTAGCTCATCACTGATTCGACCAATCAGAACACGACTTGTGCTGCATATGAAATTAAATTGGCCAATGAGAAGTCGTTTTATTTTTTAATAATATTCATCCCTTCACGGATAGGCAAAGGGATCAGATTCCATACAGCCATATATGTCTGTTTTTAATCATCTGAAATATAGTTCTGTCACGGTCAGTTTAAAAGACGCCTTTGAATGACTGGCCACTAAGAACGGTATCGTTCAAAAAAAAGTACAATTTGGCGGGAGATTTATTATAAGAATGGATTTTTATTTCCTCGCAGTGGTCGTGAAAAGCACTGTGTTAAGCCTCGGCCGAAAGTGCAATAGATGGACTCGTACTTTCGAGGGCCTCCGCTACGCGTCGGCCCTCGCACTAACTCGTCCATCTTTTGCTAACTTTCTAACCTCAACAACAATGTACTATATTCATTTATTCATATTCATATTCAATTTCATTGTTGCTTAAATAGAAAAGAGACACAAATCAAAATGTGTTTGTTGCATTTAAATTCGGAATGCTATTTATTTTAAGTTTGAAATCAAATTATTTTTATTTATAATTTGTGGCGCTTCTGTATACAGGGTGGAAAGTTGAGATGGGGCAGTAAGGGCAGCTACTAGATCCCTTGCTGCTACGCGAAAATGCTTTTAGGAGACATTTACTAATTTTTTAAGTAATGAAAATCAAGATTCACAGATTTTTGATAAAATGTGAGAAAATCGTCAGATTAATTTGAGTAATTTTTTTTAATGCCAATCGATCCCATTTCTATCAAGGATTAAAACACTCTTTGGGACCAACTAAGGTTAGAGTACTAGAAAACACCTAAGAACACTACTCACTACTCGGCCTAGGTTGGATGTTGCTTTAATAAATAATAAAGTAAGACACTAAGACTTGATAGGGAAAATATTCTTGTTAATGATGATTTATTATATAAAGGTATATGTAAAAATTAACAATTCTTTAAAACTTTAGGATGGGAAATGGAAAAGACAATATATTACATACATACATACATAAACTCACGCCTTCATTCCCAGAGTGGGGTAGGCAGAGCCACAGACTCACCAACAACTCCAAAAACTTGTTGATAATTCTGTGACCACATTTTGCACAACCAGGCTAAGATTGTTATCCAGTGTATTAGTGACAGGTTGCAAACCCATCGCTTAACAGCACTACACAGCCTTTAGTCCCTTAGTCGTCTCTTACGACATCCACGGGAAGACATGGAGTGCCAACATTCTAAAACCCGGCACCACACGGTCGCGGTTATTTATTATTATTTTAAGAATGTTTTGTCCTAACCAAGTATTCATAGTGAATAATGTATGTATTCATAGTAAGTAATGAGAATAATTGCTGCAGTCACAACCACTAACTTTGAATACTTGGGTAGGGTAAAACATTCTTAAAATACAATACCTTACCATTTAAGTAACTGTGATTGGTGAATTAAATCCAAGATAAGGGAGAATGATATTTATAACAATTCAATGAACTAAAGTACTTTTACAAAAATATTTTCATAAAATATTTAGCAGAAGCTATTTTTTAAGTTGTTTAAAAAACCTCAGAAATCTATGTTACCTGTTAGACTGTCACGTTAAAAATGTTTTTATACCAGACCTAACAGAGATTTAAACTCAGTAAGTATGTTCAGGGATATTATTAGTAAGAGGATTTCGTCTTAGGCAATCATAGAAGATAAATATCTTCTACCGATCTCTCATCAAAACCACATTCGCAGTTGTCTTTAATCGGTATATTCACCAATTCCACCCCCGTTCACGTATAATAAACTTCAAGGATACAATATAAATACAATTCGAAGGATAATAAACTTGTCCGCCAAACTCCAGCTATTCTGCACGTCACTCGAGACTTGAATTCGGAGTTCTAGTACATACATACATACATTAAATCACGCCTGTTTCCCAGAGGGGTAGGCAGAGACCACTTCTTTCCACCTGCTACGATCTTGACAAATCTCTTTCGCTTCTTCCACATTCATACATCGAGTCATGCACGCACGTCGGTTTCGGGTACTTAAAATTAAGCCCTTTTCCAGTATTTCTCCGATTTGATTCGAAAAAGTACGGCTAGGGCGGCCCCTTCCGACCCTTCCACTCACTTTAGCTCTGTATATCTCTTTCGTCAATCTTCTTTCATCCATCCTTTCCAAATGACCGAACCATCGTAGCATGCCCTTTTCAATCTTAGTCACTACATCTTCTTTTAGTCCACATTTCTCTCTGACTTTTTCATTCCTTACTCTACCAGTCAGTTTCACACCACACATACTACGTAAAGAGCGCATTTCAACTGCATTTATACGACTTTCATGCTTATCTTGCCACACCCAACCTTCACTACCATACATCAGAGTAGGGGCCAGCACTCCATTGTGAACAGCCAGTCTGGCTTTTTGTGAAATACCCCTTCTGCTCACAAATGAATGAGGAGTTCTAGTATAGGGTACAGAACCCTCCTACTTCTGCTTGCTTCTGCCCGATGGCTCAATTTTGCCAAGTAACAGTAGCTATTGTATACAGATCGTCACTAGACTGCGTCGGAGTCCGACGGTCGGACCCAGATTTGGGTGCCGTAGTACTTCATGGAGAGTATATGGGATCTTTTATTTGGCGCGCGGCGTCTCCGCCTCGCATGAAATGTAATGTAAACAAAACAAACAAATCGTAAAACCGAACTCATAACATAAAAAACTTCACTACTGTCAAGACATAACAGACTATGTGATCTGGCAATTTTTGCAATATCAAACAAAATGAAGTATAATACAAATGCATAAGCTTAATTATTTTTAAGTATAATATGTATCCTTTTATTTAGTTAATTATACAAATTGGTATGAAATAATATAAACAATATATTGTATACCATTCCGACATCAAGCAATTGAGAACCAGCTTTAAGAAATTCAATAAACTTCTCTGTATAACCTTTGTTATCTGTGGCATCACCGTTCACAACGCTTTCACCTTACCTGACGTTAGTAGAGAATTGCGTGTAAAAGCAAAGGTGGTCGAGCAGACGAACGTATAAGGCTGCCTAATTGAGAATACACGCGCTAAATGTGTTTTGTTCGCTTTGACGGGACTACTTAAATTCGACGCTTGAACATTCACTCCTGCGTTCGCTCACTTTTGCTTTTGACAGAATCACTACCCAGAGTACTGTAGGTTACTTTTAATGTTTATGCACTCCTAGTATTTGACGTTGTAATTTTTTTTTTTTAATGAAATTATATGTTTGAAAAAAGTACTATACATACCTCGGCGGGAAATATGGGGTTGCCCGCCTCAGACCTATCCGTCTATATGTCTTCGGCCGGCAACCCCTTTTGTCCCGGCTTCTGTAGTAATGTACTATTATGTGATAATCATGCGTCATGGCATAAATCCTGTTATTTGGAATGTAGTAACTTTAGACTTGAACGAGCGCAGTTGCGAAAAAAGAAGGCCTGAGACGAGGATTCTCAATTATCATCCATCATTGCCAACACTCGTAGTCACCAATCCACTGTTTACGATAGCGAAACATGTCTGTTTTGCGATTTTCCAGGAACAAAAACTTTACCCCTCAGTCAAATTATGAAGAAGTCATATAATGATACTATAATTGATTGTGCTACGGTATTAAAAGATTACAAAATAGTAGCAAAGGTATTTGAACGATGTGATTTAATTGCGTTAGAGGCACAGAATCACAATAAATGTTTATGTGAATATAGGCATAGGGCTGCCACTCAAAATGACGATATAAATAGTGGCGAAAACAAAAAAGAGCAGGTTCAAAACATTTGCTTGGCTTGTTGCATAAATATAAATGAGGCACGAGAGAGCGTAGAAAACCCAATCTTTAATATGGCAGATCTGGCTCAACTACAAACTGAAGCCATGAAAGATTTAAGAGTAGACTGTTCTGTTCACTCCACAAGACTGAAAGAAAAACTTTTAGAGGAATGCCCCTACCTCATTGCATGCAACAAAAAAGGAATGACAAGCCTAATTACATTTAAAAATAACGTAGATTTCGCATTACGATCTCAAGCTGTTTGGAATTATGATGGTGCCCTTAACGAAGTTGCGAATATCTTAAGATCTGATATTTTTAATGATGATGACCCCAGCGGTGTACCGGCGTCACTTACAGCCCTAATCACGATGATCATATACGGTCCTACTTCAACTCTCAATGGTGAGGTCAATAACGGTGCAAGTCGTCACATCGCTGAACTCATTGTTTACAATGCTATAAAAAAAACCGGTCAAGTGCGAGTCGGACTCGCGCACCGAGGGTTCCGTATGTAAGATAATATGGTTGGAAAACGCAATAGTATTTTCTTCATTTTGTTATGTACTTTATTACCTATGCAATAAGGTCCATTTTGACTAGCCTAAATTTCAACACAAATTTTTAACCCTCTGCGACTGACGAAACGTCTATCAGACACCACCGCCAAAAAAAATCTCCGTTTAGTGTGTTAGCTCTGTATCGCTCAGACGACTCGCGGAATTATACTCGTAAGTTAACCTAATTTAAAAAAATACCTTTTTTTTACAAAGAATTTACGATACAACTTAAAATAATATAAATTCGAAAATCAGAGCAAATTTCGCCCTTTTTACGTCATACAAAAACCAGTTTAAGGTGACCTCACATTTTATGGGAAATCAGCGTACAGGGAGATCAAATTATACTGGATATTAAGTTTTTTCGTTAAAAATAGCTTGTTTTTCAACTTTTTATAAATGTTGATATTTTTAGCTTCAATGTGTTGAGTTTTGATCTTATATTTAACGTCAAATAATATTGTCCACCTAGATCGGGCTCTTGTCGCTCTGTACGCCGTTCCTTGCATAAAGACCCTGTTTTTTTGTGATTTGATTTAAAATGTACAGATTTCAGATTTTTTCCTATACTTACAGTAAAAGACGGTGTTACTTGCCAAATTTTATAGTTCTAGGTCAACGGGAAATACCCTATACATTTTGATTCCATCGAGAGTGTCGAAATACACGTTTTTTGTGACATAAACGGCCGTATCTTATTTTTACGTAAATGTAGAAGTTTGATTTTTTCCCAGCTTCAAGGGACTGTAGATTTGAGTATATGGTTTAAATTTCAACTCGATACCTCCACGCGTTCCTGAGATAAAGGGTCTTGACAGACGGACAGACGGATGGACAACAAAGTGATCTTATAAGGGTTCCGTTTTTCGCTTTTGAGGTACGGAACCCTAAAAACGAAAATAATAAAAGTAACACCGCTAATCACAAGCATCTGCAATCCAGAGAAACTCCTACGCCTGTCTTTTTGGCAGCAAAAATGTATGCCGAGACGCGAAAAAAGCATTTGATTGACATTACATATCAACTTGGTTTGAGTATTTCATATAAGAGACTACAAGCAATTATTACGAAAAAAGCGAATGCAGTCTGTGAATTGTATCACAAAGATAATATAGTTTGCCCACCCAAGCTTAAAAAGGGTTTGTTTACCACTGCAAGCGTGGACAATATTGATCACAATCCCACATCAACCTCCGCAAAGACTGCTTTTCATGGGACGGCTATTACGCTTATGCAACATAAATTCCCAGAAGAAACAGGTGTGTTAATTAAAAATATAAAACATTGTTATTGAAATTTAAATACACCTGTGACTTATAATATTTTTGTTATTTCCAGGTTTGACCCGTGACTTCGCAACACAGTCTGACGACGTATCTCCAACATTGAATATGAAGGTCTGAAACAGCTTCCTTCGGACTACGCAGTAGTTCCTCCATGTTTTGTGGACATAAAGAAATCTACATGCCCACAGTCTGAAATATACACTCATGATGCTACAACTGCCACACAACCGTTGTTTATAGGGAACAACTGGCTAGAAAGTACAATATCAAATGATTTCAAGCCATGGGCTGCGCATCATGCTGCAACTGACAAAGAAATCCAAGAGCGACACAGCACAGACATAGCTATCTTGCCATTGTTTAAAGAATTTGCTCATACACCCGCTATGATGCTGCACTCAATGAACATAGTAACAAAGGCAACAGAGTTCATTAATCCTGACCAGATTCCCGTCATTGTGGCCGATCAACCACTTTATACCCTTCTAAAACAATTACAATATTCGTTCCCCTTGAAGGTAGGACAGGACAAGACTTTTGTAATGATGGGTGGACTACATATTGAAATAGCTGTTCTCCGACTGATTGGACAGTGGTTGAGTGGAAGTGGATGGGTGGAAGCTTTACTACAGGCAAATGTTACTACACAGGGTAGAGCTGAATCTATGTTGACGGCATCAAATTTTATACGAACGAGACATGCTCATCAGGTATAACAGAAAAATAAATTTATTAATTTATCATTTTATTTTACAAATGAAAGTTATACCTATTTACAATTTTGATACATCATAATTTTAATTTTTAAGTCAATTATTGTTTTAGGTGACTGCCGCAACTCTGTATTTCTTGCAGAAAGAGGCATACCAAGCCAAATTGGATGTAGACGATGAGGCAAGGGCTGTTAATTACTTTCGAAGAGTGGCGCCTGGAAAAAATCACTACCACCCCTCAATTCAAATCCCAATGGATTTAGTGCTGAATCTCGAGCATCAGGTCTTACAAGACAAATAAAATCTAGAACCAACCAACCATGAGGAAGCAGACACGCGCAAACATGATGGTCCATGTGGCTGATGCTGTAGCCCAAGGTCACACAAAAATCATGCTGCGCTCAGTGGATACTGATGTTTTTATTCTCGCAGCTGCATGTGTATCACAATTGCCAGAACTGCAGGAGTTATGGGTACATATTGGCACAGGAAAAAATCACCAATTCCTCTCGTGCCATGCTATTGCAGCTTCTTTAGGCAAGTTTTGTATCTTTAGTAATTTCAACTATTAGTTATAATATGGAACCTTACTTAATTGTAAATAAAATAAATATGTCACCGCAGCACGAGACGTCATCTGGTCGATTAGTCATGTACTGCAAACTATCTTTTAAATACCTTAATGATTTTATTTGTAGCGCATAGATAATATACCTTACTTTACAGGACCAGAAAAGGCAGAAGTCTTGCCATTCTTTCACGCCTTTTCAGGATGCGACGCAGTTTCTTTTTTACGTGAAAAGGGGAAAAAAGCGTATCTCAAGCTTGGAGCGCATATCCTGCTGCAACGGAGGTAATATTGAGCAAGCGTTGCCAATATTGTAAAAAAACAACCTTAGAATATTAAGTCTAGCTTCTGAAGAGATTTGAATTACGAGGTATGAATTGATCCCTAGATATTATTTTAACATTATGAAATATGTTTTTGATTTCAGATCAGGCACAATCGCGACTGTAAATGAGTGCCGAAAAGTACTCTTTAGGTACAAAAAAGAACAACCTACTAGAAAACCTGCCCCCAACGGAAGATGCGCTGCGTAAACATATTCTCCGGGCAGTTTACCAAAAAGGTTTTGTTTGGGGGCAGATAATAGCTCCTCAGCAACAGCAGGTATGCCCTGCAGACTGGGGCTAGTCCAAACAATACGGCTATTGGGAGCCCGTATGGACCAGCCTACCTGCGGCAGCTGCTGCTTGTTTAGAGCTAATTCGTTGCCGCTGTAAAACTAAATGCGCCGGGAGGTGCAACTGCATTAAGAGAGAGCTAAAATGCACAGACTTATGTGAATGTAGTGGCAATTGCAATAAATAAATAGTTACCTTATTTTAACCCGCAGTTTTTTGTCATAAACCTCTTAACTAGGTTAATTTTATCACAATTAAAATAACTCTTCTGTTAAAAGTTTTCTCATCATATTTATTTATTTATTTAATTTATATTTATATATTTATCACGATCAGAAGTAATTTATTAATGTAATCTACAACCAGAAGAAAGAAGACTTATCAGAACATCTAAACATAACAAAAATCCTGAAAGCTGCCTACCGCTCTTATTATACAGGTCCGCCTCGCGACACAAAACATTTTTTTTAACATAAATAATAGAAAAAAATGTATGACAAGTTTTTTTTTTTTTATATTTTAGGATAACTGGGCTATTCATTAGTAATTTTTTTCGAGGGTGAATCACCATAGTTTTAAGTCAGGAGAGGATAAAAAAAAATTGAAGATTTTTTAATTTTTTTAATTTCTCTTTTTTTGTATGGGTTAGTAAAATATTAGTTCCAGAAATGAATTCCTCGTCCTCGAATTATTAAGAATTATTAAGAAAAAGATACTACCAAACTTGACATAGTGGCTCTATGTATGCAGATATGAAGCTTAGAGTGAGGCGCACCGAATGCACTTTCCCCCCTTCCCTGCCCACCTGCAGGGGGGGACCTCTGGGCAACCGAGCTAAATCAGCTCAGATCACTCTCAGGAACACCTGTTCCAAGCGATTTCCTTTGTCTCAAAAATGCAAGATGCCGGACCTAAGATCCCCCACTATAAGCCAAGTTGTTTCCAAAGAAGCAGCTCTTACAGCATATTACGGCTACATAGACTCAATGTTGCGATACGGAATAACATTGTGGAGCAGATCATCAAACGACGATAAGGTTTTCCTGTTGCAGAAGCAATAGCGACCTTTACACGGCACAATTTGGACTGCGCATCTGGACTGCGTTCCGAATCGCAGATAAAACCGTCGGTCCATCGGCTGGTTTCGACCGCGCATCAAACTGTCAAGACTTTATTACGATCAAAAGTGACCACGGTTTGAACCATGATTAAATCTGTGATTTGGTTAGTGGCTGGTATGGAGATTGAGATTATAAATAAATAAATAAAAAGCCCATTTATTCCGAAACCAAAAGTAATACAATAAATATATTTAAAAAAAAACATTCTTAAAAAACTAATTTGGTTTGGACCCCTCTCGGGTAAAGGCCTCCTCTAGCTCTTGCCATATTTCTTGGTTTTTTGCCGCGTTTTGCCAGTCGGTGGCGATTTTACCAAGGTCATCAGATTCTGACCATCTTGTATTGGGTCTGCCAACTCTTCTTTTTCCACTTGGACCCGTCTGGACATTAAGCTTATTGGACGATAATTTGTAATATCAGTCGGAGCTCCTTTTTTGTAGATAATCGTTATGTCTGATTCAGTCCAATCACGTGGTACTCTTTTTTCGTGTATAATTTTGTTAAATAATATCGTTAGGGGTGTGAGTATATAAGGGTAGCTAGCTTTCAGTAGGTCGTTTGTTATACCATCCGGTCCGGGGCTTTTACTTGTTTTTAATTTTTGTATAAGCTGTAGGATTTCTATTTCATCAAAGTTTTTAACTTCTATGTTATGTTCTATTTCGTCAGTTATTTGGTCGTTTTCAAAGATAGTGGATGGTCTTTTTTATACAGGTCTTGATAGAATTTGGTTGCAATTTCCTGTATGTCTTTTTGTGCTTCCTGTTGTAGCTAGGTGTTTCTCCAATATTGTTATTCTATGTTGAAAATATTCATGGCTTATTTTTTTGTTCACCTGTTTGTATAGCATTTTAAGTTATGTTTTTTCTTCTTTAGTAAGGGGCTTTTTGTTTTGCAGATCATGTCGATATTTTATCAAGTTCTTTGTTTCGTCTGATATTATGGACGATTTTTCTTTGTTGATCCTCTTTGTAGAGTGAGGCACACTGGATATAATACATTTTTCACTTCTCATGCTCTTAAAATGTTACTTTAGTCTCTGCACATCGGGACTAAAGTTCCTTTTTTAATCTCTAGGGATTAAATTAAAATTGTTTTAATTTACTTTGGAATCCCCTAAACATCCAATCACGGTGTTTGTGAATGGAGGATTTATTGCTAATTTCAGTCTTTTTGTATAGACCACAGAATAAAGACTAAAGGCATAGAAGCCGTGATATAAGATGAACGTTGCACTAGCTACTTGTCTCTACTTTATAGATTACATTTTGATAAGAGGAAAAGAAACAAAACCTAGGTGTCTTTTCTTCTTTAATCTGTCATGATCAGAAGGTGAAGAAACGTCAAATCAACGACCGGTCTTCTTCGGCGTTACTTTCTTCCACACTGGTGCTTAAAGGTCCAAATCACGCCTTATGACGATCTCTTTCTAACTCACTATGAAAACCATAAGTAAAAAGAAGTCAACCATAATGTATTTTCTGTCTATTTAGTACGGTTTCTATGCATCTAGTTTTTATTCTGTGGTGTAGACAATTTTTAGCTCGTGGAAATAACCTCAAAATGACAACTGTGAAAAAATATAAAATAAAAATGATTTAATTTCGTGAAACACGATTAATGATTACGAATATAAACATATTTAATTATATTAAGGATGAATTCATTTTATTATGCTTGGTCCAATTAGTTTTAAAATAGTTTTCAAGTTTGAACCTGTTGGCTAAATATGCAAGTATTTAAAGCGGCACTTCACAAAAAAAATACAAAAGAAAAGAAAAAAACCGCGGAACAAATTTGTAAGAAACTTTCTTATAATCAATTTTATAAATGTGTATAGAACTTCGTCAGTGCTGGATTGAGCAAGCACGGGGTCCGTAGCAAATTCTATAAAGAGACCCCTGGGTTTGTTTTAGGTTACAGGTTGTGGCGGGCTTATTCCGCAACTGAGCGACTTAGATATGCACCTATTTTGCGTGGGTGTTTGTTTTAGGTTATTCTGGTGGAGAATATCGACTGGATTATTCATCTTATCGTCAACCCTGATGCATAATAATATGAGTACACGCATACGCATACTGATGTAAGTACTAGCATTTTAGAGTTTAGACGTGGATGCGCGGGGCCCGTAGCATTTGCTACTCTTGCTAGGTACGTGGCTAATCCGGCACTGAACGTTGTTTTTTTTCCTCGCATTCAAAGTGAAAAGTAGAGTGTTTAACGCGAGACTAAACAACCATAATGACACTCGAACTATAGCCACTCTCGCTCGCTGGCTCGCTCGCGTGGCTAAACATCTCGTGTCATTATGGCTTGTTTTAGTCCCTTGTTAAACAATCTACTATTTTTAACTTTTCATAGTATTCTGGCGCTGTTTCTTGTATATTTGCATTATTTCTTCGAGATTTGTTTGTAAGTTATTTTTATATTCAGTGCTTTCTTTCTCGGTTTTAAATGCTTGTGGTAGAGGGTTTCGGAAGTTTCTTCTTATTTTTTTCTGCTTAGATAGTATCACTGTTGTGCGTAACAGTCGATGGTCTGATGGGTATGTTGTTGTTAAAACCTCGTAGTTACTTATTATCCTTGGATTTGTAGTTAAGATGTAGTCTATTTCATTTTTAGTTCTTTGGTCTGCGGATATCCATGTCCATCTGTGTTGTTCTTTTTTATTAAATAGGGTGTTTGCTATCGTTAACTTGTTTTCAGTGGCGAATTGTATAAGCCGGTGTCCTCTTTTATTTCTTGTTCCTAATCCATTTTATCCTGTTATGAAGTTCTCTTCCTGTTTTGGTTTGCCAATTATTGCATTATAGTCTCCAATTTACAAATTGTATTTTTTCCGACTCATTTATGGTATTTTCAACTGTACATTACTGAAGAGGCCGTGAAGTCAGGGATTTAAGGACCGGCCGGCCGAGGTTTGTAGGTATAGTACTTTTCTCAAGCAATGTGAGGAAATATTAAAAGTACATTACTGCAATCTTACGAGGGCAATCTCGAGACTGCAATCTTACGATGGCAATCTCAAGACTGTGCAATCTTACGATGGTAATCTTAAGACTGCAATATTACGATAGCAATCTCAAGACTGCAATCTTACGATGTCAATCTCAAGACTGTGCAATCTTACGATGGCAATCTTAAGGCTGCAATCTTACGATGGCAATCTTAAGACTGCAATCTTACGATGGCAATCTCAAAACTGCAATCTTACGATGGAAATCTCAAGACTGTGCAATCTTACGATGGCAATCTCAAGACTGCAATCTTACGATTGTAATCTCAAGACCGTGTAATCTTACGATGGCAATCTTAAGACTGCAACCTTTCGATGGTAATCTCAAGACTGCAATCTTACGATGGAAATCTCAAGACTGTGCAATCTTACAATGGCAATCTCAAGACTATGCAATCTTACGATGGCAATCTTAAGACTGTGCAATCTTACGATGGCAATCTCAGGACTGCAATCTTACGATGGCAATCTCAATCTTACAATCTGGCAATCTTAAGACTGCAACCTTTCGATGGTAATCTCAAGACTGCAATCTTACGATGGCAATCTCAAGACTGCAATCTCACGATGGCAATCTCAAGACTGCAATGGCACGATGGCAATCTCAAGACTGCAATCTCAAGACAAAAATCTTACGATGGCAATCTCAGGACTGCAATCTCACGATGGCAATCTCAAGACTGCAATGGCACGATGGCAATCTCAAGACTGCAATCTCAAGACAAAAATCTTACGATGGCAATCTCAGGACAACAATCTTACGATAGCTATCTCAGGACTGCAATCTTACGACGGCCACCTCAAAACTGCACATAAAATATTAGTACCATAGATTTTGTTTTTTTTTATGTCGCAAAAAATGGTTACAGAATCTAGTGGTGGTTGGCACAATGTAATTTTTCCATTGTCAGTTTAATGTTAGTAAGCAAATTTAAAAAGTTAGAGCAGCGGCCAATAATATTTTTTCTTAGGGATTTCATACATTACTTCTTGGCCTAGGCCAAGAAGTAATGTACGGAGCCGTAAACAAGAAACTTCATGTCTTCATTTCGCGCCATTAACGCATACATGTCCGAGCATGTTTGAGAAAAATAATTCTATGTTTTTATCAGTAGCGGTACTAGTAGGCGCATGCACTTGAATAATAGATATTGTTTGGTGTTGGAACCGTAGGTTCAGTACAGCGACTCTCTCAGTGCTTAATATATTGCATTTGTACTTTTTTCTGATGAGAAAACCGGCCCCAAGTACCCTTGTGTCTGACCGTAGTAACAAAATATGTGGGATTCATCTTCTTCTATGCTGTAGCCTTGTCTTCGTACCTCTGCTAGTCCAATGATGTCGTATAAATTTAATTGATGTAATAGCGTTTTTGAATTCTATCATTTTTTCTGTAGATAGCAGTGTTCTCGTATTGTACGTACAAATTAATAACTTATTGCCTTGTTAATTTTTTTCTTTAAAAGCTGGAGGGTTTTGGTCGTTTCGTCTCGCGGCGACCGGCCGTATTGGGACACGATGTTGGTTTTGATTAGTATGTGGTATTGTAGTATATGTGGTGGAGGGGGCCTCTAATTTTCATGTATTTTTTTCAGCTCGTATCATGTAGGACATCAAAGTATTATTTGATGCTTTGTATTTCTTGCTTGTTTGTATGTTTTGTTTCCTTAAATTAGTATTTTCATTAAGAATGTCACTTGATTCCTGTTCAGGTGTTTGAGGTGACGTCGAGAGCAGCCTTTTGTTCGTGGTTGTTTCGTTTTTATTTTGTGTTATTATTAGTTTGTCGTATCGTATGTAGGCTATGTTACCTTTTTCGGTCTCTATCTGTTGTGGTTGTTTTAGTTCCTCTCTGACTTTTAGTATATTTGCCGGAAATTCTTCCTTTAGGTAGATATTTGTGCCATCTAACTCCTTTTTATTTTGAAGGATTTTTATTTTCTTGCCTAAAGTCGTGAATGCAATAGATATTGGCCTAATCCGGGTGCCTTTCTTGCCTATTCTTCTCACTGTTTCTAGTTCGAAGTCTTCGATTTTTATCTTTATTGTTTTATTTATAATAATATGTGGTATTGTGTCCTGTAGCTGGAAGTACGAGTTTTCGTTCTCTTCAACTCCAAAAAATATTAAATTGCGCTGTACACTATTTCTTTCTAACATAATATAACCTCTTTTCTTGATTTTCCAGTTTTAGACGAAGGTTTTCTAAGTCGTTATTCATTTCTTGAAATTTATTGTCCATATGTGTTTTAATGGATGTTGTTATTCTTTCTTCCATTTGGTTTGTTTACGTAAATTTCTGGTTCATTTCGCTTTCATTTCACTAATTAACTTATGTAGCGCCTCCATTTCGTTTGTTTTGGTACTTGTGGTGCCACCTGTCGTGCTTTATGTGTACTACTGCAGTCGCGAGCGGAGCGAGCTTTGGTTCGTCGATGCTAGATCCCATCAACCGTGTGGCGTGGCATTGTAGTTCTGGCGTATGGCTAAAGATGGCGCTTAAAGCAAAATTCGTATTCGTATTGTAAATGACTAGGAATTTAGTTTTTTTTTTTAATCACTTTTCTTCCAAGTCCTTAGAGTTCTGTTTACACTATTGTCACTTAAAACCACTTTAGGCCAGATTTCACTTGTTTTAAGTAGCCCGTGCGAGAATCTGAGCTTATTTCACTTAAATCACTTGGTAGTTATTTGTCTTTTTGCACCATATCTCGGTCAAGTTTTTCACTGCCCACACTTTACTTAGTCGGTCCTTAAGTTCTGTCACAAAGGTTTAGTCAAATAAAACTAACTTCTGTTTATTTATTTATTTCAAAATCTATAAAAATTAAAAGCTTAATTAATGTACATATTTAGGGACTAATAATCATTGCACATAGTCGCCGCAATTTCCCATACGATCTTCTAACAGTCACGGCCGGCGACGATTTAAATACGCACGAGTTTTCTGAAAATTTCACTTTTTGAAAACGCTTTAAAGGTTAGTCTTTATTAACTAAGAAACTTTTTTGTTTAATATTATGTAGTCTCTCATCTCTGGGTATGTTGAGAGACCAGCATTATTATCTTAATGACACTCAAAAACCAGCTTATAAAGCTCGAAGTTTGGTCTGTTTTTGTATTGCCGCAAATTGATGTAAAATCGTAAGGTAGATTCAATGAGACATGAAGATTTACCGGTGTATAAGCGGATCTTTAGTTGGAATACATTTGTATTCGAATTTAAAGATTAAAGTCTGGTCAATATGTCACGCAAATTTCGATTCAATAAGAGGACTCTTACAAAAGTTGTAGCCGTTATCAGTATCGTGGTCGTGCGTGATTTGAACCATGCTTTCCTGTCCCGAATGGAATGCTCAAAGCTCGTTCATCAAATTATTGCAATAGTAAAGAATACAAATTACGCTTCTTTTTATTCTAGATAAAATGAGGTTTTGATTGATGTGCTACAGGTTTATGAAACTCTTTTATTTATTTTTTAAATTGTAATAAATCTTAGTGACAGAACTTATGAACTTATTTATAGTAGTCTGAGCACTTAATATATTATAAATTAAAATTTCTTTACGGAGTGGATGTTTACGTTGACACTGCAGCGCCCTCTCTTTGATTGAGATTATACTGAAACATCCTCAATCAGCAAATAGGCATGAGACCTTAATAGGGCCAGAGGGTTCATAGGCCTGAGAGTGAGTCACCTCGAATTAAGAAAAGTAAAAAGGCGCCCTGGGTAACCTCACTACAAACAGGGATGGTTTCTGGTTATAAGTAAAACAAAGGCGTTGTTCTCCTTGGCATATTATCAAATTCACATTTTAGTTGTTACACACACACACACCCATTGGAGGTTTACTGTAGTATTAGTAGCTCCTTATTAAATGTCCAGTAGCTTTATCACCTACATAAATAGAAAAGTCACTTAACTAGGGTGAAGTACGCATGTGGTCAGGTGTGTGTAAGGTGAAGTTAAGTGGCAAGCGAAGACTCGAAACACATAGGGAATAGCGAAGAGGAGGGCTACTGTCCCGGCCTCTCTAGGTCGCAACACGTGGCACGGCGGTCACGCCCATGCGGTTGAGCACGAAGCGCCCTTCACGGTCAATCCGGTAGTTAAGACTACGCGTAACATAAAAACCCTGCAACAAGAATTGCAGTCGTTAATAAAATAAAGTTTTGTTGAAAGCTAACCTGTCAGCCCTAGCCATGAGGTAAAGATAAACACTTACCACAAAGTGGGTTTTTATATAGCTCTATATCGTGAGGCTAGTTGAGACCGGCATACGCACGGTGCCTCCATATAACGTGGCACTGGCTGAAAGAAAATATAGATTATAAGAATTAGGTTATAACAGTTGTGCTTGTCGATAGCAACGTGGCTTCTCACGATTCTCACCTTAATCAGGCACGTATATTGCCTGATGACCCTGTTTTAAAAGGCAGGAGTCAGCGCTTGGGATTCGGTAGGCTGCATCAAGCTATAACAAAAGAGTTGGTACGTGAACACGTTACAAGTTAAGGAAAAATGCACCTTTAACAGTGTGGGACGCGAGAATTACTTACGGTTTATTATCCTGGATTGTTAGTATAAAGGACGTTTAAGTGCCATTGGTTGAAGGCACGCAGATATTTAGTACTGCCACGATGCATTAAATTGTCATCGCATATAACTTGCCTGAAACAAAATGTAAATGGACATAAAAACAAATCCCACTTGGGCACGATGGAAAGACGCATCAAATAAACACCGCATCTCACCGCTAAGTATCCATTTGTAAAGGTTATTAAATTTAATATGATTAAGGCAATGCTGCTCTTTCCACATGCGAAATCCGAATCAGAGAGAATAGAGTGAACTTAGATTATGTGGCAATAGACACGGGACTCGTTTCGCTCTTAAACGCCGGCATCGCTCGTTCACTGTTTTAACAATTTAGAAATCAAAACCAATCTAAAACAATCCAAAAGATAATTCTAAAGATACTTAATGGATCCTGAAACAATATAATTTTACAGGCCGAAAAGTATCAAATGATCCGAGCGCTCGTCCATATGTCAAAGCGCAGGAGCAGTGAAACGCAACGCACGCTCACGCTTGACCGAAGTGTTGAAGGACTCCGTCCCACTCTTTCTCCATTCGCAACCAAAGCGAGAAAAAAGGACAGAACTAGTTGTATTCGACTCGATTTTGATGTAGAAGCCCACAAGCGGTAGTGTTGCTATATGAAAAGGCTTAGCAAAAAAAAACGGGTGTTACAGTACAGGCTTAGTTGGGGAAATAATTTTATTTCAGAATCGCAAGCTTCTGAAATAAAATTATTCTACACCATCAAGAGAACGAAAATATTCAAGGGAGAGGTCGCCTTCGCCCGCAGGGGATGACATCTGAAATTTAAATAAAACACAAAACATTCTACCAAAGAAAGTAAGAGAACAAATTCTAACTCTACCACTTGCTCTTGAAATGGGACTTCGCCTTAAAAAGGGAAACCCGTTAAATCATGGGCCCGATCCTGGGTCACTAGCGTGAAACGTGGTTGCCAGTCTCGAACCTACTACGCATAAACACAATATTCTTCCGAAAAGAACATAAGAGAATGAATTCTAACTCTACTACTTGCTCATACAGTGGACTTCGCCTTAATGGGGAAATCTGTTAAATCATAGGCCCGATCCTGTAGGCCTAGCAAAGAGCCATACGCTACCAAGCGTTTTCGTTTCATCGCTTAAGCGATTCTAATCTGTACTAAACGTTGTTGGCTAGCTAGGATGGAGTGGAAAATCGAAACGCCTTTTTTTTTCGTTTTTCCCGTTATGTTGGCATTAATTGTCTATGCTTTGCTCTAACAGAAACGTCAACGAAAGAAATGACATACAATCTGTGAAATGGGGGAGCGGCTACAGTGCAATTTTTTTTCACTAGATGGCTCCGGGAAGTGACAGTTGATATTAAGAAATATTTTAAATAAGTAAATATTTGAAATGCTTACGTATCAAGTGAAAAAGTAAATTGCCACTCCTTTGGTCTTAATCTAGGCAAAGATTTTAACGTGAACTGTCAAAAAGACCTCGCTTCCCAGAGGCGCCATCTAGTGAAAAAACTGATGCGCTGTAAGCCCCAGTTCGTTAGACAGGGCCTCAGCAAGTCACCGAACATTTAAATAATTAAGATAGTTGATTATGAATAATTTAGATTTGAAATTATTTAACTGATGACTATAAAATATGTAATTTTTGAGTGTTGTTTTTGAATTATTTTATTATTTGTATTAAGGTTTATGCAGATTGACAAAGTAATGGCATCTATCTGCTCCAGATTAGCGCGTGAATAATTTCGTTGTTGGCGCCTCCGTACTTTGTTGTGAGAGGCCGACAAAAGTCTTAAGGAATGCATTATGCAAACTTGGTCCGTAACGAGCATGTATTCTCTAAATACTGCCAGAGACCCGTTTCATTTCACGAAGCTACAAGTTACAAATTACAAGCGGAAGTCTCTTTCTAACTCGTACTACTAGAAAGAGAATTCCGCTTGTAACTTGTAGCTTCGTGAAACGGGCCACAGGAATACAAATACAAAGTTTCAAAAATCAAAATCAAAATCAAAATCAAAATATTTTTATTGCATGACTGTAGGTCTCAAGTATAATATTATACAGATGTCAAATACATGTGTGTGTGCATCACTACAATCTACCATAAATTATGGTGTACAATAATTGACTGAGTCAATGAACAATAGGTACTTAGTTATAAAAAATCTTATAGTTAACTATAATTAATTAAGCAACATTATGAGAAAATGTAATGTTGTGTATTAAAAATTAAACATTTTCTGTAGACTAAAGTAGACTTACTCACCTAACCATACTCGTAAACACAGCTTAGAACTCTGTGCTCGTAAAGACTACTTACTCTCTAAGCTACTTACATACTAAACCAAAAACCTTTTATCCGTTGTATTGACAAATTTGTCTTATATATTAATATATTATTTACTTTTTGGTGTTTTTATTTACATTAAAATATCTAATCACTAAAAATTATTAATAAATGCTAATCTAATTAGGGAGGTTAAGTTATTAAGTAACAGTCTATGGTAATAATAATAGTAGGTATAATAATAGTCTATGGGCTATTTTATATACATCCGCTGTTCTCAAAAAAGTCTTTTAAATTATAAAATTGTTTTTTTAAAAGCCATTTCATTAAACATTTCTTAAATTTATACAATTCATACGATTTGAAACTATCTGGTACGTTATTAAAAATTTGGATGGACATGTAGTACATGCTTTTCGAGTAAAGAGTGGTGCGGTGACTAGAGTTTCGTAGTAGGTACTCATCCAAAACGGATCGCTTGGGCGATTCCATCACGAATCCATCGCAATGTCTTAGTCAAGAACACCAATCAAATCTAATCGCCTATTCCATTCGATTTTTTCCCTTATATTGGCATTTTATCTAATAATGTCTATGCTTTGCTCTACTTGAAACGTCAATCAACGTACCTACCTAATGAATGACATTGACATCAACTGTCAATGCACAAATAACATAATGAAGTTAACATAATTTAATGAATAGATTCTGATGAAATTATAATACAACCCTATAGGATTGGAAGCCCTATCCCAAATCTTGGAGATGCAGTTGAAAAGCCCTATCAAACCGAAATCTAAGGCTATAAGTATAGGTTTCATTACGTCTTTCATCGAAACTTCAGGACCACGCCGTATTTTTAAAGACCTCTCAAAGTGCTTGGTCGACGCAACTCGTGACCAAAATCCTGGCCTATACTTGGCACAAAGATTAAGCATTGCCATTCAACGTGGCAATGCTGCCAGCATTTTGAGAACAATGTCCACTGGTAGCGGTTTGTTAGGTTAGATTAGTGTAGTTTTAAGTAATTTTGTATGTTCGTATGAATGTGAAAGAGGTGAAAGAGATTTGTCAGGATCGTAGCAGGTGGAAAGAAGTGGTATCTGCCTACCTCTCTGTCTCTGGGAAACAGGCGTGATTTATACTTCAATTTATCTAGAATTAGAAACCACAATAACATTATATTGCGTCTGGTCAACTGTTTATTACCTAGCAAATAGTACAGTACAATAGTCTGGGAGCCGCAAAATAAAATTGTTTTAATGTCACTTTTTTGCGTGTCGTCAATTGTTACTCTGGTACAAATTTTAAAGAGATTACAGTTCACGAGCCGCAATATAAAATGTTGTTGTGGTTTCTAATTCTAAATAAACTGAAGTATAATTTATGTACCTAAGTCACTATTTAAAGCGAAGTTTTTATAAAAAACTGTTTTTATAATGGAAATTCATGACTATAACAGAATACTAAATCGACATTTCCTTTATAATCCTTATCGATAATCAAAATAACTTCTTTTCTCTTTTACCAATACATCTAGATCTTAATATGACTTTGTAGAGTCAAACCACATTAACCCTGCAATGAAGTGACTGCGGTGGGTTTCTTATGTGGTAGATAATAAAAGATATTTTTCTGTGTTGACATGCAAAATATTGATGGAAAGTTATAGCGGTTTAGTTTAGTTTTAGCTTGATAAGGTATTGTAACATGTAATAAGAGGACCGAGGGCCAGATAATGAGATGGGAAGACCATTTTCCTGAAGGAGCCAGCCAGAAGGCTAAAAATAGATACCAATGGCACTTTAACTAAGAATTTAATTAATAACACACACACATACACACACAAAAAAACAAACAAACAACATCACACAAAATGTGGTTAAGTACATAATTAACCAAAAGTTTTTATAATTGTTGGTAATCCTGTAGCTCTGCCTACCCCACTCTGGGAATGTAGGCGTGAGTGTATGGATGTGTATGTATGTTTAATTAATAATATTAGATGTAAATTTATATTTAATATAAGTAGCAGTAGAGATCAGTGAATAAAGGCCTTTTTTATTTTAAGATGCAATTAACTTGTATTCATCTTTTAGATGCAAAACTACATACTATACCAACCAAAAATATCTGTAAAGTAAACATTACTAAGTATACACGAGAAATTAAAAATGGTTTATTAGCTTTTCTTTCTCTTTAGGTACCGTAAAACTACACAACTATGGTCCTAGCCTGCAACAATACTCCAATTTTCCTCATTACATTATTCTAAAATATGATACCTTACTGCTATTATTGCTAGGTATATGTACTGTTAGGCCTAAAATCGATTGCTCTAAACTCTAGCTATAGCTAAAGCTATTATATTTTTAGAATAATGTATATGTTAGTTTATATATATTTATTTTATTTATATTATTATTTATTTTAATATTGTTTGATGTCTGATTATGACTCATTTTATTCTGCCAGTGATGACAGTTCTACTTTTCTTTCCTTAGACTCTCACGACACTTCGTTAACTCTTGGCTCTCTGTTATCTCGCGAATTTGTTAACTCTAAGCACTTCAATGTTTGTCATATTAATGCGCAAAGTATCCCTTCGCACTATACTGATATGTTGGATACGTTTTCCAATGACAATATTCACGCTGTTTTGGTATCTGAAAGCTGGCTTAAACCCACCTTGCCATCAACCTCTTATTCATTACCCGGTTTTGTTTTGATCAGGAACGATCGCACTGGTAAGGGCGCTGGTGGTGTGGCCATTTATCTGCGGAGTAATTTTCTTAACAAAATTATTCATATTTCCCCTTCTATTTACTCTGGTTCCGCGGAATACCTATATCTTGAGGTGATTGTAGGTGGAGTCAAGACTGTTCTTGGGGTTGTTTACTGTCCCCCTGGAGTCGATTATTTCGCTGATATTGAGCCAATTCTTGAGTCGTTATGCTCTGAGTATGCACACCACCTGATCATGGGGGATTTTAACACTGATCTTTGTAAATTCTCTCCACATAGCCAGAAGTTGACGGATATCGTTCATTCTGTCAATCTTTCGATTCTCCCCCTAGAACCCACTCACCACTCCGTTTCCTCTGATACCTGGCTGGACATCATCCTCACTTCATTCCCGGACCAAATTGTCAAACATGGACAGTTCCTTGCTCCTGGTTTTTCACACCATGATCTTGTTTATGCCTCGTATAGACTGAAACCACTTAAACCGAAACCCACGATTGTAAGTATGCGTAGCTTTGTTAATATTGACACTGACGCTCTATTGCATGATGTAGTCAATGTTGACTGGGCTCCAGTTCTCGATGCTTCTGTGACTGACAGCAAGGTGATACTTTTTAATGATGCTATACTGAAGGTATTTGACAAACATGCTCCTTTACGTTCTGTCAGAATTAAGCGGCCGCCTGCACCTTGGATCACCGAAGGCGTGAAAATGGCTATGCGGAGGAGAGACCGGGCGTTTCGTTTTTACAGGCGTGACCGTACCAATGACAACTGGACGTTTTATAAAAAAACTCGGAATAGATGTAATCAGATGGTGCGGGCAGCCAAGCGTCGTTTCATCCACGAAAATGTTTCCTCTTCTTCCATGGCCGATGTTTGGAAGTTCATTAGGTCATTGAGTCTGGGTAAGCAAAGTAACAGTTTTGACGGGACATCCTTTTCGCTCAATGACTTAAACATCCACTTCTCCTCAGCTCCTTCCGTTGACATCTCCATTAAATCCTCCACTCTTTCTGTTATCTCCAGCTTACCCTCAAATCTTTCGGAGTCCTTCTCTTTTTCACATATTACTCAAGACGACGTAAAGAAAATTATTTCATCCATTAAGTCTAAGGCTGTTGGCTGCGATGATGTGAGTCGCTCCATGATTTTACTTATTATTGATGGTGTTCTTCCTATAGTCACTCACATCATTAACTTCTCTCTATCTTCTGGCGACTTTTCTTCTGTCTGGCGCAAAGCCTATGTTATTCCATTACCTAAAATCAATAATCCTGCCTCAGTCAATAACTTTAGACTAATTTCTATCCTGCCTTTTCTTTCTAAAATTGTCGAAGCTGTGGCTCATAAACAACTTTCTTGCTTCTTGCAAAAGAACAATATTTTAAGCCCAGTCCAATCAGGCTTTCGTCCTGGCCACAGTACCTCTACGGCACTACTTAAGATCACCGAAGACATTAGGTGGGGCATGGAGAATACGTTTGTCACAGTTCTTGTTCTCATAGATTTCTCTAACGCATTTAATACTGTCGACCACGATATTCTCCTCGCTCTTCTGAAACACTTGAAAGTTTTGCCTTCCGCCTTAAATTGGTTTTCCTCCTATCTTCGAGGACGTCAGCAGGCGGTGCGGGTTGATAGGTCACTGTCTGACTGGTGTGACTTGGCTGCTGGCGTGCCCCAAGGTGGTATCCTTTCTCCTCTCCTTTTCTCAATTTTTGTCAATTTTATTACCCCTGGACTTGGTTGCACGCACCACCTTTATGCAGACTATCTACAAATCTACTCTCAGTGTAATGTGACTGAACTTGATGTTGCTGTCGGTAGACTGAATAACGATCTGAAGCACATTCATCAGTGGTCTGAGAAGTTTGGCTTGTTTGTTAACCCTTCCAAGTGTCAAGCCATTATAATTGGTAGTTCTCGACAACTTGCGAAACTTGACTTGGCAGTCGCTCCGCTGGTTAGTTTCAATGGCATCCCTATTGCTTAGCTCCAGTGTCAAAGACCTGGGCCTCTACATAGACAGCACTCTTTCCTGGAAAACTCATGTCACCGAATTAAGCCGTAAGGTAATAGGCGCCTTTCACTACCTCAGCAGGTTTAAGCACTTTCTTCCCGTCAAAACCAAAATTTTACTGGTACAAACCCTTATTATCCCAATAATTGACTATGGTGATGTGTGTTATTGCGACTTAACTGAAGAGCTTTTAAATAAATTAGATCGCCTTCTCAATTATTGTATCCGCTTTATTTTCTGTTTGCGTAAATTTGACCATATTTCTGCTTCTCGTTCTCTTTTGGGATGGCTCACTATCCGTCAACGGCGTAGTACTAGAATGCTTTGCACACTTTATTCTATCCTAAATGATCCTATTTCTCCTAGTTACCTCAAATCATTCTTTCACTACCTCGGTTCTTCTAGCGAACGTCAGCAACGCCCAGCTCGAAATTTAACTCTTTCTTTCCCAATCCACCGCTCTGGTTTTGTTAGCAACTCTTTCACCCTTCAAGCTATTCGTCTTTGGAACGGTCTCCCTCCTAAAATCAGGCAAGCCCCCAATAAATTTGCGTTTAAGAAATTAGTTCGAGCACACTTTTCCTCATTGAACTGACATCTTATTATTGTCCTTTTAGAGTATATTTATATTTATATATATATATATATATATATATATATATATATATATATATATATTGTATTTATGTATTTATTTAAGTATGTATTCTTTTGCATGTGCCTTAGTTTATATATATATTGTTGATGCTATTGTTCATACAATATTGCACCGCCTACAAAAAAAATCTGATTTGCCCAAAGGTCAACTGGTAGAGAATGCCATTAGGCATTAAGTTCACCTTTTGTACTCTAATTTGTATTTTTGTGCAATAAAGATTAAATAAATAAATAAATAAATAAATAAGTAAAATTGGACTATTGTTGTAGGCCAGGACCATAGTTGTGTAGTTTTACGGTACTTACTTTGTCTTTTTTCAAATTAGAATATGGTGAATATGGTGGTGACTATGGTGAAATTCGCACATGTTTCTTCCCTGACGGCTTCCCATACAAACTGCTTTTACGTTTTATTTCCACCCCTCTAAATTTTAACTGATTTTGATCAATTTTTGATATGTTTGTGGCGACTTAGTTAGTATTTATTGTATTAATTTGTTGTGTCATATTCGTTTTAGTGTAGTCATTGTCATTATATTATCATATTAGAGACTCCATGTTAATAGTCTGAGTATGGGTTGTTGAAGATGTTTGTTTACATCCCAACCAGAGCCGCTAGGCCGCGCGCAGGCGCAGTGTTAAGCGCAGCTGGTTCCCTTCGGAAAGCTTCGGCCGTTTCCGTGAGCCGAGCGCCACGATCGGGCATCTGCGGAATTCCTACTCAGTCGGTTTTTTATCGCTCTCGAGGCTGGACGCTGCGCTTGCGCCGCCCGAGCTAACGGTACTTAATTACACGTCGACATTACGGGTGCTAGGTGGTTCGCGATCAGCGCCGCTTTTAATATTAACGCTTCTTGTTGATTGTTTAATTGTGCTAGACTTTGTTTCCTTTCCGTTTCTGAGCTTTTTGTCTATAGTGCTGTGACTATCCTTCTCTCCTGTGCTTGTGAGCTTTCTTGCTAATAACTGTTACTTTTCTTCCGTGTGTTTTTCTTGACATTATATTTTATATATGTGGTACGCGCTAGTTTTAATTCTCACCGGTTTAGCCGTTCCCATATGTTAGTCGGAGCAACAACTAGGTTTGTATGAGTTGTGACGGATTCACGGTATGTTTTTTGACCCGAAAAACGGACATCCTCATTTTATTTGCTTATTATCTAATAAATCAATGTAGGAAATCATTTTGAACCGAAGAGTAGCACTCCCGTGTGTCAATTTTTCATGGTAATTGAGATACAATTTGTTTAATTATTTTATATGGTTTCCAGAAAAAACATAGAAATCGCTATAACTTTAGACATGCTCATTTTTCATTGTATTTCTCATTGTATTCGTATAATACGTTAAATGAGCTATATTATGACGAAATAAAAACAACAATATCGTGTATATAACGGCAGTTACAAGATAAAAAGTATATTTTCATTATTTTAATTTTATGGACTTAGGATTGGGGTTCAGTATCTACACAAAGCTCTTTCTTAAGTCTTTAAAAATACTACCTGATTAAATCATATCCCAATCTTATAGGATCCAGAAGTTACAGGTTTTTTAAATTTTTGCACTAGGGCTGACACCTAACAAAATAATTTTATATAAGTATTTATTTATTTGGTTCACAAAACAAATTACAGTCAGAATTAGAAGTATTAGAAGAATATTGAGACAGGGTTACAGTTTAGATCTAGATTGGAACTCTTAACTATGTGTGCTTAGCTATATGAAAAAAATTAGAGGGTCTGCTGTATTAGTGAACAGTGAGAAAATAATTCATACCTAGTTGTTAGTTATTATTATATTTACTTATAAATATTTACATGTTCAAGAATTTGTAATATTATTTATGGATGTAGTTTTTTGTAGGCCAGTAGATGAATCGCTTATGAAGTTTGGAATTAGTCCACTGCACGCCTGGATTCGAGTCTTAGAGTTTTTGCTTCATCTGGGATACAAAATGGAAGTGAAAAAATGGAGGATCACCCGCAACTCTCCGCAGGCAATCACTGTGGAAGAAAAGAAAAAACAGTGCAGCAAGAAGTAAGACAGAAAATGGGACTTCTGGTTGATGTAGTGCGGCCCAATTCAGGGACGACAAATGATGGCAATACAGCCCGTACAGCATTGTCTAACAAAAACCGAGAAATATTTGCACAAATACTAGGCATCCCTCATCTGCTTCTTGATGATATATATATACAATACTAGTTGTCTTATCTTGCGGACTACCAGTTGATATTGACAAGTTTGGTGATTTTTGCAAGTCATTGGCAACTAAATACGTCCAAAATTTTGAATGGCATCCGATGACAGTCACCTAGCACAAAATTTTAGTACACGGCAAAGACATAATTCAGAATTCTGCTGTACCTGTAGGTTTACAGTCAGAACAAGCGGGAGGAGCCAGAAATAAGTTCTGGAGGTCTGACAGAGAACATCATGCTCGCAAGTCTGACAGAATAAAAACAGTGACCGATTTATTTAACAGGGCACTACTATCATCCGATCCATTTATTTCAAATATGAGACTGAAACAAAGGCAAGAAAAATTAAGAAGGTTGCCTTTACCACCCACCGTTCTTCAACTATTAAAACCACACGAAATACCAAAAGAAGATCGTTTAAAAAAACAAGATGACGTTTCCGATGATATAAGTGACGAAGATGTGATGCGAGCACTTATAAAAGGCTGGGATGATGATATAAGCGAAGTTTTGCCCACCGAAGATGAAAGGGTCTAGCAGGCTAAGCGAACTAGAAGTGCCCCCAACGACGGATTTGGTCATTCTTTCAGGTGGTGTACTGGCAAGTCCTAAGAACACTTTATGCTTAATATCAGACCTCGATCTTCTTTTGTTTTCGAGTTATTCAGGATAATGTAAAATCATCAGCGTCTCATTGAAAGTGGCATATTTTGTAAACTGTTCAAGTTAGATTAACCAAACAAAATTATATTTGACAATAATAAAATAGGCTACAAAATACACATTTTTAACCTGCATCATTTCCTTATACTTCTTTATGTAAAAAAACATTTTATTTTTCTACAAAATTTTTTTTTATTTCTCGCGGATGTACACCTCCAGAAAAATATAAAGAAAAATATGCATGGATAGCCACTAGTACCCGCTACATACACATATAAAAATATTTGCGTAAATCTTCGTGCGTCATGTAAAAAAAAACATTATCGAATAAGTAGTTACGAGCATATGTAAACAAAGTACTGGTGCAGGGTGTAGATATGTTAGTATGTAGGTATATAAACTTTTCTAATAAACCTATTTATAATGAATCGACGATGACATGATTGTATATGCCACTTTCAATGAGACGCTGATGATTTTACATTATCCTGAATAACTCGAAAACAAAAGAAGATCGAGGTCTGATATTAAGCATAGAGTGTTCTTAGGACTTCCCAGTACACCACCTGAAAGAATGACCAAATCCGTCGTTGGGGGCACTTCTAGTTCGCTTAGCCTGCTAGACCCTTTATAATTGACTCTTTAAAAAAGAAAGGCCGACTTCACTCGCCACTTTGTTATCAGATCTGAACCTAATTTGAACGAGACCACCTTTAAGGTATTGATAGAATTGAAGAACTCGATTATATACATAATAAACAATAAAACTAAGATATTTTAAAATAAATCATAGAAATAAAAATAAATAAAATTAAAACTAATGTGCCAACCCTAAAACCAGAATTATCTGAAAAAACTTTAGAAGCGTATTATTCCTATATCCTGAGGGGTTTGATTTTTTTTATGAGTCATTGGTATTATTGTAATTGTTATTTAGAGTTATTATCGAATCCCAATATGTCGGAATAGAGCTGTAAAAAAATAAAAACCAAAAAACTAAAAACTTTTTCTTTCTTTATTTATGTACACACAGCAACACACCTAACTAACCATTGGAGGCAGAGCAGAGAGAAAATATCAATGCTTGACAGGGATGTAGATATTTTTTTCATATTAAATATATTTACATCCCTTTCAAGCATTGACACTTATTCTCAGCTCCGTCTTTAATGGTCAGTTAAGTGTGTGGGCGACTGTACAAGTTTGACTAACTTTGTATTATGTATTAATTACTTAACATATAGTTCCTATTATTTTCATTGAAGAAGAGAAAAAAATACGCGCTATTTTGTGATTATCGTGAAATATTTAAAATCCCTGAAAATTAATAAAATATTAATATCTCAATTTCTATAAAAAATGACACACACGGGAGTGCTACTCTTCATTTCAAAATGATTTCCTCTATCTAATAAGCAAATAAACTGAGGATGGCCGTTTTTCGGGTCAAAAATCATACTGTGGGATTGTGCTAAAGATTGCTTGTATGAATAGAACTGAGATTAATTCATTAGATTAGTTTAAACCTGAGATAATTTGAATATTTGCTAGGTAATTTAATGGGGAAAACGCAAGCATTCCTAATCTGGCAGCCACTGTATATAACAATAATATTATTTTATAAAAACATTGATAGATGGACATAGTATATAATATGAGTTCAAGAATAATGTATTTTGTAATTAAAGTCAATCTTTAGAAGATTTGTACTATAATTTAATTTTCATTTGCTATTGTTATACAGTGCTCCTGTAAACGTCCCGATCCCATCTGCCAACATTGTGGAGCTGGAGCGCGCGCAAGGCTTCGCCTAGAGCTGCCGAACGTCACCGATCCCTAAGTGAACCCTGACACATCTCGATTACCTACAAGTTTATGAGCGCTAGGTACGCTCTTTATGTTGTTAAGCTTGTGTTGTGTACAAACGTTAAAACACTTGTTAATTAATTTAATTGTTTAAAAAGTACATGTTTTTATAACATGACTTGTAGTTAGACGTTTTAGTGCATTATACTACCTAACTTATTGTACGTTTAATAATTAAAGGTAAATAAATTAATAAATGCTGGAATATGTCCTTATATGTTAATTCACAACAGCTTCTGTTAATTAATAGATTGAATGTAACTAGGTACATATACCTACATGCGAGTTAAATTAATACAGGTTTTGGGTCCTCATGGTAGTTCTTTTAAAACGATTTATACTAGGTACCTAATAGTTTAATATTGTATTGTCAAAGTAACTTTATCCAGACATAACTTATTTCATTTCATTATTACATGGGTTATGGTGACTGAATAGGAAAGAAAATAAATCAATTTTCATTATTTAAAGTTTTAATTTTCTAAAAAGTATTATTAATAATTGTTATTAAGTAAGAATCCAAAAGGCAACTTGACATCATCTTCAACCTTCAGCCTTATGACGATGTAAAGTAGAGACTTGACTTATCATCAGTGTAATGAGTAAAAACTCCATATTTTGCAATATGCAATATACATAATATTCACATATATGCCACAATGGTGCTAATACTGGAATGAATATGCCTCTAGCAAGCAACTCAAATAAATAGGATTTCATCAACGCTGAAACACCACTCTATGGTCCTTCCTTGAAATCAGCATCATTATCCATGGTCTCTGTGTGTATTCTGGATCACCTTGAACACAAAATTTATATTACAGTACAGTATTATGGTTTACTACGCACTGAGTTTAACTATAAATTATGACAAGACATAGTATACCATACTATGTATATGTATTGTCATAGCATAATTTATAGGCAAGCTCACTACCAAACCAAAATTGAAAATTAACTATATTAACTTAGCTGGTAGAGCTAAAGATAAATATTTATGTGATGAGCATGAATATTAAAGTTTCTGAGTCGAACAATTTTTATTTACTTAGGTATGCATTTACTGATACAAAATGTGTTTTTTTGTTTTATATTTTATCATAATTAGTGTCGATCCTGCGAAAATGTAAACAATTATCATATAATACTTAGATAGGTTTTCATAATAATTACTAGTAGGCCCCAACTTTAATATTGTTATGGGATAGAATAGAAAATTAATACTTAATTATGTTTTATTTCCACTTCATATTAATATCATTATTTATGCGTTACCTATATAAAGGGTGACAGAAAGGTCGATACAATCCTTTTAAACAAATTAGGTCATGTAGTACCCTATTCATACTAGGTATTCCCAAGTTTGTTTTTCACTTGGTATGGAGAAACAAACTTTATGTGATTACTTAAAACTTGATTATATAAAAAGGCCAAATGTTTTTGAAAACTGCACTGATTTGTAATGATTCTAATAATGTAAAATACCACTAAAAACTTCCAAAATAAAACATGGCATTAAGGCTTTTTCATGACATGGACTTAAGGGAAAAATCACAAAAATTCATATTAAAATTATGAATAACTCAGAAACTAATAATTTTCGGCCAGGGTACTACATGACCTAATTTGTTCCAAATGAGCTCTACTATACCTCCTAAACAGGATTGTATCGACCTTCCTGTCACCCTGTATGAAGGAGATCATAGAGGTGCACTAATAAAGAAAGATGCCGTCTAGGAAAAACCACAACTCACTTACGCTTAGCGCTCGTCCACACACTTCTTGATTGGGAAACCAAATTCATATTTTAATGGCTGGTTGACAGCTTGCATTACTAGTTTACTGGTGCTGCAAGACCTCTATTTTCTGTTACCACACCACATCCCATGGTTAATAAACAGGACCTGAAAAAATACCATCTATGAAATACGTGTTTATTTACTTGCTTATCAAATAAATGTAGGTAAGTAGTAGAGTAATAAGTTAATAACGTAGCTCATATCATTCCTTTACCTCGAAAATAATTTCCTTGTTCATCTCAAGAGATTTATTCAGTTAGTAGGCCGCAACGGGAACTTTTTCACGTCAAATATCCACCAGCACTTCCCAAGAGGAGACCACCGCTAAGAAGTTTTGCTGCTGCTTTAGTCAACAATTTCAATTGTTAGCAGCCCAAAAAAGTCGCAAGGAATACATAAAAAACTTATTTGTCTCAAGTACACCTCCCTCACAGCTGACTAAAACTCGCCATTTTGAACAAATTCCAATGGAATGGCTTCTTAGCGTGAGCCCAATGCCGTGAGAAAATACAGCGTGAATCAACTGTGGAATATGGAAAAGAATAGTGGTCAAAAGTGGCATTTGGCTAAGATTATGTCATTTTGACAACACTGATCGCTTGTTAGCGTTTCGATGACGTCATTTTAGTTGTTCATTGTGATAAACCACGTGACCAACTTGTCATTGCATACATTTCATGTTGATCGAATGGAAAACGCTAAGTGGCACTTGGCTCGCCATATGTATGGGTTTGACATTTGTGACAGCACAGATCGCTACTTTGGGCGTTTCGATATTCCACAGGCGATCGTACGTGAGGGTTGTTGACTAGCAATTTTGTGATAAACCACGTGACCGCTTATCATCCCATACATTTCAAGCCGATGGAATGGAAAATGGCTAACACCGATTGGTTCTTGGCTAAACCTACTGGGCCACTAGCGTGAAACGTTGTTGCCAATCTCGAGCCTACTACGGATAAACACACATTCTTTCGTAAATAACCTAAGAGAACAAATATATCTGTACTACTTGCTAAAGTATACTTATAAACTTTTGTCTAAGTGTTCATTGGCTCTACCTCCAACCGAACGTTTTAAACCTAAATTAGAGTTTGTTGGCTCTATTTCCAAACAAACGCTCTAGATCAATCTGAAAAATCAAAGATGTACTAAACTTAGGGTCTGTTTAGGTACACAACAACCTCAACTGAGAGAAACATCCGCGGAATTACAGCTCTACACAAGAAACTGCAAATATAATGAGGGGTGTGACACACTACCAACCTCTTAAGCGGCTTAAGTGTATTGATTAATCTACCGCTTATAAGAACCGTGGAAGTAACCTTATTAATTAATTGAACACCTAAGTAAAACTATTTAAATGATTAAACTATTTAAATGATTAAACTACCACATATAAGAACTGCGGAAGTGACCTTATTTATTAAGGGCGGTCATTTATAGTGAAACTATTTAAAACCAAGTGTTGAAGCTATAAAATAACAATTTCAACCTAAACTTGTAGAGGAAAATCTCAACTGATACCAGTATAAAGAAATTAAAAAGAAATGGAAATAGGACGCACTCTGTACCCAGAATGTCCTTTTCTCAAAAACTAAAGAAAGAAAAGATAAAAACCTTTAAAATAGTTTTATCTCGAACCGATTGCACCTAAGGCATAAACGGAAGAAATCCTACAACTAAATAGTAAATATTTATAACCTATTTCTACATGCCTTATCTTACTACTGACAAAACACGAAGGCACGACTAAAATTAAGTGGATGCGCATCCTTGGTTACTTAAGATTAAAAACTTAGCCTATTCCACTCTACTTCAACATGCTTTCATTCCAGTAATACAATCCTTTAAAAGAGCCAACGGTCAGGACAAATATTCTACCAACGCCAAAAATCTCAGCAAGTCCGGACATTACTATGCGTTTCATACATAGTGAAAATTATCCAACTAACCACCTACTTAATAAATAAACATAGATTTCGTATACCTAACAACCATACTTAACATCAAACTTAAGAATTAACATTGACAATGAGTCCACTAGCTCATAGAATCTACCATGGACCCATCCTATCCTAACAAATGTAATTAATTTAGGGGTGGTACCCCTGGAGGTTCAGAATCTCCGCGCTCTAGCAAATCCTTAATATGAAACCGCCCTAAGGGTTTACCGTTAAGAGACTTTAACGAATAAACCAACGGTGAATGTTTTTTATCAATAAAACATTTTTCATATTTGGGAGAAAGTTTAGCACTTAAGTATTTAGAAGCATTAGACATAGGAAAACAACGCTTATAAATAATTTGGCCCTCCTGAAATTGAATTGCTTGTTTCCGTAAATTATAATACTTTACATTACGATTATAAGCCTTTTTTGAAATGGCCTTGAACCGATTTATATATATCGTTCAGCTTAGGAAGTTTAGAAGAAAATAGTTGTACGTTTATCTTAACCGTCGAGGGATCGGCTATCGGCTCCTCAATATTATAAAGAGAACCATCCGTCTACCATGGGTCAAAAAAACGGCGTGAACTTTGTACCTTCGTGAACTGCGGTATTAAGAGCACATTGTATCTCAGGAATGTTCTGATCCCATTTCCGATGATCCGAACGCACGTAAGAGGCAATGGCTCGTACTATGTCGCGGTTGACACGCTCCGTTTGATTGGTCTGAGGATGATAACGAGGGTTATGGAAGACGTTAGGGACACCATAATTAGAGAGCAAATCCCTGAACTCCTTCGAAATAAACTGAGGTCCGTTATCTATATATATAAATTTACACACGCCATGTAGTAGGAAGACACCCATCTCCAAACATTTAACTATGGCTTTTGCCGTTACACTACGCAGAGGAAACAAAAGAGCGTACTTACTAAAGTAATCAGAACATACAAAGAGTTCCTCGCGTATGAAAGTGGGAACGGCCCCATAATGTCACAAGAAATGGCTTCCCATGGACGCGTGACGACGCGTGGATTACCCATCAGACCTGCCCTGGCAACGTTACTAGGTTTGTAACATTTGCAAAACTCGCAAGATCCGACGTACTTCTCAACGTCACGGTATAGGATTGGCCAATATTTACTAATACGTTTATGAGTTTTAGCTACTCCAAAGTGTCCAGAGACCGGCTCGTCGTGGTACTTCGTTAAGATTTCGTCACGATGATCCGCCGGCACGACCAACTTCCATTCAAATTGAGATGTTAAATTGTATTTATTTTTAGATAAACGAAATAACTTGCCATCCTTTACCGTGAAGTTGGGAAATAAACGTGGATTATCGCTACAATCCTTTAAGAGCTTCGTAAACCAAGGATCTTGCATTGCCTGAGAGTCAAAATGATATCGACGCTGGAAAGGATAATTGACTAACGTCCATTTGACAAACTTTACAGTAGAGCGATTTAAAGTTTGTTTTTTCGGAAAAAAAATCATATCTTTTTTATTATTGTTTGTATCGAAATATGTTGTACTACAAACTTGTTCATAATTTTAATATCTACTGATTGGTTTTTATTGTAACACTTGAAAACTGCTTGTTCACGAAATAAATGTCCCGTTAGACAATGGCTACTTTTGACCGGCGAGGAAAAACGGTTAACAGCCACCTGTCGAAATATTACTCGTATGACTACAGCTAACAGACCTTCAATCGGTTTTGATGAATCCTATTCAAAGGTATAAAAAGGTCTAACGTGCCTTACAAGGTTTTTTGGGCCGTAGTAAAAACGGCTTACAGACCTTTGGGTTAATAACTACGGACAGGAAAAATACCTAAATGTAAAAAACTCATATTAACGACGGATTAACGGACAATTTATGAAAAAACGCCGAAAATTTGGTCTGTAAGACCCTGCGTTTTACAAAAAGCTTCAAATTTATGACGGCTAACGTGCTAAAAAACTGCTCCGATCGCCTTGTAACCCGGTTCGTTAGACGTAAAAAAATTCGCTGATTCTAACGATATACATAAGTCAATATGTCCCAAAATGTCCCGTTAGTCACTTTACCTTTCCAGCGTCGATATAGAGTCAACCTTGATTCGAGATAAAGTGTCTGGTAAAATGTGTTCCTTCCCCTTTCTATGGATAATTTCAAAATCGAACTGGCTTAATCGACATGCCCACCGATTTAGCCTTCCCATCGGATTTTTCAATTTGTAGAACCACTGAAGCGAGGCATGATCAGTAACTATATAGCACTTGGAACCTTCGACATAAGAACGGTATTGCTCGAGAGCGTATATGACTGCCAAGAGCTCTCGTTCCGTCGCCGTATAGTTAACCTCTTATGCGCTCAGGGTTCTGCTGCAGTACGCGATAGGATGGTCTACCTCGGCTTCGCGCTGTGTCAAGATTCCACCAATAGCAAACGAGCTTGCATCCGTGTGAATATAGAAGGGTTTGCTGAAATCAGGACACTTTAAGATAGGTGCGGATATAAGAGCAGACTTCAAAGTGTTAAAAGACCGATTAGCTTCATTCGACCATACGAAAGGAACCTTTTTACTCGTAAGGCGGGTTAAGGGACGAGCTACCTGAGAAAAATTTTCAATGAAACGTCGGTACCAACCAGCCATACCTAAGAAACGTTTCAGCTCCTTCGGGTCCTTAGGAGTAGGAAAATTCATAATAACTTCAACCTTAGATGGGTCCGTTCTCAAACCGAAACGATCAACGACATAACCTAAGTACCTCAACTCACTCCTACAAAACTGAGATTTCTTCATGTTGATAGTCAGGTTAGCATGCTTCAACTTCTCAAAGACACGTTTAAGTATTTGTACGTGCTCGTCAAATGAGGACGTACAGATGACGATGTCATTGACATAAGCAAAGATCTTATTATCAAACTCAGCCGAGAACAGGCTGTCCATCAATCGCTGCATGGTAGCAGACGCACCGACCAAACCGAAACACAATCATAACATTGTAATGAAAAAGTCCGCGACGCGAGACAGTAAAAGCTGTCTTCTCCTTCGCGTCTGGGTGTAGAGGTATTTGATGGTAAGCAGCACTAAGATCCAAGGAAGTTAAATACTTAGCATCACGTAAATTATCAATGATGTAGTTTATGTAAGGCGTATCCCCTACGCGTCAGTTTTTGATACAGCGTTAAGGCGACGACTATCTAAACATAAGCGCATTTCGCCATTCGACTTAGGTACCATAGTCACAAGAGAATTCCATGGAGATGAGGAAGGCTCAACCACATTATATTTTAACATTTTATCAAGTTCGGCATCAAATAACTTTAATTTTTCCGGACTCAGACGATAGTACTTCTGCTTAATAGGGGCGGCGTCACCCGTATGTATCTCGTGCTGGATCAACGACGTGCGACACAACCCTACCTTATCGGTATTAATAGAGTAGAAAAGTGACTTGACTTTATCCATACTTTGTTTTTGTATGGGACACAACGAGTCATAATGTCGAAGTCCCTCTTCGACAATACTTTGTTGACCGTTTAGGACGGAGGACACGTGACCAGGCAAACAAGCTAGGATGTCCGGTGCTAAATTAAACGCTTTCCAAAAGTTGATACCAAAATGAATCGGTAACAATATTTCTGGTTGAACGTGAAACAAGACGAGCTTCACCTCATTCTTATATTGAATTGGAATGTTCATATAGTACCGACAAACATAATCCTCTCCATTAGCTACCCTTAACAGACGAGGACGCTCGAATTCGGGCATTATTATATTCAAATTTAAAAAATTCAAATGTGCGTCATCACCTAAAATAGAACAAGACGCACCGCAATCCAGCAAAGCAATTAAGTTAACGTTAAACACCTGAACCGTTAAGTAAGGGCGGTAGTCATTGACAGGTGGCACAAAGTAAGTCTCCACGGGTGGGATAAAACGCGCCAAAGGAACCCGTGGGACTGGCCTAACTAGTTTTTTGACTCCGGAACATTCTTTCCACAGTTTGGACAATTAGTACTTTTAACGTCTTTTTCTCCACACTTAAAACATACAATGTCACGCGATTCAGGACAACGACTAGTTTTGTGCGCTCCATTACAACGGAAGCAACTAAATGATTTTAAAATTTTAGGCTTAGCCGCTGCGGAGGCCACGTCCTCTTTGCGAATCGAACGGCTATTACTTAGTTGACGCTGCATGTCTCGAGCTAAAGAACTACGTGACGTAGACGGTTCGATAAAATCACTCGCGCGCGAATTGGCTAATTCAAGCTTCTTGCATAACGCCTTAAGTTGCTGCATTGACGTGATGTCCATTAACGCAAGCTCGCGACTATATTCAGGACGAATATTTCTGACAATTATATCTAATTTTTCTGCCTCAGATATAGGTGAACTCAAACGAGATATCAAACCACCCATAATTGACAGGTAGACCACTATCGATTCGTTACGCGCTTGTGTAAGAGACCTTATCTCGCGAAGTAACTTCAAAATCCGGAATGTCAAAGTCGGCTTTCAAAGCTGCGAGAAGCTGCGAGTAAGATTTAAAGCTATCTTTATTCGCTCAGTACCAAAATAATGCAGGACCTTCCACAATGTCAGGAAAGCCATTAAACACAACACGCTCTGGTATCTCTCGAGAGACCCTAAGTTCCTCCAGTCGTGTTGTAAAAGCACGCACGCAAGTATCTCTTTATACTTTAGATTAAGACTCGACAACTTGTGCCGAGGTTCGGACTGGCAGACCACCTTAGCAACTGGTTCAGACGGAACCTGAAATTCCTCATCTTCTGACTCTTAAGACTCTGACAGTGGATTTAAAATTGACAGACAACTGACAAGAGTCCCTTTAAGTTTGTTAACCTCAGTCTCAAAATTCGACACCCGTGATAGACGGTCTAAATATTAGTTACATCTGTCCACTAACCTGTCCTGCTGCGACTTGGAAAACTCACTGCCCTGCATAACCTCCGACTGCAATTCATTCACCCTCACTCCGCATGCATCAACCTCCGTTTGTGAATCAATCCCCTTCATATCAGACGCTGGCTTAAGACTGCCACGTCTTACAAGAGCGCGAGTCTGTCGAAACAATTTTCGTAAAGTTTCACAGCTGTGTTTAGTGTCAAAGGGTATGTGTAAAGCAGTCAGTTCATGTGCTAGTTCCTCCTTAGTGAGGTATTCAACCTTTACATTCAGGTTCATGGTTGTAAGACAGTAAAATGATCACAAACCAAGCCTTGCAATAGTGCAGTATGCCACGTGCTTATTAACAATAGAAGATGCACACAACATACATTTAAAAACAAAAAATTAACTGCTGTTCTGTTACACACTCAAAACAGTTAAAGATAATAAAAGGTAAAAGTGTCTTAAAGGAAAACACAAGAAATAAATACATGTGCTATCTTATCATTGATACAGTCGAAACATAAGAAGTTATGAAAAAGGCTAGTTATTCTTTGTAATAAGAGTATACAGGAATTTAATAACTATTATTACCCTATTAACCCTGTTAAGACAGACAAAAGATATGAAAGAAAGCAGTACATTCCCATAAAGAATACTTAAAACAAAGAAACCATTCCTTCAGGCCATAAAAAAAAGATAAAAGATGAAAGACATTTATTCAGTAAGTAGGCCACACGGGCACATTTACACGTCAGGAGAAAAAGGGGAAAAAAAAACAACAAGATGACCACATAAAAGTTTCGACATGTTTTCCTACATCAACGGTGTCCCCTAGACAAAATACCACTTGTGCATTTGCACAAATTATTATTGAATGACTAAGATTCGGGTTTAGGCCAAGCATTTTTGTCTGTTAGGTAGTCCTCGACCCTATAGTACGCTTTAGACATTAACGACTTTTTTAAGTAATTTTTAAGTGCTGGAAACGGAAGCTTTAAAACTACGTCAGGTAATTTATTATAGAAATGAATGAATTGACCAACAAATGATTTATAAACTTTGCGGACGCGGAATTTTCGAATAGCAATTTTATTTTCATTTCTTGTATTTAAATGTCATCAGAATTTTTGGTGAAAGAATCTAAATTTTTAATAACATAAATAATATTCTCATAAATAAATTGAGACGCTACAGTTAAGATATTAATTTCTTTAAAAAGTTATCTTAAGGAGTCACGGGAATTTAAGTTATAAATAGAACGAATGTCCCTTTTTTGTAAAACAAATATTATAGTTTGTATTTCAGCTGCCTTAGAATACCGTACGACATGACACTATGGAAATAACTATAATAAACTAAGCGAGCTGTTTCAACATTAGTTAGTTGTGTAATTTTCCTAACGGCGTAAGCTGCCGAACTTAGTTTATCTGCCAGTACAGCTATATGGGGACTCCATTGCAAATTTTTATCTATTGTTATGCCTAGAAAAACTGCTTTATCTACCATTTGCAGACACTCGTCATTTAGTAAAATACTAGAATCTACCGGTTTAACATCAGGCAAAGCGAACCTAACACATTTAGTTTTCTTAGCATTTAGTAGTAAATTGTTACTAGTAAACCAATTAAGTACTTTAACTAGTATGGCGTTTATCATACTGTAGTCTACGGACTTTCTATCTACCTTGAAAATTAATGAAGTATCGTCAGCAAAAAGTACAATATCACAAAGTTTATCTACTGTTGGTGGTAAGTCATTTATATAAACCAGAAATAAAAAAGGACCTAAAATAGAGCCTTGAGGCACACCTAGTTTCACTATAGCTCCAATTGATTGCGTTTTGTTTACAACCACTGTTTGAGTTCTGTCACTTAGATAAGAAGACATAAGACTTAAAGCTTTATTTGACAATCCATAATGTTTTAATTTTAAAATAAGGGTCGAATGATCCACGCAATCAAAAGCTTTGGAAAGATCACAAAATATTCCTACCGCATCACAAGATTTCTCTCAACTGTTATATATATATTTAATGAGAACAGATGGCGCATCAATTGTTGTTCGACCTCTGGTAAACCCAAACTGGTTACTATTAAGTAGTATATTTCTATTAAAGTGACCTAACATATCATTCAGCATTAGTTTCTCAAAGACTTTACTTAAAACCGGTAGTATGGAAATGGGACGGAAGTTCGTTACATCACTCATGTCGCCCGATTTAAAAAGAGGTATGACTTTACTATATTTCATGAGATCTGGAAATGTCCCCTCTGATATGCAATTATTGTAAATTAATGCTAGGTGGGGTGCAATTACATCTATGATATGAAAAACTACTTTAACTGATGTACCCCACAAATCCTCAGTCTTTTTTAAACTAAGCGATTTAAATACCTTGACTATTGAATCTGAATTTACAGGGCTGAATTCAAAGTTTATATTACATTTACTGACATTAGTGCAAAGTAACGATTTAGCTTCAACCGCGGATGATTTAAGACATTTTGTAGTATTGCTGGCTATGGTGGAAAAATAATCTTCGAATGCTAAGGCAACGTCTTAATTTGACGTTATTTGTTTATCACCTGTGTTTAGGGTGACTCGATTATCACGAGCTTTTGATTTTCGCGTTTCTCTATTTATAATATCCCATACAGTTTTTACTTTATTGTCACATGATTTGAGTTTAAGACTAAGAAAATTTGCATTAGCAGTTAAACAAACTTGCTTAAAGGTCCTTGAATAATTTTTAACATAATTTAGGAAGTCAGCGTTCTTATTGTCCTCCCTCTCTCTATATAGGTCGTAAAGCCTATTTCTACTCTTATGAATGCCTGCAGTAGCCCATTCACTAAACTTGGTTTTTGACTTCGCAATAGTTTTCATATTAAAATTATTATTAAATTGATGTAGAAATACGCCAAACAAGTCTTTATAAATACTATTACTCTCATTCTGTAAGAAAAGTAACACAGAAAGGTTACTTTGAACTTTATTTTTAAATAATTCCAAACGTTTACTAGTTATAGGTCGGTATGTTATTGTCTGCGGTTTTTGATAAAAATCATTGACGAAAGATGCCTTCTGACCACTATGGTCCGAATTAAAACAATTAAATATTTCTTTATCCAAATATTCGCAATTACAAAAAAATATTATCAGCAGGTTGCACTACTGACTGACACCTATCTGTGTTGGTTCAAAGAACAGATTACCTAAATTAAAAGATTTAAATAAACTTAGTAACCTAGTGGTATTATTTGATGTTTCGAGTAAGTTAATATTAAAATCTCCACAAACTATAACATGCTTCTGGCTATTACATGCTAATTTTAACACATGTTCCATTGTAGATTCAAATGTGCTAAAATCGGCCAATGGTGGTCTGTAAACACATATTATTATATAACTTTCTAGTTCTTCCCAAGAAATTTCTACAATCCTTTCTATCGATAGCTTTACAATATCCTTTCTTTCTTTGGATTTAAGAGTACTTTTAACAATTATAAAAGAGCCACCATGAATGGCACATTTTCTGGCAAAATAACTAACTATTTTAAAATTCAGAAAATCAAAAATTAATTGGTCTTGTCTAAGCCAATGTTCACTAACGCAGATAATTTGTACGTTTTCATTATCTAAGAATTATTTCCAGTTCTTTGCTGGAAAAACCTTGAATATTTTGGTGGATTAAATTTATACTCAAGGGTGTTTCCGCTGTCCTATACTTTAGTTTAAATCATGAGGCAAGGCATTATTGCCAATATTGGCTTGCTGGGGCTGGGTACTACTGTATCTATTTGGTTCTATATTAAAAGCTAATAGGTCAACCAAGGTCAAGATATATTTCCTTGGCAAATGAATTTTTCCTGATGTTAGGGTGAGGCGCTTAATAAATTTGTTTAGATCAAAGAAATGATAGTTTTTATTTCAGCAAATAGCGTTATACATTATAAAATTAAAGTGTGCTATTCTATTATTATGACTAAATGGCATACTTTGTGAGTATGGTAGCTCACACAGTATAATTTTACCTATGCCACGACCTTCAATAGTGTTTAGTGTTGACATTAATTTATCTACACTGGACTTATCTACACTAAGACTATTTCCTACCAAAATTACTAAAGTGGTGAACTTGTCAAAACTTCCTTTTAAAAGCAAATCACTTAATTGTATAAGAGTTGCATTATGGTAACAGTAATTTGTATTTTTTTGTTTCAATTTGTTATTTAACAATAAACCTAGTCCAGATCCAAGTTGGTCAGAATAAACAATAGTTTTATTCCTACTTATAATTTGTCCAGGGGACTCCTTCGAAGTATCAAGAGCCATATCTGGCTGAATGACAACAGTTGGTGAATCTCGTAATCTATCTGAATTACCATAACCACAGTTAATTAAAGAGTTGAAACGCTCTTCATTCAATCTACTTTCTTCTACCAATTGAGTGAAAGCCAGGATATGCTCCTTGACTTCCTTCTGAGCGGTTACATACTTTAAAGAAGTAACTTCAAGCTGGTCCTTTAACTTACTTATCTCCGCATCGAGTTTTTGAATATTTAAATCATATGCTATCCTATTGGAATCTAACTTTTCATTGCAATGCTGCACCCTATCTTTCATTATTAATAATTCTAATTTCATTGTCGAATAGTTTTTTATACATTTTTGGCTTCTGATTATTTTTTGTGTACGCCTAATATGATTATTAATTTTAACATATTTCTTCAATTTATTATTGCTACTAAAAAAATATTAACTTCTTACTGTCCTTATCGTTATTCCCTACCAGCTCTTGGTACAGGTTCTGCGGTGTTAAACTATCATAACACTGGCGTTCTTTCCTTAAATAATTTAATTCTTCATTAGCTGCGTCAAGTTCTTCCTACAGGTTTGTGATGCACCTTAATGCCACTTCATGGGTACAAGCACATACGTTGGGTACGCCACTGAAACATCCTCAATCGGCAAATAGGCATGAGACCTTAATAGGGCCAGAGGGTTCATAGGCCTGAGAGTGAGTCACCTCGAATTTAGAAAAGTAAAAAGGCGCCCTGGGTAACCTCACTACCAACAGGGATGGTTTCTGGTTATAAGTAAAACAAAGGCGTTGTTCTCCTTGGTATATTATCAAATTCACATTTTAGTTGTTACACACACACACACCCATTGGAGGTTTACTGTAGTATTAGTAGCTCCTTATTAAATGTCCAGTAGCTTTATCACCTACATAAATAGAAAAGTCACTTAACTAGGGTGAAGTACGCATGTGGTCAGGTGTGTGTAAGGTGAAGTTAAGTGGCAAGCGAAGACTCGAAACACATTGTCATGGGGAATATCGAAGAGGAGGGCTACTGTCCCGGCCTCTCTAGGTCGCAATACGTGGCACGGCGGTCACGCCCATGCGGTTGAGCACAAAGCGCCCTTCACGGTCAATCCGGTAGTTAAGACTACGCGTAACATAAAAACCCTGCAACAAGAATTGCAGTCGTTAATAAAATAAAGTTTTGTTAAAAGCTAACCTATCAGCCCTAGCCATGAGGTAAAGATGAACACTTACCACAAAGTGGGTTTTTATATAGCTCTATATCGTGAGGCTAGTTGAGACCGGCATACGCACGGTGCCTCCATATAACGTGGCACTGGCTGAAAGAAAATGTAGCTTATTAGAATTAGGTTATAACAGTTGTGCTTGTCGATAGCAACGTGGCTTCTCACGATTCTCACCTTAATCAGGCACGTATATTGCCTGATGACCCTGTTTTACAAGGCAGGAGTCAGCGCTTGGGATTCGGTAGGCTGCATCAAGCTATAACAAAAGAGTTGGTACGTGAATGAAACAAGTTAAGGAAAAATGCACCTTTAACAGTGTGGGACGCGAGAATTACTTACGGTTTATTGATTGATTGATTGATTGATTTTTTTATTGATAAATATAAATTTACACGTCATTTTATAGTACTTAAGTAGTTAATAGGAATTTATACATTTGTTATTAATCATTTACAACTAACCTTAACCTAGCTCTCCTCTTACTATGGTTGTATAAAGGTATTGACAATCATTGAAACACATATTGTAGCCTAAATTAGAAATTATTCTTTGTTGTAAATAACTAAGTCATACATTACCTATGTATTATTATAAATATAGATAATTTTATCCTACATATTCATAATGCCTATCTTCCCTTCACAATCAAGCCCGGAGTAACGAGACATATTCATAAAAAAGTCCTCAACCGAATAGCACGCCATGTCAATCAGTAGTTGTTTTAGTTTTTTGCGAAATACACTATCACTGGCGACACCCCTAATAGCACTAGGAAGGATGTTGTATAATTTTGGACCTATTACTCTTAGACACTTTTTTGATTTGGCTAACCTAACAGCAGGTACGTATAGATCGAGGCGCCGCCTTGTGATAAAGTTAAAGTGGTCCGCATTTGTGGGCATTTTACTTAGGTTAGTTCGAACGTACTTACAGATCTCCATGATTTATACGCTAGGAAGAGTAAGTATTTTTTTTTTTTTAAATAAATCTTGTGCAGGGAAGTCCCATTTCACTCCAGCTAATCGTCGATCCCAAGACTCATCGTACAATGAAAATAGCCGTAATAGGCTTTTAGTACGTTATCTGCAGAGAGACTAGGTTGTAGCATTGCTAGAGCGTGGCACGCTGCAGACAGTCGCCCACAGGTGTACTCGATGTGGTCCGCCCATGTTAGGCCAGCGTCAATTTTAAAACCCAGGTACTTAACGACGTCGACCTGGGGCACTTTAACGCCATTGCAGATTACGTTAAGGTCATGCTTCTGCGTTTTCCGCAATTGGAAGTGCATAAGGAATGTTTTTTCAACATTTAGTTTCATCCCGTTTGTTGAAAACCAGTGAGCAAGGTCTGCTATCACACGGGACAATTTACATTGGAGCTGGGAATAGGTCCTGTCCGCAACGATATCACAGGTATCGTCTGCAAACATAACAAAGTCAGCGTCGGCTGATGCAGTCGTGATATCGTTCACAAGGATCAAAAACAGGTTGTTTCCCATTACCGACCCCTGCGGAACTCCATTTTTACCTATCGGTTGTAATTTAGAGCTCAAGCCGTTGATATGTGTACTTTGATGGCGACCACTAAGAAAGGAAGATATTAAACTATGAAAATTTCCTCTTTCACCATATCGCGCTAGCTTGTCTAAAAGTAGCTGGTGATTGACAAGCTCAAAGGCGCGCGACAAGTCGCAGAATATAGCTGCCACCCGTCGCCCACCCTCCAGCTGGCCCATCACCTTTTCTACTAGATCACGGACTGCGTCAGCCGTACTACGCCTTGGCTGGTACGCATACTGTTGTTCGTAAGGAGGCCGTTACCTGTTACGAATGACATTAGTCTTTTGCTTATTAAGCTTTCAAAAACTTTTGACAAAATTGGTATTAACGAGATGGGACGATAAATTTTTAACTCGTGCTGATCTCCCTTGCCTTTGTAGATCGGTTGGATTTTTACGTTCTTCAGAGCGTCAGGGTAAATACCGCTTGACACACAGTTATTGAATAGACAACATAGTAGTGAAATGAGTATAGGTGGCATGAAATCAAATACTTTTTTGACATGTCATTTATATCTTTGGATTTTTTACGCTTAATACTTCCGAATATTTTTATTACTTCGTCCAACGAGAATGGTGTAAAGATAAAAGTAGTAACAGGCTCCAACATAAACGCATCGATATAAGACAATGCCTGGTTCACAACCGGTTTCGCATCGTCATTGTTTATCGCGTTCACATAAAAGTTATTGAATGCAGCCGCCGCCGCGGCGGAGCGCTCCCGCCGGCACTCGCCCGCTGCGCGCTGCACGAGCACGTCGGGCGCGTTGCTCTTGCCGGCGCGTGGCCGGCATGTCTCCGAAGCGATCACCCGCCACACACAGCGGCTCATGTTAAATTTCATAGTTGTACTGCTTTTCGAGATCAACCAACTTACTAGTCACAAGGATGTCGTCAGAGTCAGTTAGTAACGAGTTTTTTAAGGTGTGAATTTGACCGCGTATCTCGCGAATACTATCGTTAATCCAGGCGTTTTTGTTGTTGTACACAGGGTAGGTTTTTATGGGAAAGTGAGCTTCGTATAAGTGTTTAATGACATTCAGTAGTAATGTCACCATAAGACTTGGGCATTGCGACCTTGATTTATTTAACAAACCGTCCCAGTCAAACAGTGATAGGCTTTCAGTGAAATTGTGAATGTTATAGCTTGAAAAAACGCGTTTATTTATTACGTTATTTAATCGGAGCGGTTTTGAAACATCAAGAGTGACAATTACACCTATGTGATCTGAGACAAACATTTCCCAACAGTCAATCTTGCGTATATAAGTTTTCGGTATGTTAGTATATGCGTGATCTATACAGGATTTCGTACAATCAGTGACCCTGGTTGGGAAATTGATGATGGATTGATACCCAACTAATTTTATAGTGTCCAATAGTTTTTTTGTGATTGGACACTTTATAAGTAAGTTTATGTTAACGTCACCCATTATCAGTACATTGCAGGTTTTTACAATTTCGAGGTTAAATAACTCATTTAATTTAGTAAACAGGATTGTTGTGTCACCTTTAGGAGGCCGGTAAATACAAACAATTAGCAAATTTAAGCCTATGCATTCGATAGCACATGCCTCAAAATGACATTCCACTGATAATTGAGCTACCTCCTTCCGTTCAATGGCTAATAATGAAGATTTTATGTAGATGCACGCTCCTCCACCTTCACGCAATGATCGGCTAAACTGGGCACAGAGTTTGAAGTTAAGGATGTTCACACTTGATATCTGATCCGGTCGAAGCCAGTGTTCGGTTATGCAAAATATGTCAATGTCATTTTTCACCTGTAGTTCACATTCTAATTTAAAGGTCTTATTGAGGAGCCTGTTAATGTTTTGATGTAACACAGTAATAAAGGTATCATCAAGCACTCATCGGTTTTAGTTCTTGGTACCTGCGGTTTATCGGTGTCCATCAGTCGGCCTGATGGTTTTGGGTCGCAGAAAGGGCTGCCATTCAGCGATACTTGTATTCAATGGCCACACATTCATTGATAGAAACTCCTCTATTATCGGCGCGGGAATACCGATCTTGTAAGAGTTGTACGTATCAAACTTAGATGGAATTTGTTCAACTGTGTACTGGAAACCTCCACGAATTCCCTCTAAGTGTTTGATGATTTCATCAGGCGTAGTCTCTTTTTTAAAGAAGCATCCATGTAGATACTTGCTCATTTGGATCCCTTGAACAGCAGTGTTAGTCGCGGTGCCTCTAATAGATTCAGATTCAGATTCAGATTTTATTACTCAATATAACACAGTATTAATTACATTACATGTCAAATTATATGCAGTTACATTGAGGTCGTCAGAAAATAGAATTAAATTATAATAATAAAAATAGTAAAAGTCAACACAAATATAAAGTACAATAAAAATTAAAAGTCAATCTTATTTTATAAGTCAAGTTCCATATACTCATTTACGGAATAAACTGGGTTATCCAACAAAAGATTCCTAAGCCGGCGCCTAAACGTTTCGTCAGATGGTTCGCGTTTGAGTTCGGTGGGTAGACGCTCGTAGTACGTGGGACCGATGACGCGCGGGTTCTTACCTGCAAGTGCCATGCGACGAGGAACAGTTCTCAAACGCCCAAAGGAAGATCATTGACGTAAGCCAGAAATAGGGTGTTTCCTAAGGCGGATCCTTGAGGGATCCCTATTCTCACGGTGCCAACATCAGATTCGAGTCTCTTGCCGCCCGCAGACAATTTGACAACTTGTTTCCGGTCGCTCAGAAATGACGTAAGTAGACGGTGGGACGTGTCCTGTATACCATAATAGTGCAACTTATCCAAAAGCAGCTCGTGGTTTATTACGTCAAAGGCTTTGGACAAGTCACAAAATATACCTGCCATCTTATTTTTATCGTCGAGACCGGAAACGATACAGTCGAATACTTGGCGCGCCGCTGCAGTAGTGGACATCTTCTGCCTGTATGCGAACTGGTGGTCCGTCAGCAAGTCGTTGCCTTCAAGGTAGCCCATTATATGAGACGATAGGATGGATTCAACCATTTTGGAAACTGTGGGGACTATCGTTATTGGCCTATAACAATTAACGTCAAACTTGTCACCCTTCCCCTTGAAGACAGGACACACCCTAGTACTCTTAAGCACGTCAGGGTAAACACCGGTGTCGAAAATAGTATTTATCAAAACTACTAATATACCAGAGATTACTGGCCATACAGAAAGAAGTATGTTTGGCGATATGTCATATGTATCAGCAGTGGTGCGTGATTTTAAGATAGAATGAAACACTTCATTTAACATATCGCGCGTGACGGTCGGCAGCGCGAGCGGGGGCACATCCAGCTCCCGCAGGTGGTGGTGAAGGTAGCGCCGGCACTGGGACTTGTCACTTTGGATGACATATTTAAACACTACATTTAAAAAATTTACATTTACATTTAATAACAAGTGACTTTGTTTTATTTTATCGTTTACTTACTACTTTCCATTTGTTTTTATCGGAGCCCTTATTTTGAGTTGTTTCTTGAGTGTTCGTTTTTTGTTCCTCAGATTTTCTAGTCAAATTTTCTATTTGTTGTGTGCTAGATAGAGGGCTAGATTGAGCTACGATTGGTAATATTTTAATATTATCAATAATATTTTTCGAACCGACATTGTTGGTTGCGGCAGCTGGGTCTTGTTTCACTGGGCGGTTTATCTTCTGTTTCACAGGTAGCAGTGGTTTTGATAGCTTGGCGATCTTCTCTCTCGCACTTGTTGCGGTTGCTCGCTTAACTCTTGGCGGGTCCGCCTTAGCGTGAGCGGGACAGCTAGTAGGTGTTGATGCGCTGCTCGTGACTGGTGTCGATGCGACTGAGCTACCAGCGACGTTTGCTACTTTTAACGGTCTCACTGCATTTTGGGCGAATGTAACGGCTTTAATCTCACGAATTTCGTCACTAATTGCACTTATTTTTTCAAAAATGAAGCTCACATTTAGTTCAATTTGTTGTACTGCTTTGAATACAGCGTTTTTAAAACTTTCACTGTCACTTGGTGACATCTTTCACAATTCCGTAATTTTTTACAAGGACGAAAACGTTGAATCGCTCACGACCTCGGCGGGGGGAGGCGAGAGACTGATTTGACTATTATCCTGGTTTGTTAGTATAAAGGACGTTTATGTCCCATTGTTTTAATGGCACGCAGATATTTAGTACTGCCACGATGCATTAAATTGTCTTCGTATATAACTTGCTTGAAACAAAATGTAAATGGACATAAAAACAAATCCCACTTGGGCACGATGGAAAGATGCATCGAATAAACACCGCAACTCACCGCTAAGTATCAATTTGTAAAGGTTATTAAATTTAATATGATTAAGACAATGCTGCTCTTTCCACAAGCGAAATCCGAATCAGAGAGAATAGAGTGAACCTAGATGATGTGGCAATGGACACGGGACTCGTTTCGCTCTTAAACGCCGGCATCGCTCGTTCACTGTTTTAAAAATTTAGAAATCAAAACCAATCTAAAACAATCCAAAAGATATTTCTAAAGATACTTAATGGATCCTGAAACAATATAATTTTACATGCCGAAAAGTATCGAATGATCCGAGCCCTCGCCCATATGTCAAAGCGCAGGAGCAGTGAAACGCAACGCACGCTCACGCTTGACCGAAGTGTTGAAGGACTCCGTCCCACTCTTTCTCCATTCGCAACCAAAGCGAGAGAAAAGGACAGATCTAGTTGTATTCGACTCGATTTTGATGTCCCACAAGCGGTAGTGTTGCTATATGAAAAGGCTTAGCAAAAAAAAACGGGTGTTACAATACTTTATGTTAATTACCGTAAGATTGAGATTATAATCTTATGTTAATTCATTATTCGAATAAAACTAATATTTCGAATCTAGTGCAGAAATATGTCTGTAACTATATTTACCTTAGGGAAACACAAAATTATTTAATTATTAATTATCCTCCACATTAACAACTCCGTGGAAATAGATTGACGACGCCTTGGCCTTGTTGGTAGTGACCCTGCCTATGAAGCTAGCGGTCCTGGGTTCGAATCCCCGAAAGGGCAGATATTTGTGTGATGAGCGCGAATATTTGTTCCCGAGTCATGGATTTTATGTATGTATTTAAGTATATATTTATCTATATAAGTATTAATATCGTTGTCTGGTACCCATAATGCAAGCCTAGAGCTAAGTTTGGGACTAGGTCAATTTGTGTGACATTGTCCCCTGATATTTGTTTATTTTATTTTATTTAAAGATTTAAATATTAAAAATAACTGCAAATCTAAGACAAACAATATATGACCTATTTTTCTTTATCGATGTCAAAATCAAACTTTCTAAAACTAACTAAATACTGTATCGTAATTGGTAAAAGGGGTAGCGAGCTAGCGAGTCCGATTACCTGCTACGTAATTATTATTATCAGAGATAAACAAAAACCCTAAAAGCTCAGTCAACGTTCATTCATGTTCTTTGTGGTGTGGTGGTTTTTAAACACTAACATTATTAATCAGCGGCAAATTAATCTCTAGAGCACCTCACCTTACAAACATGTACGTAGAGTGGGCGGTTAGATTGGCCGCCGAGTATAGTTTGAATTTGTTGATTGCCAAAAATTTGATAGTTAGCAATTTCTTTACGGAACGAGTGCTCATTATTGATTTGTTTTTATTGTATTTTATAATAAACAAAGTAAATTTATATTGTAACTGTGCAGCTGTGTGCTGTTGTAACGGTTCAGATATGCCCGTTTAATTCGCAACTATATAATTCATTTCAATTTAGGCTCTAACGAGAGAAAAAATAACATTATACATTAAAGTTTAGTATAAAAATTATATTCGTTATATTATATTTTCATATCCAAATTACTATTTATAATCAAGTGTAATGACAAAAAATTTAATCTTGAAATACAACCTTACTGCTATGATAATAAGGGCGTTTTTGTATCTTGCACGTAAGAACGCGAGCAATCGCGAGCACGCAGAATCTCATGAACAATTACGGAACAGATTTAAAATATCAAACTAAAAACAAAGATTATTGATGTATAGAAACGGGATGGAATTACATATCGCACTGTTGGGTCGGAACGGTGACTGTTCGAAATACGACTGTATTCTAAAATCAACCTTACTACAACTTCAATAAACTTGAAACAAGACTAGCAAATTTATGAGTTAAGACTATTTTGATCTAGAGCGCTCACTGCACAGGCGCCGCGACGATTTGACGCCGGCGCTGCCTTTGTATTCTAGAGCTATTATCGAGTTGGCGAGACTAGATGGCGCTGTTTCGCCGAGATTGGGGTAAACGTACAATTCACCGAACCTACCATATCGCCGACCTTCCTCTATTGTGAAACTATTAGTAGAGTATTTATATTAGATGATACTTTACTTCTGCTACCCAGGAACTTATCCCTTCCACAACGCGGTAAAATCAATAATTAGCTGACTGACAGGGTCGATTGATCGTCGTGCTGTGGTACTTGTGAGAACCGCTAAGGAATTGCGTATACTTATTAAGATCATAAAACGGGATAGGTTACCTTTGTGATTGAAAAATATTGGATTCCTGAGATGTTATTTAATTAGTTTTGTGTTCTGCGCAATTAAGTGATATTTTAAGTATAGTAAATAGTAAGTAAGTAAGTAAACTCTTTATTGCACAAAAAGAAATCATTTTACAAATAAACACTTATATGAATATGAACTATGTACAATGGCGAACTTATCTGTTTATTTAGTGCAGTGATGTTTATAGAAATTGACAACAATGATAATTCGATGAAGTATCAACCTTATTTTACTAGAACGATTCAACGAATAGCATTAGGAGTCAGGGGAATGTGCATGTCATGTAATTATTTTTATACTGAATAAACATGAACTATTTTTATTCAGTACTATGTTTTCTCAATAACTAAAACTATATGAAATTAATGAGTAATTACCTAGCATTAATGAACTAGGTAATTCTTTTGTAAACTTCTTTTAAAATATAAAAACTATTTACCGAACTTATGGCATTAATACGGGCTTCAGGCTAGGGATGGATGTGTCTATTTAAGACTAAACAATGGTTCTAAATGTTATTAATAATGTTAGATTTGTATTTATACCGAATGTACTGACCCCCCCCATAAACAATAATTTTATAATTAAATGTTTATATTGGCCTTATGATCGTCTAATGTAGAACCCTACATTGTGAACCGAATAGTAAACCAAAGAACTTTAATGAGCGAGAGATTATTATTACTAGTCTATTATGAAGTTCCTAATTACTCCTTCCTACTGATTACTATTAGAGAATACCATTAAACTTGCCAGCTAACATCTGTATGTTGATAAATCAAAACTAAAAGCATTAACTATTCAGTATAGAATTGTATTAATAAAATTCCTAATTGAAACAAGGTTCAAATTATTATAATAGTCTATTGGAAAGGATTAATTAACCTAACATTCTATTGTTAACCAAGGAACAGAGTTATAGCTAGCATGAATATAGAAATCCTAACATAAAATATAATCATTGTAGAATGATTATAGATAATTCAACTGTAGTGTTGAAACAAAATATCTATAAGCAACTTAGAATATTACTTGGAGCTTCAGATATAAACTACATAACTATGAACAAACTCTAGGATTAATTCAAATTTCTTACTATTTCTACTCTTATAAAATGGCAATAATATATTAGTGGTTAAAGGAACGGCCCCATCACCCGCCGTGCCGCTGCTCTTCATCCATAACATCAGAGCCCGCCCACTAATATATTTTTTTATTATTTAGTATAACACATTATTCTATTAGTGTTAAATTTAGTAGACTAATTCTAGTCAATTAGGTAAACTTGATTCTACTAGTCTCTCCAAAAGGATCCTTTGAGAAGAGAGACCGAGACAAACTCAAAGGATTAAACTCTTTAATTCAATTATTCACTTTACTTTTCAACAGAAAATAATATATTATGACAATATAACATCAATGCTTAATTTTAGGCTTTATTCTTATTTCTTAGCCTGTTACTTCTTACTTATAGAATTAAACTCAATATGCCTATGACAAACTTTGTGTGTCTTTCTCTATAATTGATAGTCATAACTACCAAACTATTTAGTAGTATACCTACTGTAATTATCATGTAACCCTATTAGCGGGTTCTACAACCTTTATACTCTGGATTGTAGTATGAATTATTGAATCACTCAGATTACTATAATTCAATTTCAGTACTATATCCCTAGTACATTCATAACTTAGTCTGAAACACTATAGTGTGAATTTTACTTATACCATCTACTTCATTGAAATTGCCAACACTAAATTATATCTAAAATTAATTAGCCCTAGTAAGTAGCCCTATAATTGATTTAGTGCGCTTTCAGATATCCTGTTTCAACACTTAATTTAACTAAGTTAGTAGCCCTTTGGTTTTATCACTAAATAACTTCTTTAATAACCTTAATATTCTCACAAAGGTGGTGTGTTCTTGAACCACATAGTGTATACTCAACACTAGGGTTCCTTCAGACAACAACTAAGCATATGTGTAAGTACAGTGACCACTGATTGTCCTTGGACAGAGACAGTAAGCCGTAGATAGGTATGTACCGCACATCTATAGCTGTTAAAGGTGTATTGAAAGGACAGACCAACTCGTAAGTATCACTTTGAATTTTACCTATACAAAAGGACTACGTTAACCTAGATTTATTCGCTTTACCTGATGTTTAAAGATAATATATAGCTTATAATGATGACGATTTCATTCTTACAACTAGGACCTCTCCGGAATAATATCTAAATATGATAAGCCTAGCTTTTCTTTTAGCAGGTATGTAACCGTACTTATTTACCCTTACTATCCTAGAAAGTTAATAATAATATCATAGACTGTCGTTGTGCTTAGATGACTTCTATGACAACAACCTGATGTAAATACACATAGCTAACTAATTACTTTTATTCGTTTGAGACAGTTTTAACGTGAACTCTTTAATTTACCCTTACTATCCTAGAAAGTTAATAATAATACCGTAGACTAATAAGTTTCGTTACGTGCTTAGATGACTTCTATGACAACAACCTTGTGTAAATACACATAGCTAACTAATTACTTTTATTCGTTTGAGACAGTTTTAACGTGAACTCTTTATACACACTAACTGATAAAACATGTTTGCGGGCGTCTCCCTAGTTAGCCGCCTAGGTTTATCACTAAGGTTAGACGCGAATGCTTCTTAAACTTAGATCTCTAACTATCTGCTAATTATAACCACTACAATACCTTTCATGTTAAACGAACTCCCTAATCATACCAACACGGGTTTATCGGACAACATACATAGGTACTCCGCAGCCTAGCGCTTTATTTATTTTCTAACTAGACGGACGGTCTTAGAATTTGACGTTTCTGACAGGTATAGATAGACCTTTGGTAGTAGCCCTTTGGTTTTATCACTAAATAACTTCTTTAATAACCTTAATATTCTCACAAAGGTGGTGTGTTCTTGAACCACATAGTGTATACTCAACACTAGGGTTCCTTCAGACAACAACTAAGCATATGTGTAAGTACAGTGACCACTGATTGTCCTTGGACAGAGACAGTAAGCCGTAGATAGGTATGTACCGCACATCTATAGCTGTTAAAGGTGTATTGAAAGGACAGACCAACTCGTAAGTATCACTTTGAATTTTACCTATACAAAAGGACTACGTTAACCTAGATTTATTCGCTTTACCTGATGTTTAAAGATAATATATAGCTTATAATGATGACGATTTCATTCTTACAACTAGGACCTCTCCGGAATAATATCTAAATATGATAAGCCTAGCTTTTCTTTTAGCAGGTATGTAACCGTACTTATTTACCCTTACTATCCTAGAAAGTTAATAATAATATCATAGACTCTCGTTGTGCTTAGATGACTTCTATGACAACAACCTGATGTAAATACACATAGCTAACTAATTACTTTTATTCGTTTGAGACAGTTTTAACGTGAACTCTTTAATTTATATAATACCGTAGACTAATAAGTTTCGTTACGTGCTTAGATGACTTCTATGACAACAACCTTGTGTAAATACACATAGCTAACTAATTACTTTTATTCGTTTGGGACAGTTTTAACGTGAACTCTTTATACACACTAACTGATAAAACATGTTTGCGGGCATCTCCCTAGTTAGCCGCCTAGGTTTATCACTAAGGTTAGGCGCGAATGCTTCTTAAACTTAGATCTCTACCTATCTGCTAATTATAACCACTACAATACCTTTCATGTTAAACGAACTCCCTAATCATACCAACACGGGTTTATCGGACAACATACATACTCCGCAGCCTAGCGCTTTACCTATTTATTTTCTAATTAGACGGACGGTCTTAGAATTTGACGTTTCTGACAGGAATAGATAGACCTAACCACAGACTATCAAGATTACATTCAATAAGTAAGTTTCGATACCCTAGATTGAATATTTGCCAAATATGAATTTAATTTAAAAAGCTTACTTTTGTAACATGAATTAATTATTACTAGTTCCTAATTTTCCTATTGCCTTTAGAAGGCTAATTTAAGTCTTCTCGGTTCAATATTTATAATTCTTATATCGACAGAGCTTGTTTTACTATGCCATTAGTAGAACAAACTTTGTCTACATATACCTAGCTAGTCACATTACGTGTTTATAAGCTTACCTCGGTGTAAAGGAAAAGCTACTGACTACCTATAACCCCTAACCACCTATTAATCTATTGTTTTAGAGCAATTAAAAGTCCAAAATGACTTTTACAGTTACGTTAAACGTGTGAGTAGTGTAAAGGAATTCCGGTGTAAGAAAACCTTTGCTAGACCAACTAAGACCTAACATAACCTCGATTTCGGAAGTAAAACTTCCTGTGTGTAGTCCTAAGACCCTTCAACCGGCTATTTCTAGCCTTTAGTTGGCTTCCAGGTGGGGAAAATACCTACGGTGGTCTATATATACATATATAAATAAGGGGATCAATGCCAAAGGTACTTTATATGGCCACACAACAATCGCAAACTGATTTCGGATCCACTTCTACGGGCCCTGAAGAGGGACCATGAAAAAGTACCATTCAGCAGAGCCTGATATACCGAATAAAGGTATCAGGAAACCTTGTACGCGTACCTTCCAAACTCACTCAGTTAATGAGTTAAAACCGTCCGTTTCCTGATTGTGGAAATCTTCAGGTCTCAACTCACAACCAAAATGTGAGTGTAGGTATTCATTTTCGTAAACTACAACTGCCTGGAGCTCTGCGTAACCGACTACCATTTGTGGCGTAGTTACAGAGTTCTGGAAAACAAAAGAAGGTTAATAAACATGTTAAAACAATCCCGGAACACACAAACACCAGTTATTAAAACATTCTTACAATCCTAGCAAAAGAAAGTCGACTACAACATTCCTGTGTAGCGATAATCGTTAACTTGTAGCGTTACTCGAACGCAACGTGAAGCGACGAACAAAATAATCTATATATATAAAAGGCTAAACTGACTGACTGACATATCAACGCACAGCCGAAACTACTGTACCTAGAAACTTGAAATTTGGCACATGGGTTCCTTTCATGATGTAAGTGAGCACTAAGAAAGGATTTTCCGTAAATCGACCCCCAACGGGAAGAAATGGGGGGGAGTAGCGGGAAACTAATTCTACGCGTACGAAGTCGCGGGCGTCCTCTAGTATCACCTATAATAATACGAGCACAACACAAATAAATAAAAATCAACAAGGCAAAAATGGACGATACATGACACCTCTCAGCAAAATAACAACTCACCCCTTCGACGACCGGAATAAAAAAGCCCCGCTCAGACCCCCGCCAGACTTTATATAGAAAACCCTGAGCGTGCTTAGAAACCCCTAATTTTCGGACCCGCTGTATGAAACCTGCGTATAAGATCGCTTGGATGCGTAAACTTTTCCCGCAAAAGAAATTTCAATTATTCAACTTTAGTATTTCATCATTTCAAGTAACAAATAAAGCTCACTTTCGTTTGAACTCATCTCTCCTCATAATAGCGTCTCTCTAGCGTGCCCTGCGTATAACGTAGCTGGGATGTGTAGAAGTTTTCCCGCAATAATGCATTTACTTTTCTAATGACAATGATTATTCTAACATAACGTGTAACAAACAAAGTTCATTATCCTTTGAATTTGACCCCTACTCATTTTAGCATCATAGCGGTCATAATTCTTCTTTTTTTTTATTATTCAACTTCCAGCCTATTCGATCCTTATTTATTAGGTTTTACAACTATAATGTTACCTCATTACAAAATAATTTGTGCAATCCTTTCCTCTTTAATTTATTTTTACTACCATAACGAAATAAATCTATTTATTTCCTAAATTCTAATTAGAATGATCTGTTTTTTTATTTAATTTCAACCATTTCCTTCGCTTGCTCCACAGCGCCATCTAGGTAATTCAAAGTGAACCCATTTCTCTGCTAGTCGCTCAGAATTAACCTGTCAATTTAAAATGTCTAATCGTTTAGTTCATTATACTTTGAACTTGTCTCCTACTCTCCTTAGCATTATAGCCGTCATTTCTTTTTTTATTCAACTTCCAGCCAATTCGATCTTTCTTTATTAGGTTACACAACTATAATGTTACTTCACTACAAAATAATTTGTGTAAACCTTCCTTCTTTAATTTATTTTTCTAACATAACGAAATAAATCTATTTATTTCCTAAATTCTAATTAGAATGATCTGTTTTATTTCTTATTATTAATTTATTTTATTTCACACCTCAGCGCCATCTAGGTAACTCAAAGTGAACCTATATTTCCGCTAGTCGCTCAGAATTAATCTGTCAAATTTTAATGTCTAATCGTTTAAATAGTTGTCAATGTTTTCCAGAGAGAGCGCTGTTTTCAGTTTGTTTAGAAAATCTAATGACTAATTTCTAGCTGTCTGATGGCGAAGATTAACCTGAGTTTTTAAAATGGATTTTAAAAAGGACACTACACTCGTGTACCATTACAGCTCACCCCCGCAATGTCTAAGAAAGACAACATCTTTGATGTTATCTGTAAGAGACATTGGAAAATAAAAGGATGACCTCCTTTAACTGGAACCCTATATCAAAATTTTGAATTCTCAATTCTTTGATATATTCACTAATTAGAAATAGGTATGTATTTATCATAACTAATTTTACACAATGAATCACGTCCTTTCTATTTTATATAATCTGTCCTGATGTGTGTTAATAATTTGCATAACTTAAACTACACCAATGCAGTTAGAGATATAATCACATTGATCCCTCAGATGTTCTTATACCCCCATCACTGCACCGATTATAGGAGTTAAAGAAAATACCTTCAGACTCCACTTTTTCAATTAGAACTTAGTCACATTGCCCGACTATTGTTCATATCCAACATTGCTCTGGTAAAAGAAACAGTTGAGTCCTCTCATACAAATTGATAATACCTTCCCTACGTGTTTACCTTAAAGTACATGATTCAGAATGTCAATTATAGTCAAAGTTCTTTAATATTAGCTTTTACTCTTCTTTTTTTATTATTATTCTCAAATACCTATTTCCTTACCCTAACCTTATATGGGAAACTAAATCCGTTGATATCTGTTCCGACCACTATGCTTTTATGTGTTGTGTATTTAACCAATCACAAGACAAACATACGACACCTTAGGTAGAAGCTTGGATCTATGATTCCTAGTATTAATTTATGATGATATGTTCCTCTAATTTTATTAGTTCGCAAAAGTAGCACTTACTTGTGAGATAAGTGTATTCTAGTAATAATTTTCCTGGGAATCAATCGAAATCTGTACGCTCACATTGTCCGAACTCAAATTTCTTTTCCACAATGCCCGGAATAAGAGATTCCTCCGAGAAAATCTACTTGCAAACTAATATAATGTTAAGCAAGTACTAATATCTTCAAAAGTCAAAACCAAAAACCATTCCTCACCCCCACAAAATTAGTCATCTGTTATCTCCTTTTTGGTGCATGTGTTACTTTCAACAACTAAATAGTTCAACTTCAGCTATATTAGCACACTCAATATTGTGACTATTAAGTATGTCAATACACCCAGATACCTTTTTTTTTATTATTATTATTTAACATTTAACTTTGAACCTTTCATCACTGAAAGTAGGTGTGTATTTTTTTGTTATAACCTTCTTACACTTGTATAGTATTAATTATCAAGAACTACCCCTTCCAATGGGTCGAATCGTAAATACGATTTTAACCTAACACATAAATTCTTGACAATTAGTTATGTATAATTCCCCTCCCAGAGGTTCAGATATCGACAGATCCAGCCTGGTTACAATTCAAAAACGTCTACTCCAAAATGGTCCCATTATAATTAAACCTCAAACCATACTTCATCCTCTGAATTCATCTCAAACCATGATACCACACTCTCATTTCACTATTTAAGGATATTGTGTTCCTATAATATCAATAACCAAATTTGAGTAGTCGTCCCTATAAATTCTTAACCAGATTTCTTTACAAGAAATCTCCCTTCCCTTAACCTTATTATTCATTAATTAATTTCACCTTATTATGATACAAGTGATTTTCTCAATTAAATTTTATTTAACTATAACCTCTCCCTATTCCTCAAGTTAATCTCGCCAGCAAACAACCTAATTATTTTATTATTATTATTATTCTAGTATGCTTAATCGCCTTATTCTAAAACTCTTCATTTTATTTATTTTTATCCGTTATTTAGATTTTCTGTTTTTAATTTAAATTTTATTTGTCCTACTTATATTAAATAAAAAAATCCACCTTCATACAATTACTTCAACTCTAGATCTACTAATACCACACTATGTCCAATTTGAATGTAATACTCAAATAGTTTCATATATTATGTCCAGTACATAATTCCAGTGTTTCCCTTAATATTTTAAAAGTATAAAAACACTATACTTGGCGTATATTTTTCACCATATCTAACAAGTGAAATTACTATTATAGTTATTCATATATACATCTAGTCTGATTGTATATTTCTCAGCGGATCTAGCATGAGATTCTCAAAGTATATACATAACGTCCGATGTATATTTCTCTGCGGATCCAGCAAGAGAAAACTTCGATAAAAGTTCTTATATACGTATGAACCATATATATATTTATTTACATATACATTGTCTGGTATATATTTCTCAAACTAGAGAAAATTCAGTCATTTACACTACGCGTAAATCAGATGTAAATAGTTACTCCGCGAATTTTGCATGAAAAACTTCTATAATAACTCAATAGTTTTGATCCTTTCATCTAATGTGTACTAAACACCATTTAATTTAACTCATTCGAATACAAAACCATAAACTTACATTTTATTATTATACCTAACCACTGACATTCAAACCTTGGATGCTAATTAATTTTGACACTAACTTATTATAATAACATACGCCATGATTACCAAGTTATATTCGCGGCTCGCGTAATTATTTTTGCACTAGGTATATAAAAGTTTCTTTCACTAAACTTTGAATAAAATATTCATAACTAAATACATTATGACAGATAAACACAAACAAACTCTGAGAGCTCCCTATTTTGACACTGTCACCTATTACGACTGACATGTCACATTCACGGTCCAACTCGCAGGCAACAACTTCAAAAAGGGATTTTATCGTTATCTGTATAAAGGTACGGCCACAATGTTTTATTATTTGTTGACCATCCTTGCCTTAAATATCTCCGCATCCATCACAACCAATAAAAATAAAGTTACCGCACGTAGTGATACATAGCAACTATAGCTAAATAAATGTGAGATTATTATTATTATTATTTTTCACTCAACATTTTCAGACCTGTTTTTTTTTTCTACTTGAACGTGTTTAAGTTTCTGAACGGATAGAGACGGTCGCCTTACATTATCTGTGGATGCTACTGCAAAATATGACAGCTAAACAGCTTTGTTTGAGCTTATTGTTCGTTACCAACTCTATGACTAATATTGTTTGTTTATCAAAATAAAACAGAAGTCCCGTGTTTTACGTACTTAACCAAAATCGAACATTCCTGACATTGGCACCAGGCCCTGAGATTGCCATTAAAGAGAAGAACAAGAAGTATTATATAGTTAATTTATCACCCGGTGTGATTAGCAAATCAAATTGGCTAATGTGTTCCTGCCTGTTAATAACTTGGACCATATTACAACCTAATGGAGAGAACTACTTATAAATTATAATACGTAAGTATACAATCCTATTATGTGTATATGTGAGTTATACCTATATCTTATTTATATTAACCTTAGTTCATGTCGATGCGCATAACTCCTTTATTTAGCATAATTCTAAACTTAAATTTACTAATAAAGGTACCCTAGTCTTTCTAGTAATAAATATAGTTGTTAGATAAGAAGTTTACTTAATGTTGTTTTCAGTACCTAACGGAATATTCTGCTTTTATTTCAGCAATATTGAGAGATGACACCCTCTGCAGTTATAAAAGAGTTCATTACCCTGTTAACATAATGTTTAATCGCCTGCAAGTTTTAACCAATCTAGCAGTAACTATTCTACATGTGAAACCATTGCAAGCTACCCGGTCCGGCTTCCTGCTAAGTGAACGATTGTGATTTGTGTTGTGCTAAACCTTATTTTCCTTTCTACTAAACCTGTGTTATGTACTGTTCATGGATTACATAATTTTGTCTTATGATTTACTTATTTTACCTTAAACCAAGCATGATTTATTTCTTTTATGTATCAGCTGGGATAAGTTGATGCAATTTTGTTTACCGCTGCTTTTATAAATAAAAGTTATATTTATGCTAGTTTTATCTACATACTTAAATTTCTTCCTGACTTAAAGGTTATGAATGATTCATGATGTAAGCTTTACATTATTTTTCATTACTAAAAATACATCAAAACAATGTTTATGTCTAACTTCTTATACAATATGACTAAATATTGCCTGATGTTTATGTTATGATCTTAGTTCCTCACTAACAAACAATTATCACCCCCCCATATGCAAATCTCTTAACCAGTTTTAAATTTGTCAAACATATCTATAAGATGGGTAAGTATAGCCCATTTTATTAATCTTACCCAAAAACCAGCTTGGTCTTGTAAATTCAAATAATATACCAGCTTTTACTTATCACAAGTTAAATTCTAAATATCTTCTAATTTATCTCATCTAACCAATTCAAATATCTACCTACCTACCTAATTATAAACGTTTTCGGGTCTAGCTATGCGATATGTTTTTTTATTTTATTTTATTAATTTAATAAGTATAATCGATACTCACTATCCATAAAGTTCTATCATTATGGAATTAATGTTATAGAATCCTAATTACTAACAGTTAACTTAGAATCATTAATTAAATAACCAACTCGGGTATTTAACATGTTATTCAATATTGTTATTTTAATAATATTGTAAGTCTAAATAATTTAATGACTTTTAATTATTACCTATGACTAACGAATTTCCAATTGATTAATTCATCGAATAAATCTCCCGTAAAACGTAACGCAATATTTATGAATATATTTTATTTATTACATTGTCTTATCTATGAGCCATACGCGACTTTAACCAATCAAACGTAAGTGCGATATGGATTCAGCCAATCGGTATCGCCGATGACGCCGATTCTGTCCAATCAGATACACACAAAGACCTTTCATACAGTGTTGACGTTTAATTTCATACGCTGTCTTTTAAATTACTCCTAAATCCGTCAGATGGCAAGTAATTAGCCTTTTACTTAAAAAAGTATTACGTAAAATTTAGGGCCTGTGATTCTAAAATTAATATAATCGTATGGAACTAGTGTTTACCCCTTTTTTATGAAACAAAGAGTGTATATATAATTTTGCCTTCGCTCCGTTTCACATTCTAAAAACACCCCTGACTACTGTCAATGCGATGACCACAGATTGGTCGAATAGATAATAAAGATAACGATTTCAACCAATCCAAGCGTCCAGTGAAGGAAGTTAGACGATAGGACAACGTAACGACCACTAAGTAAACTGTATCACTACTATCTAAAAACTCGTCTCTTTTCCACTACAGATCTCTTATCTCTTTAGTGAAAAAGGTCAAACATACATTATCTCGTTGATATTTTTAATCCAGACTTGCAAAAATTATAATTGACATCAAACATGCAGTCACGTTCATCTAATAAAACCCGGTTAAGTTCTAGTGACCAAAACAATCAGTGATTATAAGTGAAAAGTGCGTTACAAGATGTGATATAGCAAAAACAAAGTGTCTTAGTGAACTCAATGCCATTACTACGCTGTCGCGGGCAATCGTCATGGACGTATTTTAATGAAATGGTGGACATGCATGTCAGAAAAAAAGGATAGGATAGCCTGCATAAAATTCACCTATAGATTTAGCTAAATACTTCGACTATACTTAACCTAACCTATTGTAATACAGATAATTAAAATTAATGATATTCAATTTGTGTTGTTAAGTTATTTATTTAATGAAACGACCTCAACTAAGTTATCAATAATAAACTCAAGCTCACTCCTTTTACACGGGCATCAAATTGTGACCAAAGACATAGCATAAATATTTATACTATATCTTAGATCACGTAATAAATAATAATTTAGGTTTCACATCCTGGTCTAGGCATCCCAAACTGTACTGACCCCCCCAATTAATACAGTTTTTAAACTTTTATATATATATAATTATATTTTAGTATTGGCCTCACGATATCTAATGTCTAGAAACCCTACATTGTGAACCGAATAGTAAACCAAAGAACTTTAATGAGCGAGAGATTATTATTACTAGTCTATTATGAAGTTCCTAATTACTCCTTCCTACTGATTACTATTAGAGAATACCATTAAACTTGCCAGCTAACATCTATATGTTGATAAATCAAAACTAAAAGCATTAACTATTCAGTATAGAATTGTATTAATAAAATTCCTAATTGAAACAAGGTTCAAATTATTATAATAGTCTATTGGAAAGGATTAATTAACCTAACATTCTATTGTTAACCAAGGAACAGAGTTATAGCTAGCATGAATATAGAAATCCTAACATAAAATATAATCATTGTAGAATGATTATCAGTGATCGGAAATAGGTGAGCTAATTTACCTAAACTTGATGCATGTTCATTCAATAATGTATTCCCATCTCACTCACGCATGAATGAATATGCGTCAAGTTTAGGTAAATTAGCTCACCTATTTCCCATCACTGATGATTATAGATAATTCAACTGTAGTGTTGAAACAAAATATCTATAGGCAACTTAGAATATTACTTGGAGCTTCAGATATAAACTACATAACTATGAACAAACTCTAGGATTAATTCAAATTTCTTACTATTTCTACTCTTATAAAATGGCAATAATATATTAGTGGTTAAAGGAACGGCCCCATCACCCGCCGTGCCGCTGCTCTTCATCCATAACATCAGAGCCCGCCCACTAATATATTTTTTTATTATTTAGTATAACACATTATTCTATTAGTGTTAAATTTAGTAGACTAATTCTAGTCAATTAGGTAAACTTGATTCTACTAGTCTCTCCAAAAGGATCCTTTGAGAAGAGAGACCGAGACAAACTCAAAGGATTAAACTCTTTAATTCAATTATTCACTTTACTTTTCAACAGAAAATAAAATACATATTAGGACAATATAACATCAATGCTTAATTTTAGGCTTTATTCTTATTTCTTAGCCTGTTACTTCTTACTTATAGAATTAAACTCAATATGCCTATGACAAACTTTGTGTGTCTTTCTCTATAATTGATAGTCATAACTACCAAACTATTTAGTAGTATACCTACTGTAATTATCATGTAACCCTATTAGCGGGTTCTACAACCTTTATACTCTGGATTGTAGTATGAATTATTGAATCACTCAGATTGCTATAATTCAATTTCAGTACTATATCCCTAGTACATTCATAACTTAGTCTGAAACACTATAGTGTGAATTTTACTTATACCATCTACTTCATTGAAATTGCCAACACTAAATTATATCTAAAATTAATTAGCCCTAGTAAGTAGCCCTATAATTGATTTAGTGCGCTTTCAGATATCCTGTTTCAACACTTAATTTAACTAAGTTAGTAGCCCTTTGGTTTTATCACTAAATAACTTCTTTAATAACCTTAATATTCTCACAAAGGTGGTGTGTTCTTGAACCACATAGTGTATACTCAACACTAGGGTTCCTTCAGACAACAACTAAGCATATGTGTAAGTACAGTGACCACTGATTGTCCTTGGACAGAGACAGTAAGCCGTAGATAGGTATGTACCGCACATCTATAGCTGTTAAAGGTGTATTGAAAGGACAGACCAACTCGTAAGTATCACTTTGAATTTTACCTATACAAAAGGACTACGTTAACCTAGATTTATTCGCTTTACCTGATGTTTAAAGATAATATATAGCTTATAATGATGACGATTTCATTCTTACAACTAGGACCTCTCCGGAATAATATCTAAATATGATAAGCCTAGCTTTTCTTTTAGCAGGTATGTAACCGTACTTATTTACCCTTACTATCCTAGAAAGTTAATAATAATATCATAGACTCTCGTTGTGCTTAGATGACTTCTATGACAACAACCTGATGTAAATACACATAGCTAACTAATTACTTTTATTCGTTTGAGACAGTTTTAACGTGAACTCTTTAATTTATATAATACCGTAGACTAATAAGTTTCGTTACGTGCTTAGATGACTTCTATGACAACAACCTTGTGTAAATACACATAGCTAACTAATTACTTTTATTCGTTTGAGACAGTTTTAACGTGAACTCTTTATACACACTAACTGATAAAACATGTTTGCGGGCATCTCCCTAGTTAGCCGCCTAGGTTTATCACTAAGGTTAGGCGCGAATGCTTCTTAAACTTAGATCTCTACCTATCTGCTAATTATAACCACTACAATACCTTTCATGTTAAACGAACTCCCTAATCATACCAACACGGGTTTATCGGACAACATACATACTCCGCAGCCTAGCGTTTTACCTATTTATTTTCTAATTAGACGGACGGTCTTAGAATTTGACGTTTCTGACAGGAATAGATAGACCTAACCACAGACTATCAAGATTACATTCAATAAGTAAGTTTCGATACCCTAGATTGAATATTTGCCAAATATGAATTTAATTTAAAAAGCTTACTTTTGTAACATGAATTAATTATTACTAGTTCCTAATTTTCCTATTGCCTTTAGAAGGCTAATTTAAGTCTTCTCGGTTCAATATTTATAATTCTTATATCGACAGAGCTTGTTTTACTATGCCATTAGTAGAACAAACTTTGTCTACATATACCTAGCTAGTCACATTACGTGTTTATAAGCTTACCTCGGTGTAAAGGAAAAGCTACTGACTACCTATAACCCCTAACCACCTATTAATCTATTGTTTTAGAGCAATTAAAAGTCCAAAATGACTTTTACAGTTACGTTAAACGTGTGAGTAGTGTAAAGGAATTCCGGTGTAAGAAAACCTTTGCTAGACCAACTAAGACCTAACATAACCTCGATTTCGGAAGTAAAACTTCCTGTGTGTAGTCCTAAGACCCTGCAACCGGCTATTTCTAGCCTTTAGTTAGCTTCCAGGTGGGGAAAATACCTACGGTGGTCTATATATACATATATAAAAAAGGGGATCAATGCCAAAGGTACTTTATATGGCCACACAACAATCGCAAACTGATTTCGGATCCACTTCTACGGGCCCTGAAGAGAAACCATGAAAAAGTACCATCAGCAGAGCCTGATATACCGAATAAAGGTATCAGGAAACCTTGTACGCGTACCTTCCAAACTCACTCAGTTAATGAGTTAAAACCGTCCGTTTCCTGATTGTGGAAATCTTCAGGTCTCAACTCACAACCAAAATGTGAGTGTAGGTATTCATTTTCGTAAACTACAACTGCCTGGAGCTCTGCGTAACCGACTACCATTTGTGGCGTCGTTACAGAGTTCTGGAAAACAAAAGAAGGTTAATAAACATGTTAAAACAATCCCGGAACACACAAACACCAGTTATTAAAACATTCTCACAATCCTAGCAAAAGAAAGTCGACTACAACATTCCTGTGTAGCGATAATCTTTAACTTGTAGCGTTACTCGAACGCAACGTGAAGCGACGAACAAAATAATATCACCTATAATAATACGAGCACAACACAAATAAATAAAAATCAACAAGGCAAAAATGGACGATACATGACACCTCTCAGCATAATAACAACTCACCCCTTCGACGACCGGAATAAAAAAGCCCCGCTCAGACCCCCGCCAGACTTTATATAGAAAACCCTGAGCGTGCTTAGAAACCCCTAATTTTCGGACCCGCTGTATGAAACCTGCGTATAAGATCGCTTGGATGCGTAAACTTTTCCCGCAAAAGAAATTTCAATTATTCAACTTTAGTGTCTATTTCATCATTTCAAGTAACAAATAAAGCTCACTTTCGTTTGAACTCATCCCTCCTCATATTAGCGTCTCTCTAGCGTGCCCTGCGTATAATGTAGCTGGGATGCGTAGAAGTTTTCCCGCAATAATGCATTTACTTTTCTAATGACAATGATTATTCTAACATAACATGTAACAAACAAAGTTCATTATCCTTTGAATTTGACCCCTACTCATTTTAGCATCATAGCGGTCATAATTCTTTTTTTTTTTTTCATTATTCAACTTCCAGCCTATTCGATCCTTATTTATTAGGTTTTACAACTATAATGTTACCTCATTACAAAATAATTTGAGCAATTCTTTCCTGTTTAATTTATCTTACTACCATAATGAAATAAATCTATTTATTTCCTAAATTCTAATTAGAATGATCTGTTTTTTTTATTTAATTTCAACCATTTCCTTCGCTTGCTCCACAGCGCCATCTAGGTAATTCAAAGTGAACCCATTTCTCTGCTAGTCGCCCAGAATTAACCTGTCAATTTTAAATGTCTAATCGTTTAGTTCATTATACTTTGAACTTGTCTCCTACTCACCTTAGCATTATAGCCGACATTTCTTTTTTATTCAACTTCTAGCCATTTCTTCATTACAAAATAATTTGTGCAAACTTTCCCTCTTTAATTTATTTTACTAACATAACGAAACAAATTTATTTATTTCTAAATTCTAATTAGAATGATCTGTTTTTTTATTTAATTTCAACCATTTCCTTTGCTTGCACCACAGCGCCATCTAGGTAATTCAAAGTGAACCCATTTCTCTGCTAATCGCTCAGAATTAACCTGTCAATTTTAAATGTCTAATCGTTTAGTTCATTATACTTTGAACTTGTCTCCTACTCTCCTTAGCATTATAGCCGTCATTTCTTTTTTTATTCAACTTCCAGCCAATTCGATCTTTCTTTATTAGGTTACACAACTATAATGTTACTTCACTACAAAATAATTTGTGTAAACCTTCCCTCTTTAATTTATTTTACTAACATAACGAAATAAATCTATTTATTTCCTAAATTCTAATTAGAATGATCTGTTTTATTTCATATTATTAATTTCTTTTATTTCACACCTCAGCGCCATCTAGGTTGAACCTATATTTCCGCTAGTCGCTCAGAATTAATCTGTCAAATTTTAATGTCTAATCGTTTAAATAGTTGTCAATGTTTTCCAGAGAGAGCGCTGTTTTCAGTTTGTTTAGAAAATCTAATGACTAATTTCTAGCTGTCTGATGGCGAAGATTAACCTGAGTTTTTAAAATGGATTTTAAAAAGGACACTACACTCGTGTACCAGTACACGAAGCTATTACGTCTAAACAGTATTTTCCTAATTTATTCACTTTATGTGATCCACACGGTTGGCTTGTCCAATTCACCAAAGGGATGTTCGGGGAAACGTGCATTTACCTTAACTAACGTAAAAATGAAAAAATAAAAGTGAAGAGAATTGTATCTTATATTATTAGCGTAAGGATCAATCTTAAGTGTCAGGATTGGTTACTTATACAATTAAGTGCGGAAATTGGAAAATAAACCTTATGTAGAAGCGGATTACAGTTTATTTTAGATTAAGCGAGACGAAAATACGTAACATGGCTTGGCGACATGTCCGTGTGAGGAGTGACGCTTTACAACAGAAAGAGAAAGAGAACAAACAGTTTATGAAATGCACTCTATATGGGGTATATAAGGATCAAAATTGCAGGATTGAGGACGAAATTGCAGGAAATAACACACTGTGGAAAACGTTGGATGTTGAATTCAACCAAAAAGGGAGGGGTAAAGGAAAGTTAGAAGGACGGAGGACAGACACTTAGCGCGGGACTTCGAACAAGGAACAACTAGGCGGTTAGGCTAGGTCTCTCTCGTTCGATACTCGATACGTATAATTTATATTTACGGTATGTTTATCCGTGATAATTTACTTTGGTTTTTATATTGTGTTATCGTGTTCGTGTATTGTGGATCGTTACATCCTTCTGTGTAGATTACGGTTATATATTTCCCGGTATTTTACATATAGGAGAAGAGCGTTACGTTAACAATATAACTTCTTTATTTATTATAGCAGTGATATTTAGCTTACTAGTTACAGTTTAGTATTTGCGGACCGGTTAAGGGTGTTAGGTAATTTAAACTACGTCGCGTAACAGCCTTACCACAACCATCGTTCCTTGGGTTATTTATTAGTGATTCTATTTCAGTTCATGTAGGGAATATTGCGGAGTCGTGTAGATATTCGTCGGCGCCGGGAGACATAGCGTAGAGTTAACGTTTCACGTGAGATTCACGTTAATTTACCTGCGGTTCTGTAGTATACGGTTATTGCGGTGTAGGTAGTCAGGTTAATTATTGAAGTTAAGTTATATTGGTATTTTATAAAATGGGTTTTAGTTACAATTTTTTTTAAGTTCGATTCGCGAGGTTTTAGGGAAAAGTTTTACTTAGGGTATAGGTAATACTTATTCTGGGGGGAATTGTCTCTTGTCATGTAAGGGAATACAACGTGAAAGCTCCGTATTTTTATGTATGATAGGGGACGATTGGGGTTAGCACATTAGTATAGAGATTTTGTATTCTAGGGCTACTTCAGTCGACAGGGATCGGGTTTTTAGATAAATATTAATTATCTGGGTATTTTGGTGAGACAACTGTTTTTATTAACTTTACTGTGTGAATTTTAATTGATTTTATTTGTGTTGTGTTATTTAATCCTTTCTGTGTACTTTTCAGAAGTTTGGGGTTGGTTATCATTTGTGTCTGGTACATTATATTAATTAGCTGTTGGAAAAAATATTCCTTGTATAGTGGGGAATTTCTCGTTGTGTTAAGCTAGATTAGCATACATTTGTACCAGAACAGTGATCAGGCTACCACTAGTAAATGTCTGACAAATCCGAGGAAGCCTAACGGAGCCTCCGATTTGGAACTATTAGAGTCTAAAAGAGCCTTGGGCAAGCCCGGATGTCTCTTTACCAACATAGACATCCGAAGAAGTGCCTACTTAGTCTCAATGTCAGCCTTTAAAGAACAAGTGAGGTCCACAATAGATGGCATACCGGCGCGCACTCACGGAAGCTTTATAGGAGTTGAGCCTGGGTCCCGATAAATATATTATTATTTATATATACTAAACCACACAATAGGGCGCCTTACTCTCACTGTCCCTGAGAACTACGGTTCACCAAAAGTGAGGGGGGAGGTAATCACAACACGAGCGTTTAGGTTGCCTTCTCAGCCGACTCAGCTGAACTTTCCAGATTCCCTAGGGACCTAGCTTATTACCGGGTGAGGTAAGCCCTTAGGTATAGCAAGTAGAATAGGCCATATCAGTAGGGCTAGGGTAGCTTCAATGTAGGGAAAATAGGGAACTAGGAATTAAAACCAGTAGGATTTCAACTAGGTATGTAGGTATAATTCTTGAGAATTAAATTAATATTTTAAACTCATCCGTGTTTGGTCCTATACCACTACTATATAAGGAAAGTTGTAGGAAGTTTAAATTAAATATGTTATCCGCCATACCTAAAGAATCTGGGGGATATACTATTTATTCCCATATCTATTTTGCCCTAAGGAGATTTCAGTTTATTGCAAATCAGTTTAACATTGACTTAACCAATAATGATCAAGCAAGCTTATCAGAAAGTAAATATTTCTAGTCTTTAGCAGACAATCAGCATTCAATAAGAAATTTCAAAGTCATATTTATGAGTTGGACTGTCTTCCCTCATTTGATCTTCTGGGCAGTGATTTACTTTACATACTGAGTTACGACTCTGCCGTCACTGTCTACGGGCACCGGCTAGTCCCTGTATTGTAATTTCATCTGTCATTCCTACGGGAATTTATGCATAAGAACATGCACTACAATGACCGAGGTCACTCCTTCTAGTAAATGTACTTAAAAATATAAAATAGTATCAAGACTGGAAAGCTTTACTATACCTTCAAATCTACGTTACAAATGTTTACTTGAGACTTTGTGAACTGGAATCCCCTTCAAAAAAATTAAAAAGATATTTACATTGAGCAAAGTAAGCTGCAATTTGTAAACAATATCAATGAAGCAGATTGTTCATTACATACGACAGTTCCAGTATACCTAAAGCTTGAGCAAAGTAAGCTAATGATACTTGATTATTTCTAGTCTATGGCAGATAGCCATTTATACATCAACAATGGATGATCCTATAAGAGATTGACTGATTTCTCTCAACCTATATTGAATATTTTACTTCGAGTGATTTCTCTGTTTACACTATGGGTTACGTACCCTGCCTGGTATTACTCAAGGGTAAACCGGCCTTATAGTCTGTGAGCAGTTGGAACCACAAACCCATTCCTACGGGAACATATTTCATCAAATATCTACAAATTATGATTGAAATCATCATTAAAACCAGCATTCATCATGACTAGAAAGATTCATAATCATTTTAAGGAATTACCATTGTTATATTTAAAACTGGACTCTTCATAGAAATTGCAGTGAATTGATATTAACTCAAGCTTCATAAACTTGGTCTTATATGACTACTTACCATCATTATCTACATCCTGACAGTTCAATTTTGACATGTTAATAATTCAGCTCCTAGTAAATTTTATATGATTTGCATACAATACCTACTGACTAATATTTTATATTTCTCTCCTGCAATGGAGTAAGGAGCTTCGTGAATATCCCCTCTTGTCCTTTGGTAACTGATGACAGACTATCACTGACTAAACTATTATTAACAACTGACAAAGACTGTAAAATCAATGACTCTCCTGGAAAGAAAAGATTTGTAGCGCTGGAGGGATGTCCAGTCTGGTAGACGAGTCCCACAGTCATGAGCGGGGAGTCATGGGCTCTGACCTTAGGCGCAAAATAAAATGCCTTAAGCATACTTTCCAGTTTCTAGCTAACAATCACTAAATAGACCTAAAGACTTTGACTGACCTTTATTTGTTATAAGAATAATTATCATTCACTTTATTACTCCACTTCACTTCTCACTTAATTATGTAGGCTAAAGGTTTAGGCTATATTCATGTAACTATACCAAATCTTATATGCACGAAAAGTTCTTAGGTTACTGTTTATAACGGGTTCACAATGTAGGTTCCTAGACTCTAGACGATCATATGGCCAAATCAACATTATTTATTCATTCTTACTCTTTATACTTAAAGGCAGGAAGTTAATAGTAGCTTTACATAGAGTTTTACAGCTTTCAGTTTCAGAGCTTTAATAATCTTTAAATTTCTTTAAGTTACATAGGTACTAAGAGAGAAATAGAAGAGATTTTGGTAGGGAGGGTTACACTGTGATTGGCTTATTAAATTGTTTATTATATTTTAAAAGTTGTTATCATCCAAATTAACAGGTTTTAATTTATAAATGTTATTTTTTAAATGGTAACGTCATTACACTTTAATTTTTCATTAAGTACTTACATATTTTACAATTACACAACTAAGAATCATTATTTTGTTTTCTTTTCAAAAATATTCGAATATTGAAAATCTAAGTAAGTATTCGTATTATTCAAATACTATAATTGGACGAATATTGCAAACCCTAGTTACAACGACTCGAACACATCAATGACGAAGGCGGCAAATCATTACATTTTTGACAGCGACGCCGCTCGTGCCACGTGACCTTCAACGCAACTAAACGGGAATCCATTTTTGTTACGTCTGAAGGAAAACTGTTGTGTAGTGATCGCATTCCACGCGCTAGTCTAAACCGCGCTCCGAACTCTGGAATATCGTTTGAACGGACAGTTTGAACCGCAGGCCGGCAAAAGTCACAGATTTCAAAGTTCAAACCGTGGTCACATTTGGTCGTATAAAGTCTTGAAAGTTTGAAACGAAACGCGGTTTCATCTGCGGTTTGGAACGCAGTCGTGCAATTCGTCCTTTTACTTTCTCAACCTCGTATCTGATCGAATTGTTCGACTGGAAAAGCACTCATGTTTTCTATATAATAAAGACTACTTTCCTATCTAACTATTCGATTGGATACGAGGTTGAGAAAGTAAAGGGAAGAATTGCTTCCGCGCTCCAAACCGCCATGCTCTTTTACACGTCGACACGAGATGCGCGCTCCGAACTCTAGCGATATGCGCTCGCGCCGCTGCAAGGATAGAACTGCCAACCATCTCTCCATCTCGTTGGTCGCCTCAATCCGGCCCTTTTTATACATAAAGGGGGATGAGGAGCCGGTGCCGGGTCGTATGACCCCTGACCGGGGTAATCTGCGCCGGCCGTGAAAACGGCCGGGTCCTTGGAGCGCAGCCGGCGCCGGAGGCGCAGGCTGCGCGGTGGAGGGGGTAGATAGTGGTACCTACGCAGACATGTGGGTGTTCAACCAATTGAGGGCTGCTGCGGGCATGGGCTCGCCGTCCAGTCTGGCCCTTACGGCCTCCTGGACCACGGCGAAGCCCTCCATCAGCGCCTCTCTTTGGGTAGTGGCTTCAGGTGTTGTGGTCGGGAGTGTACTCACCGGGGTGTCGGTTTGTGTTGTGGCGGATTTGGTAGCAGCTTGCGCGGAGGGCTGCGGGCCACGGTTTCGGGCTCCGCGCCTCTTTCCGCGGCGGGTGGGTGGCTGCTTGTGGTCGTTCCCGGGGGCCATCAGGGTGGCGCTGTGTTGCGCCGCCTCGACGGTTCGGGTAGTGGTGGTGGGCTCGGGGCCCTGCTTAATGGGCTTCGGAGGGTGTGGTGACTTCTTAGTCCTCCGGTTTTCCCTGAGCAGGACTGGGCATTTGGCGCTGTTGGCGGTGTGCTCACCGCTACAGTTCGCGCATGTTGGTGGCTTCTCTCGGGGCCGTGGGCAGTCGCTGGCAGCGTGGGGGCCTCCACAGCGCACGCAGGCTATGGGGCGGTGGCAGTGGTGAGAGGAGTGGGCGAAACTTTGGCAGCGGTGGCATTGCGCGATGCCTCGCTTACCTCTCCAAGGCTCCACGATGATCCCTGGCATGCAGAGGATCTCCGTGACGCGGAAAATGGCCGCATTTTTGGTGACCTGGGCGTAAAAAATACACCCGGGTCTGCCGCTGCGGGCTCTGATGGGCCTGACGTATTCCACGTCGAAGCCTTGGGAAGTGAGGTCGTCGGTGATGTCGTCGGGGCTGGTGTCCACGGGGAGGCCCCTAATGGCCACCTTTTGGTTGCGCTCGACGGGCAGGGAGTAGGAGTACCACTCCAAGCTAGAGTCCTCCTTCTCCAGGTCGGAGAGGTACCGCTGTACCACTCGGAACTCCTGCTCACCTGTCGGGGAAAAACGGATCCCGGTTCTGAACGGGCGGCCATTAGGGGCACGTCCCAGAAGTCCCTTTAGGGCCCGGAAATGCTTACCCCAGTGTGTGATCCGCTGGACAACCAGCGGCGGGTAGCGAATCTTTTTCGCGGGCGCCTGCGCTGCTGTCGCCGGTCCTTGACCGCTAGTAGCGGAAGGAGATGGCGGAGAGGCGGCTGCTGCGGCGAAAGAGAGTGGCGGTGATGGAGAGCGCAGCTGTGGAAGCTGTTGGGCACCTGGTGGTGACGGCCCGGTTGTGTCCATCGGACACAGGTCGAGCCGGGGCAGTGATCGCGGTTGCTGTAGCGTCGCAGGAGGGGTTTTCGCAACCCGCTTCTTGCTCGGCGTCGCTGCGGTGGAGGACGCAGCGGTAGCGGCAGGCGGCTTTGGGGTTTGAGGCGCGGCTCGCGGCCGCGCGACGGCCTTCAGCTGTTGCGGCGGCGCGCTTGCGCGCACAGGCGCGGTGGTAGGCCTTGCGCGGAAAGGTGGTGAGGTCGCGGGCGCATGCGCGCTCGCGGGGGTGGTCCGGGCCACGCGCGCTGGCGTGGCGGTTGTTGAGGCACGGCTGGTAGAGGCGGCAGCGGCGACAGCTCGCACGGGTGCGAGGGGCGGCGGCTCGTCCTCTGGGTTGTCGCGGAGCTCCGCATTTGCGGGCATCAAGCGGGACACAGTGCCGTGGCGCGGTAGGCTGCTGGGCAGTGCGAGCGAGGTGCGCGCCATCTGTGGGCGCTGCTCTCGCGGGTGGGAGGCAGAGGGGGCCGGTGGTGGGGCGGCGGCGGCGGCAGCAGTGGCTGCGGCGCGAGCGGCGGTGATCCGCGCGAACGCGGCACGCAACACAGGCGGAGCAGTTTCGCCGTCTGCGAGCATCTCGCTCATCGTGAGCTGAGTGCCCGGGGAGTTTGCAAACTCCAGGTCGCAGGAGTGGCCCGGGGACCGGATCCGCCGGGGTCGTCCTGGGTCAAGGCGGGGGTCGCGCTGAGGCGGCACGCCGGCAGCCATCTGTACGGCCAGCTCGGCAATAGCTTGGCCGTCCGGTGGCGGGGTGTTCGGAGCGGTCGTCGGCGGTGTTGCCTGACCGGCCGCTCGCAGCAGGTTGATCGCGCGTACGACATGGGTGCGGTCCTCAGTAGAGATCGGGATCCGTAGGGTGTTGCGTAAGATCCGCGGGCGCGTCTGCCTACGCGCCGTTGGGTCACTCCGGGATCCAGGCTGCATGATGTGGGTAGCCCTAAAAAGGGCTTTTTACAGAAAACCCCACCTTTGCGGACTCGCACAAGGTGGGAGGGACACAATGTAAATTTGGAGGGTAGATATATTTGCGGAAAAAATAATCTACCCACCCAAATAAAACAAAGGATGACGTAAGATGGGGCAGTGACTCACGCGACCATAACGCACCGCGGCCTCACCACTCCCCTCCCTTTTCCCCCGTCCCAAGGCTCCCCCCGCAAGCGAGAGGCCGAGACTAGGTACTGGAAGGAAAGTTACCGGCCGGCGGCGGGGAAATTCCACTGTTGATCGGTCCGAGCGTGTGACGTAGGGGAGCCAGATGTTGGTGACTCACCTGTGTTTTTCCGCAGTTCCGCAAAACAACACGTCCCTACGTCAGAGGTGGCAGCCAGATAGTCGGCTATTTGATTTTACGAATTGATTTTAATTTAAAATTCAACGTCCACCTCGGGTCACTGCAGGCCTATCCCAGAACTGCCAACCGCCACGCAACGCGTTGCATTTATCCGAACTCTACGTGTAAAGGACGCTAATGTATCAGAGCCATCTTTGAGCTTAAGCGGTTAGATTCACGTAGAGCTTTCTTAAAAAATATTCTGTTCTCACGCTGATTCTGTATAATCTCTATTTATATTTTGGACAGTTGTATCTTTGTTTACAAAAATGGCGATTTGTTTTATAAAGCAAAGGCAAATTATAAAAATCCCACCAGGTTGATAGCAATAAATTATACATCCCGCCATTGATATATATGTTACACTAGATTAGCAATTACCGCAAGAAAGCGTTGCCACTTCACATGAGGCCACAGCCATTTGTCAGCAAACGTCAACTCAGTGCTCATTGGGATGCCGACAGAGTTGCACCGAGCTACGAAATGGGAAAATGCGTAGTGAAAGAATGTAATTCGAGATCACAAAAAGATAACAAATCCAGCGGAATTACTTTCCACACGTTAGTTGATTGTTTATGTTTTCAAATTAACATAAAAAACCCAGAAATCGATTTAAAATACCAAATATTGCAATTTAGGGTGCAGTGTTGCCATTAAAATATCGTTTTGGTTTTCCCACATTGACGGGAGGCTTTAAATTTTGTTTGAGTTCTAATATATTGGAAGTAGATTTAATAAAAAATACAGATTAATGATAATAGAAGAATCTAGTATTTTCATTTAGTTACCTATTTTATATTGATACATTTTCAGGGTGCCTAAGGCTACATCCTTATCCATCCTTCCTACGTCAAAAGAATTCGGTGGAAATCATTCGATTGTTGAGAAAAGAGACCGACTGGCTGCCTACTAAATCAACTGTAATATTATTATGTTCTAAGCACTTCAGGGATAAAGACAAATCAAGACTGCACTGCACAGGCCTGCATATCCTGGGGCACGTTTTATAAAGCTACAAGTTACAATTTTACAGGTCTAAATTGGGAACACTGCTCAAATGGCTGTGGCCCGTTTCACGAAGCTACAAGTTACAAATTACAAGCGGAACTTTTTTTCTAGCAAAAGGAGTTAGAAAGAGACTTTCGCTTGTAATTTGTAACTTGTAGCTTCGTGAAACGGGCCTCTGGTCGTCATTGGTCGAGGTTGTGTCAAATGGAAACTTGTAACCTGTAAATTGTAATTTGTAGCTTTATAAAACAAGCCACTGATAGTAAAAGGCAGATAAGCAGGTAATCCTGACAGCTGTCCTTCCAGTACAAATTACAATAACCTCAAAGGACTTGACAGAAGCGCGTGGAGCTAACCCCATGTGCTTCTGTTTAGTCCACCAGAGTAAATCTCTTTAACCGAACAATTGTCCTCGCGTGTGATATCCATGGACTTGTTTCTCTAATAAGTCCATGACGATTATAAATTGTAGTGCGATGACAGATGTCAGGATCGACTTTATATCTTCCATTCACTATACATGCAAATAAATTTTATCCTTTGTACATAGTAATAATCTTATAATATTATACATATACGTAATAAAAAACATTGAAACAAAAAATGACGTACTTATTTTATTACCTTTGCCTATTTCTAGTAATCTAATAAGAAATACGCATTTAAAATAATTTCATGCATTAATTAATTACAAAGTACCTAAATATTATTTTAAAAAATCCCTATTTATTTGTTATATTGGGCAAATTTTCATATGGTCGGCAACACCAACCTATTATGGCATATTTTTGTGTCTGTCCTTATCTAATGTCAGTGACATCATTGTTCTTGCAACTTGTGTAAGTGAGAGCGATATTTTTTTACTATGTGTTTATTTTAAAATGTGTAGTGGTTTCAAAGCTACGTCGTCGCGGCTAAGAAGTGCGGTCATACTTTTTTTACCGCTTGATAATGAGGTTTGCTTCTCTAGTCTATTTATCTCAATGCATCCCGCTAACCAAGTCAGCACTTGTAGCTAAAAACAGTTACATGATTTGCATTAGGATTTTCAATAATTTACCTGACGCTATAAAAGACTTAAATTTCACTAGGTTTAAAATACATTTAAAAAAATGGCTAGCAGAGAAATGCTTTTATAGCAATATAAATAGAATTAAGCATTAATTACGCATGCCTTGTATGTCAAATTTTAGTGATATCAAAATTATATTATATTCTGTCATCTTATGTACCTGAAATTCAGTGGAATAAACTAATTTGAATTTGAATTTTTATTTATAGCCAAAAATGGACAAAAAATGACCGTTCCCCCCCAAAAATCTGAAAAAATCCTGACATACAGATAAGATTCAGATACCTATGTTTAATGGGAAAAATAAAATAAATTGTTCATTCTTTACAGTTTCTGAGAAATAACAAAAAAACTTCGAAAAATAAGTTTTAAAATTTGGTCTATTCAAAATGGACCTTATTGCTTAAAAAATAAAGTTCATATAACAAAATGAATGTTTTTTTACTACATACTCATAAATACAAAATATAACTATTTGCGATTTTGAAAAAAATATTCCTAAAGGGTTGAAATGGGGGATGTTAAATAAACTAATATCTATGAGCTATGATATTAGCTGTAATGTAATGGGAGTAAGTACACGAATGTAGTTGGTTAGAGTAAAGCATTTTTTGACCACCCAGTACCGAAAAGTAAACATGTAAAAACTTAAAAACACTATCTTTAGTCTTAAGTAAGTACCTATTCAATTTTAGAAGTAAAACCTAATTGGGCACCGTAAAATTGTTTGGGATATTGTCAGTTTGTATTATTCAATACAAAATTAAGATAAAAAAAACTACAAACCAATATTCTTTTTGTTGTATCGTAAAACGGTAAAACACACAAGCGTCAAATTTTGTATGATTATATGTAGAATCCCTAAAAACACTACAAATACTGAAAACCGGTTAAGTGCGAGTCGGACTCGCGCACCGAGGGTATTTTTATCGACCACGATTTCAGCCAGAGCTATTGTGTGCGCTGGATGTACCTATTAACATCCTATCCTAAATACTTATATTATCAATGCGAAAGGTTATGCGTGCGTGAGTTTGTTACTGTACGGGTTGTGTTCGTACGCCTGTTAGTTGATAGTTGATCATGATAAAACTGGAGCTTTCCGTAATAATTTTTTAATGATAAAATGATATAAATGTAAGTAGATAGCGAATACACTCCGCGGCGGTCGGATGTGCACTAACTTAAGGTAATGTAATTAATGCTACGTATGAACGGTTTGTACGGACCGTACATGCTCCCGCTAGCGAGAGATGAGATGAGGATGATCTTACAAAATTAAATTACAAAAAATGATATCCTTAAAGGTACTGACGTGCTCATTACTAGCACGAAAGCATGCTTTTTTTGAGCAAGTGCTCAATAAAAGCATGCTTTTGTACCATTGCATGGTGCGACATACGTGCTACTAATGAGCACTTGCTCAATAAAAGCATGCTTTCGTGCTAGTAATGAGCACGTCTGATAGTACCTTAATGTATTAACACTCATTCCCTCGCTGTAAATCGCGCGTTGACTATAGCATAGTATAAATAGAGTCTATTTATACTATGACTATAGGCGACGATGCTTTATCGAGTACGCGCGCACTTGACAAACGAAGACTTTCCGGGTTCAATGTCAAGCGAGCGCTGTCTTGTGTTTTCTCCTCGGTTGTCTTTCGTTTTGGAATGGTTTGCTGTCTTGATTTTCGGGGGTTCTCATTTCTAGTGAAGTATGGAACACCTGAAGACGGCTCGCCGGGGGGCTCAGGACATATCAGCACCGAGCAACGAAGACGGAAGCGACGCTATATATTGGGTCCTTACCTATGAAATTGGCGTTATTTTTACGTGTTTTATTTCGTACGGAATTTATTCATTTCAATTTTAACTTCCAATTTTTTTTTAATTTTCCATAATACGGTATGTTACAAAGGTTTTAGATACAAATAATATGGTTCAAATTCTTACTTAGCGTTAAAATTAAAGTGTGAACTCAACTCTTTTCATGTGCTGTGAGTTCAAGTGTTTCAATTACGCAGAGTTTTATGAAGCTAACTATTTTAAAGTAATTAAGATATGTATAATACAGTATGTAACCAGACAAGAAGCAAACCTGAAAACTACTAGCTCTGTAGGTCATACTGGTCAACTTTTATTATGGGACCAACATCCAAATCGCGAAAAAAAAAAACAGCTGTTCCATACATTTCGGCAGTTTAACTCCCGAAGTTTATATGGAACAGCTGTTTTTTTTTTCGCGATTTGGATGTTGGTCCCATAAAAAAAGTTGATCAGTATGACCTACAGAGCTAGTAGTTTTCAGGTTTGCTTCTCGTCTGGTTACATACTGTATAGCTTAGAAGTGTCCAATATTCCTGACAGAATTTTGTTTGGTTTGCATTTGACGTTACTAAATAATCCGCAAAATTAAATGTATAAAAACCACCGTTTTCATAAAATTCTCCATATAAAACGCCAATTTCATAGGTAAGGACCTAATATATAGCATGCTAACTAGTATTGCCGCGCCGAGTAATATGTACAAGAGAACATATTGATGTATGTCATGAGATGATATTGTTTCTTCTGCGAGGCCTCCAGGGTCCATAGCTTTATATGTCCAATTTGGCTTCCGATATCAAAAATTTGTCTTCTGATATCGCTTGCATTATTCGAAAACGGTGATCCTTGATAAATTGGTATAGATAGGTTGATTACCTTATTGGTAGGCGGTACTGCAATTTTAATTAAGTCTGGCGGCAAGTTAAGGTCATTTAAAGATTTTTAAATTTAACAGAAAAATCTGTTTTACGAAAACTATATTAAAGCTAAAAAAAAACGTCGGTCTTAGGCAGGATTCGAACCTACATCTCCTTTGGCTCTCTCTACGAATATTGTGAACGATTCGCCTTTGATGAAGCAGCCGTCGCCTAGAGAGGTAATGTCGTCTCCGGTAACTTGCTCGGCGGTAACTTGAGATTCACATACGATTTTTATTGTTCGATGTTCGCAACAGAAGAAAAATAGATAAGTGTTTTGTTCGTTCAGTTTTTCCCAACTATCTGTACAAACAGCTTTGATGGATTTACAATGAACTGCATGTTTCTCTTTGATGCAGAGGTTGACGTCGGTATTCATGTGATAAACAGGTGTTTGTGGGGGACACAAATAGTTTGATTCGTCATGTGGTTGATAACGTTCAATATTTTTTCTTGATAATGAAATACACGGTGTTTTTTTGGTCCGCAACGTCCACAATAGGGGTTACTATATTCATGATTCTGAGCTCAAAAAAAAAGTCCATGAAAAGTCGAAAGAATATCCTCGCTACTTTATAAATCATGGTCTCTCGTTTCTGTATCTACGAAGGGGGTAGGCCGCTTATCGTCACGATTGTTATTGTTTGATACTACCCTCACAAAACTATGCGCAAGCGACGTCAGTTCCGAGTTTGTTTTGAAGCTAATGCTTGTTAAGGAAGTGTTAAATCATTTAATTGATAAAAAAATGGCTCGGCAAGAAAATTTACTTCTGGACAATCGGGAAATGTTTGATGTTGTAAAAATTTAATTTGTGAGTGGTCAAAACATTGCTGTCAAAACAACGTTAGAATTTGGACTGAACGATTTCCTAATTGCGCGTTACACTGTAAGGTCTATCGCTGGCAACCTTTACGAGTGGGGCACTTTTGAAACGCCACGCCATGCTCAAGGAAGAGGCCAAAGTGGGCTTGCAGTGGATATTAAGCAGACTATTCTCGATTACTTAGAAGAACCTCCACGGGTGAGTACTCTCTTAGTCTTAAGCAGTTTAAACACTAATTTGCGACGACGAGCTACATTATGCATCTTGGAAGGCGGCCATCACTTCGAACATTTATTAAAAGTGACCTAATGTAAAAATGTTAATTTTGTATTTTTTTTACAATCGTTGTACAAAGTTGATTCACCTTTTTAAATACGTTAAAGACAACTCTTGCGGTTTTGTAATCCATACTGTTATTCTGTAGTTAACTTGTAATAAACCGAGCCTGAGAACATGCCGTATGATTCGAAGGTGACCAGAGCAGTAGACTCATCAAATTTATACTTATGAGCGCCAGATGAGTTTACCGACAAAATAAGTGTTGTAATGCCACATCACTATCCCAAGTATAAATAATCTGTGCACGTTAACTTGTTTTATCTGTGACTGAAGAACTAACAATAATCTGTGATGTTACCCACGCTAAGTTTCCTGAGCAAACTAAAATTGTAATATCCAATTTATTAAATAAATAAATGTCTAATAATAAACTTAATATTGTCACTCTGCTCGCCACCCGATCCAACAATTGGTAGCAGAGCGTGGTTTACGAGAAGAAGCGACAATGAGTGCCGCGGCGTCCTACCACCGCATCGAAGTGCTCACAAAAGCGAATTACGATACTTGGTGTCTTCAGGCTCAGGCAGTATTAATAAAAAATTGCCTGTGGGGATATGTAAGCGGTTGTAACGTTGTATATCTTGCGTGAAATGGAACCTAAAGACTGGGGAAATATTTAAGGTGTTAATGGCATTACTGTTCATTACTTTTGATTGTCAAACGTCAACACCATAGATTTGTAGGTGGGTGTTGCCGCGTTAGGGTAAAATACCTTGAATTAGGGGAATAATAAATATTTGTAATTAATCAATAAATGGAGTCAATAGTTAATTACATTTATTAAGTAAACAAAACAATACAAAGATTTCTTTTGGCAGTAATTGTACATACAAGAATTAAACAAACACATTTCAGTCAAAAGTTAATTTAATGTAGTACTTTCTTGTAGGTAATATATTAATTGGGTACCTAATTACCCAGACTACCTAAATTGTATAGCTACATTGTATGCATTTTGGTTGCATCTATGTTTTGACTAATTATCTTTCATCAAGATGTCCAAGATGATAACGCATTACAAAATCAGGCTTAAGCTGAATGACAGCGGAGGAGCCATCCTCAATAAAGTAACCAAGCACCTGCTGTGGAGATATAGTACATACTTTCAGTCATATTTCGGTGAAAGGAACTTGTAAGTAATAATTAATAACATCTTTCTGATGGAGGCATTTGTTGCAATTTAATATGCAATTCTCTGACCAAATGGTGAATTTTCAGTTATTGTTTCTCACACGTGGAAGAGGAGGGAATGTCTTAGCGTCGAGATTACCAGGGGTTTTCCTTGAAGTTTTCCGGTAAGATTCATAATTTTGTTAACCTTAAATGTCAGCCCACATGTCTTTTATATTTCTTAATCGTAGTGCTAATCAGAGCAATTTCTCTCTGTCTTTACAGCTGGACTGGGTTTTCAGTATTTCTTAGGGTTTCCGTTAAGTTTTCTAGTTTTCATTTAGTTTCCGGATGTTTTCAGTTAGTGTCTGGATATTTTCAGTATGTACTGATTTAAGTTTCCGTCTACATAGTTTCTGTTTTCTGTTATTCTGTTTAGATACTTTCAGAATAATTTAGCTTACTGATTTGACGTTATGGTTGGATGATTTATTTTGCATTCCGTTATTCCGATTCAGGCTCCAACTATATTCAGGTTCAGTAAAGCTATGAAGTAGCTTATATAGACATTTAGTATTTGGCAGGGACTCTCTTTAGATCTGTAAGTAATAAATTCATGTTTAGGTTCCTGATCATTCAGAAAACATATAAGTAATGAAGTAGGATAAAGGTTTAAACCAACCTTCAGTAGGCGTGCCATAGGCACGAGGATTCAGTAGACCTTCACAAGCTGCTGTGAGCTGCCCGAGGATACTGTGGCTTGCGACACAGTGTACTGGGACCGCTCCACCAGTCTGCCGACCTGGACCACATCGAGTCGATCGTCCAGGAAGGAAGGTTTCCTTCAGATTAAGGTCTGTGGAAATTATATTTATAATTAGGGAATTAGGATATCAATATAATAGTTATTTGAACTCAGATTGGAATTGGTGGCAACTCTATAAGTAGGGACTAACAAATTACTATCTAAGAATTGTGAATTATAACATAAGAACCTTTACTTGTGTAAAACGACCAGCCTTCCGCTGAGCTAAACATATTTTCTGGTAGAGTAAGAATTATGAGCAAAGTTATGTTCACAATTTAATAACATCATGTATAGAGCTGCATAGGAATAAAGACTGTGATATTTACTAACCTGTTTCATTGAGCTCCTCATCATACGTCCTAGATCACTCCATATCTTCAACTTATTCTACAAACTTTCTGTTTATGTTATTCCGTCTATTTCGTTTTGTCACTTGGTAAAGCCAGCCGGGCATTTAGCAACGTGACATAAGCAAGCCGACAAGTGATGACGCAGCGGTAAAGGATTTTAACCAAAAAGATCTCCTGGCACGTTCTGAACTATTGTTGCTGATTTCGCCGTCAGAACTTAAACAAATAAAGGGAAGTAAGACATCCTACGAGCTTTGGAACAAACTTAAAAACATATACCAAAGCACCGAACCGGCCAGAAAAGCGACACTACTAAAGCAACTTATATTAAAAAAACAAGACAGTGGTGATGTTCGTGAACATCTTAATAATTTCATGGACATAGTTGATAAATTAGCTGACATGGACATAGATCTGCATCCTGATCTTCTAAGCATTATGATGCTATACAGCCTTCCTGCTTCATATGAAAATTTCCGTATAGCAGTCGAATCAAGAGATACGTTACCAAAGCCCGACGAACTAAAAATAAAAATCATAGAGGAGAGTGAAGCTAGGAAAACGAAAAATACACAAAGAGAACATAATGAAGGTGCATTCTATACCAAGAAGAAGGGAAAATACTGTCAGAAGTGTAAGAAGAAAGGACATACAAATGAAGAGTGTTGGAGTGACAAAAATAAAAAACGACCTTTTAAGAAAAGGGAAGAAAAGAACTTCAGTATAACACCTTCATGTTTGTCCATCACCTCTGCTAACACATGGTGTTTGGACAGTGGCTGTACATCCCATATGTGTGTTCAAGAAGAAAATTTTGAAAATATTGACTCTGTAACAGGATCTTTGAGGTTAGCTTCCGAAAGCCACACAGCAAAAATAGAAGGTAAAGGAAAAGTGCGTCTCAACATTGACAATGACACTTATAACCTCCATGATACTCTATATGTACCTACTTTAGCAACAAACTTGCTGTCGGTAGCAAAAATCACTGAAAGAGGTAACAGTGTCTTATTTACAAAAGAAAAAGCATACATCAGAGATGAAAAAGGAAAAATTACTTTAAATGCTGAAAAAGAAAATGGCTTATACTACACAAAAGGAGAAAAAGCAAATATGGTCCAAAATTCAAATAATATTGAAATGTGGCACCGAAAACTCGGTCACCTGAATGAAAATGATCTGAAGTTAGCTGAAAATAAAAATTTAATTAAGGGCATAGAACTGAAAGGTAAGGGAAAGGGAAGGAAAGGGAAAAATGACAAGGCTACCATTTGCTTCTGTGGAAGGACCACAATCTAAACAAGCATTAGAGATTATCCACAGCGATGTGTGCGGGCCCATTAACACTGAAACACTGGCTGGCGCAAAATATTTTGTGACATTCCTGGATGACTTCAAAAAATACTGTTGTATTTATTTCATCTCGCATAAAAATGAAGTGTTTGAGAAATTTAAAGAGTATAAGGCCAAAGTGGAAAAGTTTCATAACAAAGAAATAAAAAGCTTGCAATCCGATAATGGGACAGAATACTCAAAACGAGAATTTGATGAATATCTCAGACAGAATGGGATCAGGAGGAGGTTTACAACACCGTATACACCGCAACAAAATGGGCAGAGCGAACGCAAGAATAGATCACTACTTGACAAAGCCCGCTGCTTAATGATAGGAGGAAACATACCTCAGAAATTGTGGGCAGAAGCAGTGTACACAGCAAATTACCTCATCAATCGAAGTCCAGCAAAAGCCCTGAAAGGAAGTACGCCTTATGAAAAATGGACTGGGCGTACTCCATCTGGAAACCACCTGAAAGTGTTTGGAAGCAAAGCATTTGTACTCGACAAACATAGAAGAGGAAAATTCACACCTAAATCTACTGAAGGAGTTTTCATGGGTTATGCACAGAATGCAAAAGGATTTCGCATTTATATTCCTGAAAAAGAGTATAATAATTAGCAGAGACGTGAAAGTTATCAACAAGATGTTTTACACAAACAATGTTGTTCAACATGATGAAAACTATGAAGATCTCTTTGACAGACAGGAACAGCTGCTACCTGAAAAAGAAAATAAAATCAGTCAGAATACACAACAGAATAAAAGAAAGAAGATACAAGACTCACCTGAAGTAGAGGTAGAATTCGACAAAATTCCAGAAGAAGATTCGAAGTTCTTGAAGTCGAAGCTGAAACAATTCCTGATGAACCTGAAACAACCGAAGGTACAAGTCAAGAGGCAATTAACACTAGAAGCCCTGAAAATGTAAATAGAAGAACATGCAGAGATCGAAAACTTCCTGTCTGGCAGAAGGATTACGAGCTAAGCCTTCAATCCTCTTCTGATGAATATCATGAACCATCAGATGGAAGAGATATAGACGAACTGACGTTCTTATGTGAAGCTGATAACAAACATGAAGCCAATTCAGAATGGCATGAAGCGATCAAAGCAGAGATAAAGGCACATATCAAAAATGAAACATGGAAAATTGTAAAGAAGGAAGAAGGTATGAAGATTATAGACAACAAGATGGTACTGAAAAAGAAACAGAATCCTGAAAATAAAGAGACGAAGAAAGCCAGACTAGTAGCTCGTGGATTCGGACAACGTCCCGGAATTGACTTTAACGAGACTTTTGCACCTGTAACAAAATGAAGTACTATTAGATCTGTAATAGCACTAGCCATAGAAGAAAACTTGGAGCTAAACCAAATGGATGTTACTACAGCATACCTAAATGGTGAGTTAGACGAGAATATCTTTATGAAACTGCCAGAATATATAGAACAGTATGTTGCTGAGATTATGGTAGAGGCATGTGACGAAGAAGATCTTATCTTATACAAAAAGGCAAAGAAAATGCTAGAAAGCATAAAAAGCATAGAGGGAGAAAAGGTATGTCATCTCAGAAAGGCTCTCTACGGTTTAAAACAAGCAGGAAGGCAGTGGTATACTAAATTAGATACAGAGCTTAAGAAACTTGGATTTGAAGCATCAAATGCCGATCCTTGTGTTTACATAATGGTGAAAGGAGGAGAAAAGATCATAATCACCATATATGTAGACGATCTGCTCATAGCCTATTCCTGTCCAAGAAAACTAGCCGAAATTAAGAAGGTATTAAACGAAAAATTCGAAATGAAAGACCTTGGAAAACCGAAACGCCTCATAGGGATAGATATAACATATGGAGAAAAAGAAATAAAATTGACACAAAAGAAATTTATTCAAGAAATATTAAAGAAATTCAAAATGGAAGAATGTAATCCTACCACCACACCAATGGAAATGAACCTGAATCTAGAACCACATAAAATGAAAAGGTGGAGAACTTACCTTACAGAAATTTAATTGGCACCCTGATGTACTTATCAGTAGCTACCAGGCCTGACATAACGTACGCCGTGAATTACTTATCGAGATTTAATGACTGTTTTGGAAAAGAACATTACAAGTCTGCAAAGAGAGTTGTACGCTATTTGAAGGGCACAATGGATATTGGCCTGACATACACCAAAACACAGAAGCCGCTAGAAGGTATGGCTGACGCTGATTGGGGTGCATGTAAAATGGACAGAAAGTCCTGTTCAGGATATAGTTTCAAATATGCTGGAGCAGCTATCAGCTGGGCGTCCAAGAAGCAGAGAAGCGTTACCCTATCTACAGGGGAGGCTGAGTATGTATCGCTTACTGAAGCCGCCAAGGAAGCCGTGCACCTCAGGTCCCTGTTCAGAGACCTAGGTATTAATATTGGACAGATAACAATCTGGAATGATAACCAAGCTGCTTTAAAATTGAGCCAGAATCCAATAGTGTCTCCGAAATCAAAGCACATAGACCTGAAGATACACTTCATTCGAGACTGTATAAAAGAAGGAGTACTAAAACTGCCCCCGATAGTGAAAAGGGCGCATCTAACATGAAGTCGAAATCGAGAAATTAAATGGTTTAGTTGAAAATTAAAAAAAAGGATGCTGTCTCTAAACAAATAGACATAGACACTTTCCGTAAACGAAGTTATATAGATATGTACCATATTGTCAATATAGTAATCATTTTTTTTATAAATTATTCTTATTTATTTATTTATTTAAGATTTTCCTTTTCATCTAAGCAAAAAAATCACTGGAAAATACTCGGTACTCCGTTTAAAAGACGCAAGTAACCAATTGCGCCTTTTCAAATAAGTACAATCACAAACTTCTTTTTAATGTAAGTGCTTGACAGATATTTCCTGCTTTTTTCCTAAGATGAAAGGGCGCATTTGGACACAAGCGTCCTTTTAACATAGTAATTGATATTTCAAAAAACTAACTCTACTTAATTAAAAAAGTAATTATCTTCTCTTTTTTACTACTTTCACATGTAGGTAGTTCAATTGCCTGTAAAATAAATGTTTTGAAATAATAGTTTGCACATTAACAACGTTCTAAGGGCAATCAGGAAAAACCGTATGAAAAGATAAAAGTTTATTAACCCTTAATTTGACCTTGTCCAGTAAAATGGTCATTGTAAAAATCAAAATCTACGCGTAAAAATAAAATTATTAGATGAATTTTAGGTAATACAGGGGAATCTCATAAATATTAATATTATAATAAAAAACTATACTAAAAAAAAAGCAAGTGCGAACGACGCTTCTTACTTACGCTCGGTACATAAATGTTTTATTTTTATGATTTTTCTGTAAATATATGATAACATTATGTTTTATTTTTAAGAATTTTAAAATTTGTTCGTTTATAGTATGTGATAATGTAAATTCCTTTTTAATAAACCTTTAACATTATGATTTATTTGCATATATAAAATTTTAAAAATTAAAAAGTCCCATTTATGTCTTAAAAACTTGCAAAGTGTGTATCCAGTATACTTCCCATTGCCAATGCCGTTTGCTAGGGCCAGCATACTTCCTATTTATTGCCAATTAATATGAACTTTTTTTTCATCCTGAAGTCAAAAAAATGTTGAATTGAACTTAATGCCCCATCAGAATTCAGACAAAGGAGAAATAGTATAGCATTCCTCAGGGACTCTGTCCCTCTGATCGCCATTTATTTATTTGTATTTATTAAACCTGTTCTTCCCCATCATTGGGTAAAGACTTTCTCCTTTTTTTCCCACTCTGCTCCTCACAAAACGGTGACTGATCAATCTTTTCCAAACGTTTGCTGTTTGTTCATTCCGCGACCTCCGTCGTCGTCGAGAACGTCAGCAACTAAACTTGTGTTTAAGAGCTTGGGAGAAGACTTCCATGCTCTGTTTGATGCAGTTGGAAACTAGGTTGTTCTTTGGCATGTTTATTAGAAGTCCAAACTCAAGGTTTACTATTATGCTTAACTGTTCCTAAGTTCACCGCCGCCACCACGCCGCCGCCGCCGCCGCCGCCGCCGCCGCCGCCGCCGTCGCTGCCGCCGGGAAAATAACGCTGCCATCAGCAAACCTGTTTGTTTATTTGTTTCTTCTTCACGCTCAACCGCCAAATCGAAATGAAGATAGCTTGAGTCCCAGGGATGGACATTTTGATTTTTATCTCGGAAATGTAATAATTACTACAGGAAAATTCGTTAACAGAGTTCCATGCGGACAAAGCCACCAGCAAACACTATAAGTATTATAAAATACTATTATGTTTCAGTTTTTATTGAATTAAACCTGTAAGCGGATTTTCATTAATGTTTTATTTCTTAAAAATAGAAAACATATTTTGCATATCTTTGGCAATGTCCATCATGCTGGGCATTTAAGCCGACTTTGTATTCTTATGATTTTTATGATTTTCCGGTAGATATAAACACCGCAAAAAATAATGACACTAACTTAGTTTTTATGTTTTTTCTTCTTGCCAAATAAGGGTTAATATTCTACTGACATAATTAAAATTTAAACGTACGCTTAACTACCTCTTTTCAATGTTGTTATTATCGCAAAAATAAAAAAATCCTAAATCAAAATCAGACGCAAATCCCATGAGCATACTTGTAAATTTTATTAGCGAAATACACTAATGAAAAGGCGCAAGTGGTCATTTGCGTCTTTTCTACTTAGTATTAGGTGTAGATGCGTCTGCGTTAACATAACGTTATCAAGCTCTGGCTAAGTTGAAAAGGCGCAAGTGGTCACTAGCGCCCTTTTCATTGAATATTTAAGTTAGATGCGTCTAAGTCAAAATAATTCTTTCAAGTCCTGGCTTAGTTGAAAAGGCACAAGTACTTAGATGCGTCTTTTTATTGAAGTATACGGTGATGGATTATACCTTGCGTCTTTTCTTTTACTAAACTGTTGAAAGTTTGACAAAACAAAAGGGCGCATTATCTGTAGTTACGTCTTTCTTATGAAGACCATTTACATGTTTTTCAAATGCGTCTTTTAATTAAAGTTTTTGTAACAAAGTGCGTGAAGTTACGCCCTTTTTGCTTATGGTAACTTCTAATCTAGGCTACCTAGGAAAAAACTAAAAATATCAGTAGGTAGGTCTTTTTCTGCTGATCACGGCAATATAAATAACTCATTTTTGACAAAAATGTTAGATGCGCCCTTTTTACTATCGGGGGCAGAAAAGTGAAGTACATGTCAACCGAAGAAATGGAAGCGGACATACTGACTAAGGCCATACCAGGACCTAGACTATCCACTCTTCGGAGCAAGCTGGGACTCCTGAAACCCGCAATAGTGTGATAGCGTTGTGAGGAGGAGTTTTGTAATGCCACATCACTATCCCAAGTATAAATAATCTGTGCACGTTAACTTGTTTTATCTGTGACTGAAGAACTAACAATAATCTGTGATGTTACCCACGCTAAGTTTCCTGAGCAAACTAAAATTGTAATACCCAATTTATTAAATAAATAAATGTCTAATAATAAACTTAATATTGTCACTCTGCTCGCCACCCGATCCAACAATAAGAATTGGCCAAATAAAAATCATAAGATCAGTAATAGATAACCATTTATTCCAACAAATGTTACAAAATGCCTCTTACTTCCTTTTTTTTCTTTTTGTAGATATCCAATTTATAGGTTAAGTATTGGTGGTGAAAATACCTTGGTACATATCGTCACACCCATATACAAACAATAGGTAACACTTAAATTAACATTAAACGAGTTAAGAACGAGGCTTATTTCGGTTGCTTTGGTACTTGTAGAATTTAAATAAAAAGGTTAGAATTTACCAGTTTCCGAAGTAAGAGTTTACGTGCTGTTCGACGTGAACCACGAAGTTTTCCCGGGGAACATCACCCGCAGGATCCCGAACACGAGGAGGTCGGACACAGCTTGGCTACAGGTCAAACAGCGCCCGCCGTTACCATCAATTGTAGCAGTATCCGCCTTGGGGATCACGGCACCCGATGTACCCGCAGTTGGACTCCGTTAAACAAGGCTAAGTTTGGTTCCAGAAATAAACCGTCGAACATCCACGCACCCGAGTAGATGCGGGGTCGCCGTGAAAGAGTGAAGCGGCGTAGTAAGTTGGAAAGTAACTTAGTAAATTTTCATCTGGTAGTAACTGAGTAAATTTTCATCTGGTAGTAACTGAGTAAATTTTCAACTGGTAGTAACTGAGTAAAATTTTCATCTGGTAGTAACTGAAATTAAAACAAATAATGTGAGAAACATCAACATAAACGATGTCACCGTTTCCACCTAGACACGATAAATAGGCTTAGAACACTCACCTGAGTAGTGGTGTCACGTCCTACCGGGTGGCAAAGTAAAAACTCAGGAGAAGTTTAAATAGTTTAATTAAAAAGAACGCTGGTAGTGTGAACAGAACAGGGTAGGTAGGTTCGTAGGGTGTGGTCTGGTTCTGCGAAGCGAGCTAGCACTTCCCTCGCAGTAGGTGACGTGGAGCGGCAGTGAAGAAACCGACGGCAGCCCGACGGTGTGCGATGACAGGATCCTGGCGTCGGGGGCAGCACCCGGTGTGTAGCACCGGAACCCACTAGACGATCCTGGTCACCGTGGTTAGAGGCCGCTCCGGCCAAAAAGAGAAGTGGACAGGGTTTAGAGCCCAATCCCACGACGCAAGAAGAGTTGTCCAAGCGGTAGTGCTCCTAGCGGTGCAGTGCTCCTAGCGGTGCGGTGAAATGCTTCTAGCGGTGGAATGCTCCAAGCCGTGGAATGCTCCAAGCCGTGGAATGCTCCAAGCCGTGGAATGCTCCAAGCCGTGGAATGCTCCAAGCCGTGGACCCTGGAAAACCCAAGCATTGGCTGTGTAAGCCTGGTGTCCAGCATTGGGATAGTTCATGCCAGCCGCCGTTGAGGGGTGAAACCCCGAGGGAATAGCGCAAGGTTTAATTATTGGCGGTGGCAAGAACTACCGGAACAGAGTTACAAATTAAACAAGAAAGAAGCTAAATCAAAAGAACAATTAATAGTTACTAACGACCGTTATGAAGTAACGGTCGGTTATTCGAAATAAAAAGGTTAAAAGAACAATTTGGAATAATCTAGAAGAACACAATAAGTATAAAACACAAATACAATACACAGCAAAATAGGAATAGGATAGCTAATTAGTTCGTTGCACTGAACTTACCCGATTTGGGGAAATGCACCGAATATAATAAGAACTTAGGTATTTAGTACCTATTACGTTAACACGTCAAGTTGTTAAAAAGTAGAAGTTGAGGCGGCAAAGAGTCCGAATGAAAGGTGCGTGGCCTATTTATAAGCTTTCACCCCTTTCTTTTAATTTTGAGTATGAGTAGGGCGAACAAAGAAATGTTAGATAGCAACTCGCGTCACGAGTGGAAAATAACTGGAGTCGTGTACGTGGGACACCAACATACCCTCAATTGAAGGGATGTTTACAAAAACAACATAACTACATTAGACATGATTTTACAGGAAACGAAAAAAGGTTAATGTCTTCGTACATACTAGTTATTAGAGATAAATATTGTATAGGTGATTTTAGTAAGTGGCTAATAGTTCAGAAATATACTATTACACATTTCAAAGACCAGTATTTTTTGAAAAAAATTGAAAAATGGGTTCGTCACTTATGCTGTTTTTGTAAAATTTTGTTAGTTATGTTCTTTTTGTACGAAAATAAAACAACTTTCTCTGGAAATTTATATTCTTATTCTATGAAATACAGGCTTATTTTACTTTACTATTTAATCCTATTTAATCCTCACATCCGCTGCTATTGTCATCACTATCTACCTCTAGAGACGACGATTCTTGACACGTTGGAGACAAAATGGATTGGTAGAATTGATGGCTCGTTGGTTTGACCAAAAATTGCATCAATTTCCTCAAGTCGCGTGTGCTTTGTGAGGATTTAGGGAAAGTGGAGACTCATAAGCACGTTTTAAATTCAATTTCTCGGGCATTTTCTTCCTATTCCTAATGTCAATGGTAACCCAAGGTCTCGTGAATGAGTATCGAACCGACACATATTTTGTGTTGTGTTCTATTTTTATCATTCTAACCTCTTTCAATTTCATAGCAGGCTTACTATTACGTAAAAAGTAACCTGAAACAGCTTCTAATAATTCAATAATAAAATAATGTCAGATATTGGGTACTATAGTACCTAAGTATAAGTATAGGTAGTTATGTTCTTTTTGTAAAAAATAATGTAGATATGTAGTTTTTGTAAAATGGGTATATTTTTAGGTGCCGATTTTGGACAAATGGGGTAACTTTTGGACAACATCTTTTGCAAGACTTGTAGCTTCTTCTAAGATGAACACTGTGATACCAATAACTCAAATCCGCCAAAAATGTTAGTTATGTTGTTTTTGTAAACATCCCTTCAATTATTTCCTCATGCGCTGAATGAAAATGATTAAATACGATATTTATTTACAATAACAATGAATTAATTATTAGAAGATTATTTACATTAAGGTTGACTGTTAATTAATAAAAGATTTAAACAATAGTGAAGCTAATAAAGAATGGCTAGTAACGCCATCTGTCGGCTTACTGCCGCTAACATTTGACAAAAGTCCATTTATGAAAACGTCTTGATTACCTAATCTATGGCTGTCCGTTTGACAGTTATCAGTTATTAGTAAACAACAAATGTAAGATCTGAGGTATTATAGTGAATTTAAGTGAAAATGAAATGATATTAAAGTTATTTTGTCTATAAAATGCACACAGGTAAGGAGCGTAACAACAGTATTGTTACAGTGGATAGACATAACACGGAAGAATAAGTATTGATTTCCCTTAGGACCTCATGTCGAGAAGTCAAGTTATAAAAAGCTGGGCCGAACGCTGAAAAGAATGAAACAAATTTATTATAATGTCATCGTACTAGACATTAAAAGACACCTCTTCGACCAAAAACTCACCCCGAAGCGAGAAAATTGACCCGGAAATATAAATGTTATGTGTTCACATCGCAATGAATAATCCGAATGAGGTCGATAGACCAGAAAGATCTAAAATACCAATAGTAATGCGATCCGTTTCATCATCGGAATTAGTGATGCATTTGGGACATGATTGACCGAAATCAAAGATCTATATTTTTGAAAACATGACATAAAAAGGATTAGGGAATAGAAGGAAAACTCCAGACTTCTTCCTATTATTACCGTAAAGCATTACTAGAATAAAAAGCGAAAGAGGATGACATTTATCTTTATAATTAAACGAAACTTGCCTGAAACGAAACCAAAATGCTGCGTTTTGTTCGCCACGGAAGACCAATAATGATTTGCCAAATTTTAAGTATTTTGAATTATATATTTTAGGATTTAGTGAATATTTACGATTAAATATCCTACATAATACTCAGGGTTAGAATATATTCATGTGGAAGCTGAAACGGGTTTAATCGTAATAAAAATATATGGACGACTGTCAAATATGACAGCCGCGGATGAAATTCAGAAAGGCTAGCAATGAAGTATCGAAACGTTTACATTTGACAGTAGATCTTTAACGAAAACAATGTCGGTTTGTTGTTAAAAGTTATTTGGGTAATAATCAGAGTAATTAAGTACTAAAGTGTTGTGAAAGTGATGAGAAAGGATTGTACCGAAGTCACGGCATGTATTTCTTCCACAACCGCTGGCATTACAGCCCAAAAGAAAGTTATAAATTGACTTTGAAAGTTACAGTCTCGTCTGAAGCTTAAGTAAGTTTTTATATAATAAAAGTTAACAAAATCGATCGAAAATCGAGAACTCTAGGCTAGAAAGTGTTACAGTATCGTTTTAGTTGGGTAAAATAATTTTATTTCAGAACTTAAAAAATTCTGAAATAAAATTATTGTAAGCTTCCTTGCTAGAAGTAAAAATCAAAAGGGAAGTAGAGGGGACCAATCATGTCTTAAATGTAAAAAGAGAAAGAGAACTCCTTTCCAGAAAGTGAGAGGTTCAAATATAAGAAGCATGAAAATAGTGGTAGCTAGTGAACTTTGAGATAAAATAAACAAGACACATTCTGCCAACTTAGGACAGAGTGGCTTATTAGCAATTAAGTCGAGGAAAGTAAAAAGTATATTCAGACCGTTTACACATATAGTGTAAGCGACAGAAGCTAAAGACTATTTTGTGGTCATATAGACTTTACGAACTTAACTATAGGAGGAGCATGCTATATGAATATGTTTTAGACAACAAAAGAAAAGTACAAAAGACAGGTTTGTCTGTGCCAATTTTGGGCAGACATATGAAATCATGTGTCGAGGAGTAGGCTTCCTAACGTTCCACGGATAACCTAAACCTCTTCACACTACAACTTAATTAATTAAGCAAATATGCTTACGACTATATTTTGGACAACCCAAGAAAAGTCCAAATAAAAACTAGTTTGTCTGTGCCATTTTGGGCAGACATGTGAAATCATGTGTCGTGGAGTAGGCTTCCTAACGTTCCACGGATAACCTAAACCACTTCACACTACAACTTAACTAACTATGCAACTATGCTTACGACCATGTTTTGGACGACATAAGAAGAGCCCAAAAAAAAAACTAGTTTGTCTGTGCCATTTTGGGCAGACATATGAAATCATGTGTCGTGGAATAGGCTTCCTAACGTTCCACGGATAACCTAAACCACTTCACACTACAACTTAACTAACTAAGCAAATACGCTTACGACCATGTTTTGGACGACATAAGAAGAGTCAAAAAAAAAAATAGTTTGTCTGTGCCATTTTGGGCAGCATATGAAATCATGTGTCGTGGAGTAGGCTTCCTAACGTTCCACGGATAACCTAAACCACTTCACACTACAACTTAACTAACGAAGCAAAACGCTTACGACTATGTTTTGGGACGACATAAGAAAAGTCCAAAAAAAAACCGAATTGTCTGTGCCATTTTGGGCAGACATGTGAAATCATGTGTCGTGGAGTAGGCTTCCTAACGTTCCACGGATAACCTAAACCACTTCACACTACAACTTACCTAACTAAGCAAATACGCTTACGACTATGTTTTGGACAAAATAAAAGTCCAAAAAAAACTGGATCGTCTGTGCCATTTTGGGCAGACATGTGAAATCATGTGTCGTGGAGTAGGCTTCCTAACGTTCCACGGATAACCTACACCACTTCACACTACAACTTAACTAATTTAACGAATATGCTTAAGACTATGTGCGCGCATTACCCTAATAAAATTACACGGTACTTGTTAACTTATAATTTACTAGTAAAGAATTGGTGAGTCGACTCAAATTACGCTATTACAAAATTATTAAATTAAATTGCATTAGACGTTGACTTTATTAACAATGCATCTTGGAATAGGAATGGAAAGGCAGACTATGCTGGCTGACGATTTCTCAAATACCTAGAATCCAAAAAAATTAGGCTGGAAAACAGTTTTGCAAAAGTTACTTTTTCAGCATTTTGTATAGAATCAACTTCGAAAAGTATCATCATCTTTTAGATTTACTATATTTATAAGAGTAGAGTAGGCGAGACGCTTCGTCAAGCGACACCAATGCGAAATTTATTTAGAGCCTTTAGCGTAGGCTATATACCTCAGGCGTGGCACACGGCCAATGAGTTATACACAAGAAAGTAGTCCCGTGGAGTATAAAAGAATTTAATAGATGAGGGCGAGACACTCAGTCCTCTACAGTATAGAAACAGAAACTATTAATGGATAAGGCAGATACTATGTCTGCCGTAGAAACGTCGAAACAAAGAATTGATCTGAGCAAAAACCGGTGATGTTAATTGCGAACACCAAGCTTTACTCACATAAACGCCCCTAATGAAGTTACCAATTTTACTGATATAAAGGTATAGGTCTAACGTTAAGAAGTGGGCGCAGCTTCGTCCGGTCGGACTAGATCTTTAATGTGAAAATTTCCTAGATTTTTAACAGCTAAAGATTTCAAAGTATATACCAAAGGTCCGAGTTTCTTGTGAATAATGCATTTCTCATAACGCGGTGCCAATTTAGCTGAAAAGTTTTTAGCCGCGTTAGATAAGTGATAACATTTCTTGTATACTATTTGTCCCTCCTGAAGTACCAAAGGTCGCTTGCGCAAGTTGTAATAGTGAGCGTTACGGTTATGAGCACTCCGTAGAGAATTTCGCACCTTTTCAAATACGGTCTTTAACTCACCAAGTTTGTCAGAGAACGAACAACCATCATCTATAAGCGTATCCCTGTCAATGGTTGAAGCTGCATTATAGAATGAACCGTCAAGTATCATTTCCCGACCATGAGTAAGGAAGTATGGAGTAAATTTGGTAGCTTCATGAATAGCAGTGTTTAAAGCACATTGAACCTCCGCCACGTTTTTATCCCAATTTTTATGATCCTTTTGCACGTAAGAGGCGATTGTTCTAACAATCTCGCGATTAGTTCTCTCGGTTTGATTGGTTTGTGGGTGATATCGGGGGTTATAGAATATGTGAGGCACGCCATATTTACTCAAAAGGTCTCTAAAATCCTTAGAAATGAATTGTGGTCCGTTATCTACATATACAAATTTAGGGACTCCATGTACAAGAAGGATACCCTTCTCCATGCATTTAACAAAAGCCTTAGCGGTAACATTACGTAGAGGAAAGATGGTTACGTATTTACTGAAATAATCGGTACAAACAAAAAGATACTGGTTCCTAAGGTAAGATGGTGGGAATGGTCCGAGGATGTCACACGATATCGCCTCTCCAGGTACTGTTATACGTTTCGGATTTCCCATTAAACCAGGACAAGCCAAATTGACCGGTTTGTAAGTCTTGCAAGTCTCGCACAAGTCGACGTATTCCTTGACGTCTTGAAATAGAGTGGGCCAGTAGTAAAGATTTGAAATCCTGGAATGAGTTTTAGCAACTGCAAAATGACCAGAAGTGACGTCGTCGTGACACCTGGATAAAATTTCTTTACGGTCCTCATAAGGCACTACCACCTTCCAGTCGAACTGAGCTGTTAAGCGATATTTATTCTTTGAGTACCGAAGGAGTTTATCATTTTCAATTTTATAATTTGGAAACAGTGAAGGTTCATCAGTCACCTTTTTATATAACTCTAAATACCACGGATCCTGGGTCTGGAGAACATCAATGAGAGAAATTTTTATTCGGGATAAACAATCGGGGATGATATGCTCTTTACCCTTCCTATGTATTAGTTCGAATTCAAATGGACTTAGTCGACACGCCCATCGGTTTAGACGACCTGATGGATTTTTCAAGTTAGAAAACCACTTAAGAGAGGCATGGTCCGTGACAATGAAACACTTCCTACCCTCGACGTAGGCACGGTATTGCTCTAACGCGTATAGAACCGCGATTAATTCTCTCTCAGTCGCAGAGTAGTTAGTTTCAGCCTTGTTGAGTTTGCGACTGCAATACGCTATGGGATGGTCAATATCGTCATGCTTTTGCATTAACACAGCGCCTATGGCGAAAGACGAGGCGTCTGTGTGAATATAAAAAGGCTTTTCGAAATTAGGACACTTTAAAATAGGGGCAGAGACTAAAGCAGCCTTAAGTTTGACAAAAGATTCGTTAGCTTCGTCCGACCACTCAAATTTTATATTTTTACTCGTTAAGCGTGAAAGTGGACGGGCGATTTTTGAAAAATTATCTATGAAGCGTCGGTACCAACCGCACAAGCCCAAAAATCTTTTAATACCTTTTTCTACTCGCGTACTATAAACCGCTAATATTGATATCGTTAATGGTGTCAGAATATTACCTATAGCGTAACCGAAGAGTAAAAACAATTCTATTATGAGCGTTGCCATGGTAATAACAGTTCTATAATTTATTATAGCATTGTTATTACCATTGTAACGGTAATTCCGGATATCAGTCTTGGCGTTTAGTTAACACTTGACATCCTAATAATTTGTATAATAAACCGTTAAAAACATTTTAATACCAATTAAAATTAAATATATTAAAAAAAAAATTAATTTTGAGACTAAATATGTTTAGAATTACATTTTTATTACGTTACTAAAAATAGATGAGTAATATACATCGATTTGTTATTTGGTTACCATGGTTACGTTCAATATGGATATCAACAAAATGGCGTTTTGTTTGGCATTCCAACTTTTATGATAAATTGTCAGAACTGTTTTAGTACCTCACTATAAAAATTGCATGAAATTTCTAAACATTTAGCAATAAAATTTACAAACTATTAACGCCAATCGGAATAATGAAAATGACTTTGCTACCAAGTAATTCTTTAGCAGAAAAATCGAGTGAAGTATACGAGAAAAGTTAGCGATGGTTTATTTTTATCATTATCATTTTAAGCTTGTAGAAAAAGTTATGTATACAACGGTTCATAATTAGCTCTTAAGGTACTCGTGCCTGTAATTAGAGCGCTCGCAAGCTCGCGCTCTAACCTCGGCTCTCGTGCCTTAAGAGGCTTCATTATGTACCAGTTACATAAATAACTATTGGCATCTACAGGCGTAGAAAAGTTTAATATTACATCGACTTTAGAAGGATCGGTATGCAAACCAAATCTGTCGACTATATATCCGAGATATTTGAGTTCGGTTCTACAAAAGAGTGATTTCCTCATGTTAATAGTTAAGTTAGCCGCCTTAAGTTTTTCAAACACGGCTTTAAGAAGTCGCAAATGCTCATTGAAGTCAGAGGTGCATATTATTATAATATCGTCTATCTAACAAAAGACTTTATTGTCAAATTCCGCGGTAAAAAGAGTGTCCATTAAGCGTTGCATGGTCGCAGAAGCTCCCACCAATCCAAAACACATCCGGTTATAGTGAAACAGGCCCCTTCCGGGTACAGTGAATCTAGTTTTTTTCTTGGAGTCATCAGTGAGAGGAATCTGATGATATGCAGCACTTAAGTCCAGAGATGTAAGATATTTCGCGTCACGAAGATTATCCAAGATATAGTTTACGTATGGTAAGGGATATGCATCGGATTTTGAAACTGAGTTGACCTTTCTACTATCGAGGCAGAGTCTGAGATCACCATTGGACTTTTCAACCATTACGACCGGAGAATTCCACGGGGAGTGAGATGGTTCAACAATACCCGCTTCTAACATGCGATCTACCTCTTTCTCCAGAGCAACCTGCTTATCCGGGCTGAGTCGGTAATATCTTTGTTTAATCGAAGGACAGTCACCGGTGTTAATCACATGTTGAATTAAATGGGTTTTACCCAGACCAACTTTATCCGTATCGATTTGGTCATAAAGAGCTTTGACTTCATCCAATTGAGTCTTACGTGCTGAAGGCAAAGAGTCTAAATCATGGAGGCCGGATTCAACAGGCATTGATGAAATGCTAGCCACATCTTTATCAGGTGACAAACCAGAAATAATTTCCGGAGCTAAGTTGAAAGTTTTCCAAAAATTAAGGCCAAGTATAAGAGGAGTATTTATATTAGGTTGGATGTCAAAGTGAGTGATTTGAATACGACCATTATAATTAATTGGCAAAGATATGTATGTAGTGCAAAGTAGTTCCTGTCCATTAGCGACTCTTAGTTTTACGGGAATTTTATGAGTAAGTATAGGTAGGCCTATAGCAGAGAGTTTTAAGTGACTGTTCATCCCCAAAATGCTACCACTCGCACCACAATCAAGCAAAGCCTTAACTTTTAAGTCTAATATGTCGAGAAGTACGTATAATCTGGTATCTCCCTTTGTAGGTTCAAAATGAATTGTCTTCTTTATATGCGAGGGAGTAGAATTTACTGTAGGTGTTTGGATGTTGAAGACAAAGCTATTTAGTTTTTTGACGGTAGAGCACATTTCGGACATTCCGGAGCACGAACGCCTTTTTCACCACACTTAAAGCATACAATTTCGCGGGAATTCCTACACCTGCCAGTAACATGGTTTGTCATACCACAGCGAAAACATGCTTGCACATTCACCGTATTTCCAACTGAGGCTACAAAAGATCTAGGATTAGGTTGAAAACCTTGTGAGTGGAATTTATCTCCTTTTGTTAATTTATTCCGGGAAGAAAATATATTTGGTTTAGCAGAAGACGGTTCGTGGAACTGATTAGCTCTAATCTGTGCCAACTCAATTCGTTTGCATAAAGTAGTTAACTGTGTTATTGAAGTGATATCATGCAAAGCTAGTTCTCTACTATATTCCGGTCGGATATTACGAGTTAAAATATCTAATTGCTCCTCTTCAGGAACCTTCCTATTTAGTCTCTCAAACATTCCCAGCAAAATACAAATACCTCCTTTGTCGCATTTCACGTTTGACACAAGACAATGAGGACGTAGAGTTACTTCACGTTACTTTGAACGCTATTGTGGATCGTCTACAGGCGGGTAGCGATTCCGAATCTGATGGTGTCGATAGTGACTCTGGGTCTGACGTCGTTCCTTCTCAAGTAATTAAAAAAGTCATCTATAAAACCGAGAAACATTTCAATATTAATTCTTTTAATCTGAAATATAGTGGCAACTCGTGCGCTCGGCTGTTTTTAACACGGTTGGAGGAACTACGGCTCGCTAGGCGAATCTCTCAGCAACAGATCTTCCGCGGTTTTCCGGAGATACTAGAAGGTCCGGCGTTATCGTGGTTCCGCGCGAAGCGTGAACAATTTTTCACATACTCGCAGGTAGTCACAGCCCTTCGCGAGGACTTCGATATTCCCGATTTGGACTACAAATTGTTACAGGAAATCCGTCAGCGCACACAAGCAAGAGAGGAAACTATATTCACATCGCAATGAATAATCCGAATGAGGTCGATAGACCAGAAAGATCTAAAATACCAATAGTCATGCGATCCGTTTCATCATCGGAATTAGTGATGCATTTGGGACATGATTGACCGAAATCAAAGATCTATATTTTTGAAAACATGACATAAAAAGGATTAGGGAATAGAAGGAAAACTCCAGACTTCTTCCTATTTTTACCGTAAAGCATTACTAGAATAAAAAGCGAAAGAGGATGACATTTATCTATATAATTAAACGAAACTTGCCTGAAACGAAACCAAAATGCTGCGTTTTGTTCGCCACGGAAGACCAATAATGATTTGCCAAATTTCAAATATTTTGAATTATATATTTTAGGATTTAGTGAATATTTACGATTAAATATCCTACATAATACTCAGGGTTAGAATAGATTCATGTGGAAGCTGAAACGGGTTTAATCGTAATAAAAATATATGGACTACTGTCAAATATGACAGCCGCGGATGAAATTCAGAAATAGCAATGAAGTATCGAAACGTTTACATTTGACAGTAGATCTTTAACGAAAACAATGTCGGTTTGTTGTTGAAAGTTATTTGGGTAATAATCAGAGTAATTAAGTACTAAAGTGTTGTGAAAGTGATGAGAAAGGATTGTACCGAAGTCACGGTATGTATTTCTTCCATAACCGCTGGCATTACAGCCCAAAAGAAAGTTATAAATTGACTTTGAAAGTTACAGTCTCGTCTGAAGTTTAAGTAAGTTTTTTATGTAGTAAAAGTTAACAAAATCGATGAACTCTAGGCTAGAAAGTGTTACAAACTGCTATTTCAGAACAATTTTTAACAACAATAATCTACAATTTATTAAACTAAACCGTCTTTGTAATCTTTGACGGTCCTAAGCCCGTAACAAGTACCTTTGAAGGGAAAGATGAATCATAACATTGTGCACGGTGATTACGTCACTAAAGTCTTCGTTAAACACGGTGCATGGTAACCACAATTAAGTGAAGTAATGGGAAAAATTGAAAATGCTATTACTTTGACCTCCTAAGATTTTTTTAATTTTTTAATGTGATATTCGGACTCAGCATTAATTAAACTATCTCTCCTTTTTTCGAAAGTTGTCGACCTAAAAACAACCTGTATAAGAATTTTTTAGTAGGTATATTTATTGCTAAATGATCGGCGATAGTTAATATGGTAATCATTTTTTCGTTTAACTGATGAGGTACGAGTATGAGTTTGTAGATTTCGAAGTTGTCTCGGCCAACCAGCGGGATTTTGATTAAAAAAAAACGTATGGAGACGTCATCCTTGTTTTTACCTTTAGCAAATGATATCTATTCTAGAGGTCTGTTTAAATATTGTCAATGGGAATAGCCAAGTCCTTTGATAGCTGTCCGGAAATGACGTTCAACTCGTCTTTTAATTGATTAGGGGTCAATAAGTGAATATTGAATTTCCCATGATTAACGTTGGTGATAGTTTCAAGTAAAGTATATTGTATACTTTTTAAGTTCACTAATATGAAGTTTGTGATAATCGATGATAGATAACATAAATTCACTCGTGTTTTCGACAGCTACGACTTCCTTTGCCAAAATATTATTTGCTCCTACTAAGTCAATGAAGTGACGATTGAGTATTTTATGCTGCTTTTCCATGGCCTCTTCTACCCTTTTAAGCAAATTGTATTCCGCCTCGACTATGGATGCTTGATTTGTCTATAGTAAACGATTAGTTTCCACTCGTCACGGATTAGATGTATGTTAGATAATTTGTCGAAATAAATTCCTTGCTGTTTGTTTATGTATGTAAGGCTGTGGTCACAGTGGGATGGTGATATAAATGTAAAACCGGGCAAGAGCATGTCGGACCATGCTCAGTGTTGGGTTCGGAAGCAGACCTCGTGACAAACTTAACTTTGTCGTTGGAAAACTGTTATCACCATACATCCAACACACCGCAAATAAGTTTTCGGTAGGTATAAACATTTAAACCGTTTGTAACTCAACAACCAATGAAGTCTACTTAGTCTTGATAGTTTTCCTACTAAATTCATTATATGTGCTTCCAGATTTTTAGTATTTGAAGTTTTGGCTGGGGGGGGGGGGGGGGGGGCACTTGACTCTTTCAAAAATTAGCGCTTTAAAGCTTAATATTTCATAAACGGATCCCTTAATCGTAAAATTGTTTTTAGGAACCGACAATATTTTCGAAAGACCTATCCAACGACAGAAAAATACATCCCCACGTTACGTGTAGGGGAGGCAGACTAAAAAAAAAATTTTATTTTACCACTTTGTTGGCGTAACTAATATATATATTCATGCCAAATTACAGCTTTCTAGTACTTAGAGTCTCTGAGCTAGACTGTGGACAGACGGACGGACGGACGGACGGACGGACATGGCGAAACTATAAGGGTTCCTAGTTTGACTTCGGAACCCTAAAAAGCAACATTAAGTGCGAAGGTTACGAGGTTGATAACGCTGTTTCTGGTTCGGGTGCTGTTATTGTTTCGATTTCTTCACTGGGTTTATTTGCATGATTTACCGGTAACCTTGATACTTTAGTGATAGGCCTCTTGATTATACATTATACCATTCTTAGTTTTTATAGATACAACACGTACATAACCGTCGCGACCCGGATGTACGGTTTAAATTTTTCCAAGTCCCCATTTTCCAGCTGGCAAATTAGCGTCATGAATGATTACTACGTCACCTGCCTTCATATTTTCTTTCGGCCTTTGCCACTTGCTTCTCTTTGATAATTCACAAAGATAGTCTGGGCGCCATAGTTGCCATGTAGTCCGTTCATCTTTTTCAGTTTCATAGATCGTCAAGTTTGGACCGCTTGATAGAAAATGACCTGGTGTTAGAAAATCCAGATCATCTGGGTCTTCACACAAAGGTCTAGTATTTAGACATGTTTCGATTTGCGTAAAAAGCGTCGACAGTTTTTCAAAAGTGAACTTCTGGTCCCCCATCATGACCCTGCGGAGATAATATTTGAGGCTTTTGACCGAGTCCTCCCAAAGGCCTCCAGCACTAGGCCAAAATGGGGCATTGAAATGCCATTAGATTTCTAACTCTGATAATGTTGTGAAGAATTCTTCATCCAAGGTCTGCATCAAGTCTATGAACTCGTGATTAAGCCATAAGCCGTCTGCTGGCTCCGATAAATTTGGTACCATTGTCACTATACATGTGACTGGGTGCGGCTCGGCGGGTTATTAAACGGCGAAGACACAAAATAGAGCTGATAAAAATGCTGAGCTGCTAAGGTCAGATACTTGTTCTAGATGAACAACCTTTGTCATCATACATACAAAAGCAGCCACGTATCCCTTAGTCGTTTTAGCGCCTCGACATTTGTGTGTTTTAAGTTCAATGAATCCTATGTAGTCGACACCGGTATGATAAAATGGGCGCGTCGGATTACAGCGCGCTGGCGGCAAATCTCCGATGATCTGGTCTTGGTTGGTTTTCTTATAACGTATGCACGTGATACAACGATTAATATTACTTTTAACCGCTCGATTCCCTCCTAGAATCCAAAATTGATACTTGAGTTGTCTCAAGGTTAAACGTGCTACTCCATGATGAGTTAGCTTATGGGCATTTTCTATAAGGAAGTCTGTCACGCGACCTTTGTTTGGTATAATGAGCGGGTATTTCATGTTCGGGTCGATATTTACATTGCTTATTCTCCCTCGAACTCGCATTAGGCCATTCTGGTTTAAAAAAGGGTTTAGTGGCAAGATATTACTATCTTGGGTTTTACTTGTCCATGTAACTTAATGTTGTTTATACCTTCTTGAAATGATTCATACTGAATGTGCTTTGCTACCGTGATATAAGGCAACTTCAGTTTGTTGCGTGGTACTGCGCGCAATATCCATGCGAGAACGCGCGTCAAACGGTTGATGTTGCTATGTTTATTTATTAAATCGTAAATCGTTAAATTCTTGGTCTAACTCTAGTTGCAACTTTCGGAATACGCAAAACTCTGGTGATAAATGATACAACTCAAGTTATATCAAAAACCATGAAAATTTTCAAGGTGTAAAAACCGTGATTAATAATACATTTTTAGATATATCAGTAGGCACGAAAACAAATAATACTTTTTATTTTTTTGGAGTGCTTTATCTAGAGAAATAGCATTAAACACTGAAAAATGGAAAAAAAATTGTCAATTGTATCATTTTACACGAAACTATCTTGGGAACTAGAAGGCCTAGGAACATGGGAGTTGGAGCAAAAGATGCGTATTTTTTTTTAAGTTGATTCGTGAAAGAACACGAAAATTGCTACAACTCGAGTTGTATCACTTGTCACAGGAGGCACAGAAGTTTTTCCTTCACTGTTTGAGCCACGGTCACGTCCTCACGTCCTACCGGATGGCAAATAAAAACTCAAGACAAGTTTAATTTATTTATTTATAAGAACGACGGTAGTGTGAACAGAAGAGGGTAGGTAGGTTCGTAGGGTGTGGTCTGGTTCTGCGAAGCGAGCTAGCACTTCCCTCGCAGTTAGTGATGTAGAGCAGCAGTGAAGACACAACCGTCAGCAGCCCGATGGTGTGCGATGACAGGACAGGATCCTGGCGTCGGGGATAGCACCCAGTGTGTAACACCGGAACCTACCCGACGATCCTGGTCACCGAAGGTAGAGGCCGCTCCGGCCAAGAAGAGGAGTAGTCAGGGTGTAGAACCCAATCCGCGTTGTGCTTCAAGCAGATGGTGTACTCCTAGCGGTGGTTTACTTCTAGTGGTGAACCCTGGAAATCCCAAGCATTGGCTGTATGAGCCTTGTGTCCAGCATTAGGATAGTCCCGCTAGTGACAGAGGGCACACTGATAGATAATAAAAAAAACAATATACCTATGTTTGCTTCCTTAACACCAGCTTGTTTGAGGATATTGAGGTGTTGTATTTATATAGGTTAGCTAATTTATGTTTAGATTAGAGTTAGGTACAGTTAGGTATATACTATTAATTGGTTGCATTACTGTTAAACTAACGACAGAATGTAGCATCACAGGGACTTACTACTGTACTCAGAGGCATTTTAGAGACAATTGGTTCTTTTTCAAACTTGTGTTGTGTATATCAAAAATTGTTACTTAAAAAAACATGTGTGCTACGTTTTTTGACCTTAGGGTCAATTCATACCGAGACGCGACGCGACGCGACGCGACGCGACGCTGCGCGCACATGAGACTCAAAATATACTTTATTAACTACACGAAAAGGTACATATTTCATTGTGAGATTTCAGAATACGTTACGCAACGTAAAGGGGATGCAGGACAAAAAAAATCAATAAAATGGTATCATGATGACACCTAATTTAAATGATTTTATCTTATAGAACACGTTAAAATAAGCATGTTTTACTTGAAAGACTTTTCTCTAAAATCAAAATTGGCTGAGATACGGGGTCTCAAATGTTACTTAATTACAAGGCGTCAGGGACTTTGAAAAAAACTGTTGCTTCAAAATTATGTCAATAAAAAAATAGGTTAAGTTAAGTTAGTTTTTAGATACGCCCGAAGGGCAATCCACCCAGAAGTCATACTTGGTTTTAGTGAAAAGTTTATATGAAAAAAGATGCTTGTTTTAGTATATTTTGAACAATGAAATCATTAAAAAAAGACATTATATTGACATAATTCTGAAGCAACAAAATTTTTCTGTAATTTACCAACATTTGAGCCCCTGTATCTCAGCCAATTTTGATTTTAGAGAAAAGTTTTTCAAGTAAAACATGCTTATTTTAACGTGTTCTTTAAGATAAAATCATTTAAATTAGGTGTCATCATGATACCATTTTGTTGATTTTTTTGTGTCCTGCGTCCCCTTTAACGTTGGACGTACATGTTTTGTTATTATTATTTAAACATTATTAAAAACTATAATTTTACTGACAACTATTTAAAACAAACACTTACATCCTAAAATAAAAACTCATGTTAATAACTAATTTACTACTCTAAACATAATATTATACATGCTTAACTTAATAATAATTCACTTATATAAAATAACATTAGTAAAATAAATAATAAAAACATCTAACATAATGTTTAACACTTGTGTGCGCGATTATAAACCACTTGGGTGGCGTGATTTGCGCATGCGCGCTCAACGGCCGGTGCGCATCTTTTGTCTACGGACGGAACATTCTCGATGCGCCCGGGCAGCGCAGTTCGAGCCATCACCTGGTTGACGACAGATCTGTGCCAGCAGCGTTCACTAGCTCCGCTACGTGTCGTCTTACGCGCTGTAATTTTTTTTAAATAATAATTATATCGTCTAGTACCTACGTTTACTTAACTAATTGTCCTTCCGACGTATTTGGAAGGCGACGAATCATCGTCATTAACAAAGTTAAGTGTCGTCTCGCACCCCAATTGGGTAAGTGTTGAACAAGAGTTATTATATCAGTGCTTAGACCTAAGTTAGTGCTCATCTTAAACCCTAAAGTGTTTTGTTTTACCCTAACTTAATTTCCTTCGATTCTGCTTAAGTTATGGAACTATAACTGTACTCACGGTTATATTTACAAGCGGAATCATTTTAAAAGTGCCGTTATTAATGTTCCCGTTATAGTGCACAGAATATCCTATGCTTAGCTCAAGCCGCTTGTTAGTGCTTATGCCTGGACTAATAGTTATAAGCCAGGTTTAAAAAAAATACTGTATTGCAGAGCAATATATTTAGTTACCCTCTTCTAGTTTAATTATGCAAGTCATTTCGCTTTGTTCTTCCAACTTCTTAAATAGTTTAACTCCGTTCTGATAGTGAACACCTACACCAACTGCTTTCGGCTTCTCCCTAAATATTAGGCGCACGTCATCATGGGGTTCACTATCAGCGGAGGAGCTTGAACAAATTGTAACTGTGGACGTTATTCACAGGGTGCTATTTTACGGCTACAACACTACCGGTTGCGACTGTGTCGCGCTGGTCCTGCCTGCACTTAATTGTGGGATTACCGCATCACGCCTGCTGCCCGGCGCTTCCCGTGCCGTGCCGTACCTGACAGCTCCGGAGACCGCTGCCATTTTGAACACCTCGCAGCCGCCGTCTCCGTCAGGGGAGTACCGAACTACGGCGGCAAAACCAGACGGGCCTTAACAACCGTAAGACTCAAAATTTAAAAAAAAAATTACCTATTTCCTTCGTTGTTGACCTCGGTTGCTTTTTTTTTATGAAAACCCTGGACCGAACGTCACATACTTTACCCCGACTGCGAGATAACTTTTGCCTTTTAAGTAATAAACAAAGGCGCCATTACCTTATGGAAGCGAGACAGAGTAATAAAGTTTAGTTAAGTGAAATGGACATCACCAGAGTTCTGCAAGAGGCAGGGTTGACTGCCAAGCAACATCATTCCTCAGACAGCAACAGCTCCAGTAGACTTCATAGAAGCTGGGCCGGACCTAATCCAGCTCGTTCAACAGCGAGTGAAGAATTCAATCGGGGATATCGTATTTTTTAACGCATTATCTTGACGGTTGCTAACCATTACCTATCATATTATATAATCTCTTTGGTCACTTCGAACTTGTTTTGTTCTTCACAGATAACCGCTCGATTTGATACGCTGTCCATGTTAAAACTATTTTTATTACGTGTTACCGAAGTAGGTAGGTACCAATTTCTTATTTTACGTGGTCATGAAGAGTTTTCAGTTAATAAGTATCTCTTTGTCATAGTGCTAGAGCTCTTTTAATTTTTAGTAAATAATATAGTTAAAACGGACTGAAAACGTGTTTCACGAGCCTAAAAATAACAGCAACTTGGTCGTTATTTCGATAATATGGTATGCTATAGGTGGTTGTATTGTAGCTTGCTAGATTTCCGTAACTCGACGATTTCGTTGCACAGGCGTATTTTGCGTAAAGGGGTCGATGGATGCTGTAGGGATAATAAATTAATAGTGATGTTTTTTTGCAAAAATCGTAATGGAGTAAGAATAGTCTTCACTTTCATTTTTTTGTGTTTTGTAACCTTTTCGTGCTTACCTCTGTAGCCTTTTTGAAATCTGTCACAAGTCAGTAATTTGAATTTCATTACTTACTTAATGGACACTTGATTCCAAATTTGAAATTCCTAAACTTTACTGGACACTTTGGATAGTTGTCCAGGAACTTCAACCTACTGGCTTCTATTTACTGGTATTATGGCAAGATTACGTAGCATTTTTGAGAAAATTGTATTTATTGTTACAGACACATCGGAGACGTGTGGACACCACTCATCCATACTCACGTGCATCTAATCGTACTATTTCGAGTATGTACTTTATTACAAAAAAATAATTACAAATAATTTATTTCCAAAAAAATATTACATTATTTATTTATTTTTGTTATTTTAGTTAGGTACCTGTAAATGTGAACTTTAATTATCTTCCTTCGTTTTCGAGTTTTTATACATTTTAATCTTGCACCGACTAATTTTGGAGCGGTAAGACGGCAATATTTATATTTTTCTCTTACCCCACTTTCAAAATTTATAGTAGTTGGTTCTCAAAGTGTGGAAGTATAACTACTTTCATTAAATAAACTTAGGCAGGTAGGTAGTTTATAGAGGTTTGTTATACAACCTCTACAGTACATTATTTTAATTAAACGGGACTTTATCGTGAACTTACATTTAGAGTTATATATAATTAACAATTTTATTCCTTAATGACCCACAGAGTTGTGTTTTATTATTATTGAATGCGGGTGGAAATGATAAACGCGGTTATCGACCTAATAATGATAGGATTTGTCTTTTTCTATCATGTGGTGTCAAAAAGTAATGTTTGATACTATAGCGTTCATAAGCGCAGCTTTCATACGCCTAAAATAGTCCAAGCTAAAAGTCGTATTCTATAAAGAACAGTTTGAGAACCCTAGTCTACCTAACGTTAAAGTGGGGTAAGATTGAAATATCATTTCATTTTACACAAAACACCTCTCATCTCGTGTAAAATCCGTTCAATCTTACCCCACCTTACCTTAATTCTATTTTATTTACATATAACTAGATTTGCCCGCGACTCTGTCCGCGTAAAAGTCGTTATTCGCTGAATAGGGAAGCCTATATAGAGCTCTCATAATTTCTGAGATTTTTAATCGGTTAACCGGTTAAGCTGTGAAAGCGTCTCAGAGAAATAAACAAACAGTTATTTTTATTTATAATATTAGTATGGACCCCCAAAATATTACGGTTAATGTGAATCCAATAACCGTTTTTGTTTAAAACGTGTTTTGTTTTAGCTCCACGGCCCCGATCGACCGCAACACCACGCCCGGTGCACAGGTCTCCTCCAGCACAGCGACGGTCTCAGTTAGCTAGTCTAACTGAGCGTTTTATTGCGATAGAATAAAGGAGAGTAGATGCGGACAGAATTCTGGGCGAGGGTTCGCGGTCCATCGGCGAAGGTTTACGGGCCATTGCTGAGGCTTTAATTGTGCGAGATACGGCAGAGAGGACGACTAGGTATTAGCATAAGATAAAGAACCAAGATCGCTATCTCACTATAAGACTCGGATTAGTTTAAAAATTAAAAGATAATAGTGAATGATTAGTTGGCGTTAGTAGGTTCAGATGAAATAACTCTTGGTTGAATTGAAATCGGCGAAATTTCGAGTTTCACGTCATAATTACTTATTTATTTTTAGGAACTAAAGAAATTTGCGCCGCGCCGGCGCGCCGCAGTTGCCGGTTAGAATCTCACGAAAATATCAATGTGCTTCTTATGTAATAAAGAATCATTTAAAAGGGTTTTCTAAATTTTGTCAAATAGTCTATTAGGGACGCGTTTTACATAATTATATGACTTTCAATTTTAACCACCAATTAAAAAGCTTGCATGCCTACAAATATGACTTATCGTACATTTTCTCATACTTACTGAAGAACTTACAATAGGTTTGTGTCGAATTATTTTTTTGTACTCCTCGATTATAATCTGTGTATTAAGATTTCATAGAGAATACTGCAACGTCACTCTTTTCATCGTTGTTTAGTCTATGTTACTTCCGAAACAACCGAAACAACTTTTTCGATACGCTCTAGACAACCGAAAAAAAATTGAAAATAGAACTTCGTATTTCAATAATATGTGTTCTTGTTTAAGGAGACTCAAAACAAAATTACAAAAATACAAAATTGCCAATCCATGGCGTTTCGGAACATAGCAGCGTCGCGTCATCTGTCAAAAATCTACTTAAAGTTGCTGCTGTATCCAGGGCATAAAAAAAATAAAAAAAATACGCTTTGTGATTGGCTAGTAATTAGCCAATCACAGCAAAGTACCGCAACATTACGGACGCCGGTGGTGTGATAGTAATCACGATATTTCGTTTTCTTATATACTCGTATTTAGACTTAAATTATTAATTTTAATGAACTCGTACAAAAAGTAGTGTCATAATCAAGCTTTTTAATCTCGTACCTTACTTAGGCCACTCAGCAAGCTTCGTGGCCTAAACACGGTACTCGACTAAAAAGCTCTCTATTATAACACCATTGTGAAAAATACTGTTATTTATTTTACACTGTCATCTCAAGTCGCGGCCAAAGTCACGTAGTCAGCGCACAGGTTTTAATTACATTTTCAGGACTTAATCGAAAAAAAAAGATTTATTATTTTTAACGCCATCGATCGCCATACTCTCCCTGGTCTCACTGAAAACCAGCGTCTGTGAATGTATCAATAACATTCAGAGGCATAAAGCTGAGCGGAGACCATTTTGGCCATAATAAAAAAAATATACTTAGGTTAAGACATTTTTATGATTGTAAACTGTTTTTTGATGTGCCAAATAAATTATTTTCCATTAAATTTTTTTTGCGACTCCAGCATGATAAGAATCTAATGACATATCATTTTATCAAAATCTTGTCATACCTAACTGTAGAGAGAGAGATGCCATGTATGAACAAAAATCGACCTCGCGTACATATATACTGAAGATGAGGTGTCATTTGATTCGTCTTAATTGTCAATTTAATAATCATTTTTATTTTTTAACAGTCTCAATGAAAATGAACGCCAACTCTACATACTTATCTATGCTTATATATACCTACATTATAAAACTGAAAAAGTACGTAATTGTTGACTAAAACTGAAATTGCGTAATAATAAAAATAAAAAAAACCCGATCACAATAAAAATATCAACTGAAGAGCGAAAAACAAGCTCTATTATCTGTAGGTATTTGTAAGAGCAATGTACTTATATAACTTGAATATTGGAAAAGGTATTGCAGGCGGGGGGACAAGTAGTTAATGAATTACAAAACATATTTCTTGAAAAATGAAACATTTGCACTGTCTTTTAGACGTTGCCCTCCTAGAACACCTTTTGCAATATTCAAGTTATACATAAGTAAATTTTTCTATATATACGCACCAAATGGTTAACGCTCCTTACACTCAAAGTTTTACTAATGATGAATAGCAGATTTTATTTCGAGTCACTCGATTTTGACAACAAACAAACGACAAACATTTGATTGTTTTTACTTTAGTAGGTAATTATTAGCTAAAAAAAGGAAGCTTTTAAAATTTTAATAATAGATAATAACGCCGATTTTACTCCGAAAGTACGCCGCCGCTGCCGATTTTAAACTTACTTTGGCCATCACCCAAAGCTTGGCTCGATCGGTATGTACGATTATTTATTCTACCATAACTTCTAAACGCCTGAGCCTATTTAAATGTGGTACTCGGGCATAACATAAGATACTTAGGACCTGTTTCACAATCGACGATTAAATTCATCTGCCGTTTAAAGTTGTCTCTCTCCTTGTCTATTTTCATGTGTAAGGAAGAGAAAGGGCTAAATTTATGTGTAAAATGTGCTTTACTTGTCGATTGTGAAACAGGCTGTAAAACTGTTAAAATTCAAATAACAATGGCAAAAAAGTCTTCTAATTATTACAGTGTAGGTATCATTTAAAAGGTCTTAATGTGACCGTCTCAAATATATACGAATATAGTAGTGTTACGCCGATGGGATAAGCCGTCTCATCTTCAATCGTGAATTTCGATGCTTTAGAAGCTTGTGAAAGAGATAGCATGATTAGAAAGAGACAGCGATACTGAGAACCTTCGAGAAGCATGAGAAAGAGACAGCACGATTAAAAATGAGACGGCAATACGCAGAACATTCCAGGGACCCAATTCTCGTGACTTCGAGATGATTTTTCATGCGAGATTAACTGTCAACTGCATACATTTTTTCGACATATCTCGCATGAAAAATCATCTCGAAGTGACGAGAATTGAGTCCCAGCAACGAATAGTCTCGAACGACCTTGGCGGGGCAAAGTACATCGATCATTCCAGAACGCATTCTGGAATGATCGGAGACGGGAACTATAAAGGCGGACCGATTGCAAGTACCTATTCAGTCTTTAATTGGAAAGCGAACAGTGCGAACAAGAGCGACCCGAGCGATCATCTGAGTATTCGAAGTTTATTGTGCGATAATTGTTTGTAACGGTTAAAGTGAGTGCGTTATTAAAGTCTACTTTTGATTATCGGTGTATTCGTGCATTTCTACCAGTTACCTACCCCCACGTACGTAACAGTAGCATTAATAAACGGGTCTAATAACAATATCAAAAAATGCAGTCGGGTTTTTAAAGCTTGCTTTTAATTTTTTAATATTTAAAATAATAAACATTCACATTTGTGGATTTGTGTTAATTGAGTAAGTATATATTTTTTTTACATCAATACTAAAACATTGTAAGATTGTAATAGTAAATGTAACCAAGCTAAACTTTGCTTTGATTTATTTTAAACTAATTCCTATTATATTTCTGGATTTTAATATTTTTTTACATACATGCCCAGAGTGGGGTAGGCAGAGCTACAGAATTAGCAACAACCCTAAAAATTTCTGCAACCACACTTTGCACAATCAAGCTAAGATGTTTACCAGCATCTTCTTGACAGGTTGCAAGCCCATCGTTGCAAGCCCATTGCCTAACAAGCCTTTAGTCCCTTTATTTTTTTAAATATTTTTTATAAAGTTTCTTATAGATATTGCTTTTAAAACATTAGTTTTTATAAATGTTTTACAATTAATCTGTATTTTTACATATAAAAAACATGACAACATTTTAGTTGCGCAAACTAACACTAGAGGCGCTGCCACAGATGGGTACCCTTCTACTTTTTAACAAGCTGTCGTTAGTATCGCTACACTAGCCGCCGTTTTTGATTGGAGTTTGGTGTTGATTACTACTGATAGGTATGCTGACGATAATGCAGTCTTTGGAGTAACCAGAAGCCAAAACCAGAAAAGCGAAGCGGAAGAGAAGTGGAGTAGTCAAGGTTTCGAGTGAGTCGCGTGGTATAGGGTGTGAGTAAAGATAAAGATAAAGATAACGACATTTATTCAGTAAGTAGGCTGCACGGGCACTTTTACACGTCAAAAATTTACCAGCGCTTCGCAAGAGGAGACCACTGCTGAGAAGAAACGCCGCAAGAAACTCAGCAGTCAGTCTTTTTTTAAACGTATTTCTTATCACAATGGTACTACTTAGTCTAGCATTATATAAAGCTATAAATATTAAATTAAATATAATATCAAATAACATGCGTTCAGCAGGAAAACATGCCAAAAATCTTGCGAGAGAGATAGAAGGAGAAAATGAAAAAAAACACCTACTTATGTGATGTGTACTTGTGGGACGGTGCACACTAAAAAACTGTTAACTAAAGGTTAATAGGTCAAATTACTATTATTTCAAAACAAAATACTTTAATAAAATACGGAGATGAAAATGTGACGTCTATCAGCTGTCAGTGCTACCACAGATCTCCTAGTAGGTGCCTGATGTACTAATTTTAAAGAAACCAGGCATAGATAGATGGAAGCATGCTAGTGGTTTACCGCGTGGCTGTCTGGCTTGATGTGAGCCTGCGTTATCATATCATACTGTGTCGTAGGTCAGGTAATCTATGAACAAAGATTAAGCATATTATACAGTGTGCCTCTGACATTGGGGCTTTAAATGCAATGATCTATTCTACTCGCTAAACTGAACTACTTTAGTTGTTTTTGTTCTGCAACATTATAAAAATTACATTTCTAATTGATGTTAAAGTGTAATTGTAAAATCAGTGTAAGTATTATATTTATATCATGGCCATATAATCACTATCTAATGGTACGGGAGCGACATTTCCTTGGTACGAAGGCCAAAGGAAAATGGAGAATTGGATCGCGTATATTGAAAATAACATTTAACTTTTAAAAAAAAAATGTTAGTCATATTTTTAGCAACTTACAGAAAAAAGGAGGTTCAGTTTCGGGAGTAAAACGATCCATGCATTTAAAGCCCCAAGGTCAGAGGCACCCTTTTATGGTAAGGCTACATTTAAAGCTGTAATCGGAAAAAATGGGAATATATATATAAAACCCTTAGTCCCATACCTAGCTAATTTAAACTAGCTCGCCACAGTTGGTCCACTAAATTTTGGCGACATTGTCTACCATTTTCTAACGTATGATGAGCAAACTGCCGCTCTCTCATCATCGACAGGTTCTCCACTTCCGTATCCCCAGGATCTAATTCTGGTGCAGGTAATCCTGCCCGGTTGCAGATATTGTGCAGCACGCAGGCAGCCACCACAATTTTACCCACGGTTATTGGATCATATTGTAGGTGATTGTGGGATAAAAGGCACCTGAATCGCCCCTTTAAAACCCCTATTGTTCGCTCCACACTGCTGCGAGCAGTGCATTGGAGCTTGATATAATACTCCTGAGGAGTACCGAGTACCAGCAATAGGGTTTTTAAAGGCAGTCATCAGGTACGGCCTTTGAGGATAACCGGAGTTTCCTGAAATTACAAGCTTAATTCAAAATGTTTTTTTTATATATTAAACCTGGTCCGATTTTAACGATTTTTGAATGTGTTGTAGATATCATGAAAAACTATGTCTGTACGTTTTCTTTTCAAAAAAATATTTCTTAGAATGAAACAAATTTAAAAAAAAACAGAAACGTACAGACCTAGTTCTTTATAATAAGTACAATATATTCAAAAATCGTGGAAATCGGACTTGATTTAGAGGGTGAGAAACTTTTAGATTTTAGCGGCACTTCACAATCCTCTTAAAGCAATGCTTTTATTTTTACTGTAATGTATATATATTATTCTCTATTCTGTATAAATATAGAAGAACTAGCTTTTGCCCGCGACTCCGTCCGCGTAGAAGTCGTTTATGGCTGCTCACTCGAGATCTGTCTAATTTTCCGGGATAAAAAGTAGCCTATGTCCTTCCCCGGGACTCAAGCTATCTCCATCTAGATATGAGCGCCGATGGGTGGAACGACTTTTTGGAGTCGGCGGCGGCGGCGTCGTCGGCGGCGTGACCTCCAAAGATTTTTTTGATGTTGGCAAATATTTTTATTTATTGGAACCTTATAAACAAATTACGGTTCCGGAAACTATAAAATGTTTGGCCCTCTATAGTTTAATTAGGAAAAAAATATCGTAATTATACAATTATGAATAACATGTAACAATAAATAAGCTATAAACAAAATATTGATAGGTTTTAAAAGAGGTTTAAATAGATAAATAATTTTATGTTAAATTTAACAAATAGAAGAAGAAGAAGAAGAAGAAATACATTTATTCACCAACCATAAGACACGCATTATCATTACAGAGATAAAGAAAACAGTGAAGATAACAGAGAAGGCACGCAATGTGTGTCCTCGCGGCGGTGAAACGGACACTGCCTCAGCAAAATGCTGAGGTGTCAGACACCTACAGCGCTGATTTTCAGCCAGTACCGGCAGTGGCTCACGGAACGCTGTACAAACATACTATATTACACGTGTAAACTAATTACATAATACTAATATAGCGGAAAACTAAAAATAGGAAAAATAATAATAAAAATAAACGCACACATAAATACCGATATACAGCCTTGATATATCTAAAAATAAATTAAAGGGTAATTAATTTAAAAAAGCAACAGGTTGAAAAAATTATGTGTAGGTAGGTGCTGGATGAGGGCTAGGATTTCTGGAGTGTCAACAAATAGCCCTTAAGCTTGCGCTTAAAGGTGTACCTGCTAGACACCCCTTGGATAGGAGGAGGAAGATCATTCCAGCACTTGGATGCCGCAAACCTGAAACTACCTCTGAAAGACGCAGTCCGGTGTATAGGCACGATAGCGATTGCCTTATATCTGCGCGCACTTCTCGACCATTTAATCCTGTTAAAAAAGTAGGATGGAGTCTCGCTACGTACAACACCAAACAGCAGAGTGGCGAGGTGCAAGCGCTTGCGTGCAGGCATGTTCAACAAAAGTCTTTGTGAAGTCTTTAAAAATATATTGCTGAAGCCATTCAACAATTTGTGTCACCCTGAGATTCATGCAAAATCACATAACTTTGACATAACTTAGAGATAAAATATGAATAAAAGAACTTAATAATATAAGATCAAACGAACTTCTTGAAGTGAAGTTCGATCGATATTATATGAGTCGCTTCATTCCAAGATATAAATATTCACAACGTAGTCCCTTAAACCTACAAGGTAGCATTCGCACATTTAAAAAGTATTCTTTTTGACTATTTCCGTTAAAAAGTAATACTTCCGGTACCAGTTACGACTGGGCACGCGGCCATTTTGTTCGTCATTCTTTTTAGAGTAAGTTAGTGAGTACCAAAACTTTTATCAGGGTAATTGGGTGGGTGGGAACTTATATCTTCGAATGAAGCGACTCATATAATATCGATCGAACTTCACTTCAAGAAGTTCGTTTGATCTTATATTATATATTCGTTGCTTCATTCTCGATATAAATATTCACAACGTAGATGTTTAGAGGTTAAAGTTTTGGACTGATGTAAACGAAATAATACATAAAGGATGATTTAAATTTTCATTACAATCATCACTTAAACCAAACAAAATCTTCCGTAACAGATGTAATTAGGTGTAACAATTAACAACTTTATATTTTGTGAATTATACTAATTTTTATCTTATTTGCAAAATAGACAGATCTAGCAAAATTCAGTTTGGTCTACAACAGGCCTGTTGTTGAACTTCGCGCAGACGCCGGCCGCGCTCGCCGCCGACGTGGCGGCGTGATGACACCGAAAAACCGCCACGACCAAGTTTTTTTTTTTTTGATCCATTTACTGATGGTCTCTGATATAGCAGCTTTATAAGGTCGCTTGGTTGTTAGAAGAAGATTGCTCAATATACCCGCCCTGATTTCATTGGTCGCTAGTAAGTAATCTTGTAAAGCCGTGGCCGAACAAATCGCCGTAGGTATCTTGCTTGAAATAAAGAAGAACTAAGATCGGCTGCTAGCGATTGGGACCTGAAGTTTTAATAATACTAGTGACAACGATAGTTGCCCCGATGTTACTAAAATGTATGGATTCTATTTTTATAATTTATAAGCGACAGTATTTGAACGCGATGAGCCCATACACAGCTCAAGAACCATCACTAATTTCTTAGTAAAAAATAAATAAATTCGAGAGGTACGTTTTGGTGGAGAAATCATTTTGAAATATAGGTCAATACATTTTGTGGGTCCCAAGTGAAATATGGGCAATAGTGGGTCTAAGTATGTAAAGACGTTTCAACAGTCGCTTAACGGACTCGTCAGCGCTGATTTTATTTTTTCCAAATAAAGTCGACAGGGCTGAGCGATGACGGTTTAAAATACCATATGAAGCATCCTTAAAAATTGCGCATTCTATATATATATAAAAGGCAAACCTGACTGACTTATATATAGACACACAGCCGAAACTACTGTACCCAGAAACTTGAAATTTGGAACAGGGGTTTTTTTTTTAATGATGTAATTGAGCACTAAGAACCGAAATTCGACCCCCAATGTGAAGAAATGGGGGGAGCAGCGGGAAACCAATTCCACGCGTACGAAGTCGCGGGTGTCCTCTAGCTATATATATATATATGGCCGATTCAGTAGTAGACTGAAAAAGAGGTATGTTGTGTTATAACAATAACTCCACCAAAGTATGAGCGATGAGCTGTACTGGTTAACGATGCTATTAGCGAGTGACGCTATCGTCAAGTCTATCGCGAGGTCCGGGGTGCCCTGCCGCTCGAAAACCGTCCGCTACAACTCGCGGCACCCAGAGTAAGGCGGGTGAACAGAGGGTGATGGTTCCTGAAAGTAGATCGCAACAGGTTCTTACTGGAACCCAAATATACTATACTATATATATCTGAACAACGTGTACTCGTCGGCAGTGAGTACCAAGACTGCGAAGGTCATACTGGAAATACAATAATCCCGGTTACTTTATCCTCGATAACTTTTTGTATGCATTTCAGCATTTAAAGAAAATGGTGGGAAAGCATAAAATAAATATAGTGACCAATGTGTCGTAAACGCATCGATTAATAAAGCATCCGGATCCCTTTTACATATAAGAATCACATTTGACATTGGCGCGAGATGCGCCGAACTATCGTTTGGAATCCAGGATCTGAAAGCTCCCACTCTATATCTAATATACCTTTAAACGAGCAATTTTTGTATATAAATATATAATCTGAATCTCGGAAACGGCTCCAACGATTTTGATGAAATTTGAAATATAAGGGCTTACTGGGGCGAAAAATCGATCAGTCAAGTGGTTATCTTCGGGAAAGTTCGTTTTCAACCCGAGCTCTTCCAGGTACCAGGGTACTCTGGGTTTATTCTAAGAGATTCTTCGTCCGCCTCTACATTGTCTTTGGTGTTAATAAAGGACGCATGCAGCTAAATGCTGCGTTCCTCGCACCAACACCCAATATCTCTTATTAGCCAGATCATTAAGATAGGGGTTGTATACCACCAATCCTATTAACGTAATTCAAGGCTGTTGTATGATCAACTTTTAACAATATTGCACAGAGAGTCAAAATTTCGACTGAAAGCTTTTAACCCTAAGTAGAAGGTTAAATACTTCAAGTAATTATGCGGTTCACTATCCTTCCAATGACCATTAACACGCTCGTCATCACATCACACACTGCGCCCCAGCCCGTTAGGGCTCCGTCAGTGAATATAACCTTATCGTGATTTAAAACCCTCATTGGACAAGAAGTTTTTTTTTTATGTAAGTAGTGATTTTCAAATTCAATTCAAATAATTTATTTGCAAATAAAGGTAATAAGGTGTTACAAATTTAGCTATAAGTATCACTATTTTTGCCGCTAGGCATACCGATATATCAGGTCATAATAGCGCATGCACAGAATACAATTATAATAATTCGCTTCCTTTCGGAATTGTCGAATCTTTGTAATAATAAAAACTTTTCCCGTTCTAATATTTTTGTATATACCCCACCATAGCGAACTGCTAGGAACTCAACTCCAATAAGCTGTGCAAATTGTACAACGGGGAAGTGACACGAATTTATTAACTACCTGTGCAATTTTGCTTCGATTATCTGAATGTAGACACAATGTCAAATCGACCGTGTTCAAAATGAAACCTAAGCATTTGCAGATCTGTTCAGGCTGTAAGCGGCTGTTATCATGGTTTATCACGAACCCTAGACAACACAATAACTTGATAGTTTCATGAACGTTATTTAAGCATTCATTATACTTAAGTACTGCCGATACACAAAATATCGTCTAAGTAATATTACTCACGTAAATCCACGTGATCTAAGAAAAGATATAACTTCTCACATTATGGGTGCCACGGACAGACGTAGGGCATGGCTGTAAATTCATACGTCATCGTACGTTAATAATCAGTTTTGAATTCATATCTTAAATATTTACTTTGAGATTGGGTTAAAAGGTATGCTTCTTTTAGATCAATTGTGGGTAGATATCCGTCTTTCAGAATTACCTTTGAACCAGTTCTGTGATCTACCATTTTTATATTATTCGGGTGTATAAATTTATTTAGCGCCTTTAAATTCAAAATAAACATTTTGCCACCAATAGATTTTAGAACTAATTAATTTTGATAAAAAAATATCAGAGGACGGAAAGCATTCACGTGCTGCTCCTAAGTTAAGCAGATTTTTCAATGGCCTGGGACATTCCATGTTTTTCGTCGCGATACCATAAATGATTTTTAGGTCACTTGAGAAGTAAAAGGCATAGTATATCCTACAAATATCCATTGTAAGACTTGTTTGATGGAAGAAATTCTGAACCAGCATTTGAGAAAAAACCTGGATCATACCAGCATGAAGTACGCTCGCTATTGCTGTAACGCTCGGGCTCGCCCCTGCGGCTTGTTGGGCGGCCTGGGCTGCACGGCGCGCACCTGGTCCATAGTAGCAGCAGAGGTCGCCGGATTTAAGGCTGGCGCTTGTAACAGAGTACAATTTTAAGGGATTATATAATCCTTAAGTATTTTATCTTTGTCCTCTTTAGGTACATATTGCCTTTTTTAACATGGGCAACCACAACTGTGCTAGATCCTCAAATAACAGCCAAACATATCGGGTTCCGCTAGTAAAATAGCACTCTCCGCGGACGGAGGAGGGTGTGTTTCCGAATTTGAAATATACGTGTAACTTGTTACATTTGCTATTTTTCTCACTTTGTGCATCGAAAAATGAAATAACAAAAAATATACCCAAAAAAAAGTGGGTAGATTTAAACTATAATGTTATATAATAACAAGGCCAACTTGTTAGTTCACGACTAACAAAGAAGGCTAACGTTTCGATGTGCTTAGTGTTCAATCCTTGCCTTCGTGTTAATTCTCGACTAACCCCCGGGCATGTAGGATAAATGAACAAATTCCATCGTGTTGATTCTCGACCAACCTCCAGGAAATCATGGGCACTATGACTTTGCACAATTTCCAAAGCATTGACTCACGGCCAACACTATGGTATAAAACGTTAAGTGAGTTTAAAATTTAAAATGCACTTTTTGATTATTATAAAGGTTAAATGACTTACGACGACGACGACAAAATTAACATGCGTCGACGCGGCTTTAAATTGTTCTTTAAACTTCCTAATTTTTTGCTTATAATACTCGATCCGAGCTTCAGCGGTACGCTTCGGCATCTTGAGATTGGTGTGCTTGCTACCACGCACGAAAAAGGAATGACGAACAAAATGGCCGCGTGCCCAGTCGTAACTGGTACCGGAAGTATTACTTTTTAACGGAAATAGTCAAAAAGAATACTTTTTAAATGTGCGAATGCTACCTTGTAGGTTTAAGCAGGCGGGTGACACTCGCGCTTATTGCCTACAAAATTTTCGGCCGCCTCGAGGCTGCTAATCAGTTGAGTGTCATGCGCGCGCTCGTCTTGACGCACGCCGCCGTACGCTGCCAAAGCTCCTAATTCCGGTTTTTGTAGAATATGGCTACTTGAAAAGCCAAACAATACTGCGCAGCATACGGGTGCTTGAATAGGGATAGGAACGTCGACCTGTCATTTTTTACTCTGCCGAAGGATGTCGAAAGGTAAGATTATTATTAATATTATTTATAACTTCGATCTAGGTAGGTAATTACGAGTAGCTGTACTTAATTACTGACCCAATCATTACAGTTTTGATCCTCGATGCAAAAAGAGAGATATAATAATTATTTATTTTGTTAACGACCCGTCCGTAGTTTCGCAGCTTTCAATAACCTACCTACCTTAAAGAGCGTTCAGTGTAAGTAGATTTCCTAGTAATAGTGACTGCCTATTAAAGCAAGGTCAGCACATACTTGTTTTTAGTTAAACACTTAAAAATATTAAAAATTGGCAACATTTCTCTTTACCTCTCGTTTATTAGGTAGGTATTAATGTCGTCGCGTGTCGCATGTTTGTATTGTAAACGCCAAAAATGTTAAACGAAAAATACCTAGTAGATAAGTTAGCTAAGTTTCCAAGATGTTCAACATTTTTCTCGACTTTATCTTGCAAAATGTTAATTATTACCTAAAATAGGTAGTTTATTATTTTAGTACGTACGTCTGTCATACGTACAGTCGAGTTCATAAATATGTATACACTTTAGTATCTTGTCACTTTAATCGTTGTGACAATTTATATATGGCAGTTTAAACATGACATTAAACACAGACAAGGTACTAAAGTGTATACATATTTATAAACTCAGACACTCGGGATCAATAAAACTAAAAACTAGGTATTTATCACATTACAGAAAAATGACCAAGAAAATATAAAAATAGAATTAACAAACATTTTGAAGTTTAAAACAGCACAAAACTACGATAAAACTAGTCTACATCTTATTACGTAGATAGAAAGGGAGATCCGACCAAACAAGAAACAAGTCGCGAACAACATTTGGGATGTACTATTTTTTCTCGTCATTTAACTTAAGCGAACTACATAAGAAAACTACAATTAATAATAAAAAAAAAAAAAATCTTACAATATCCACAGAATAAGTAATAATACAAGTAACTGCCAACCCTGCGAAGTGGGCGGAGTCAGTAAAGCTCATGACGGGCGAAATAATACAGATTCTCGCGGCGCAGATTTAAGGTGCATTTTGCCTCGTTAGGAGCGCCCCCACTATCGATCGCAGAAATGTAACCAAGGTCACTTCATGCCGTGCACTTATATTATTATCGTTAACGCGTTCTGAGTAGGTTTAAATTAGCATGTTTGCTGTCACTTAGAGTCGCTTCTGTACTTGTACTATTACTTATTCTGTGGTTTAAGGGACTACGTTGTGAATATTTATATCGAGAATGAAGCGACGAATATATAAGTTACAGTAAAATAAGCCACCAAAAAATTTGTAGCTCCTACACCTAGAGAGGGATATACGATACTCTACTCTAATAAGTAAATATAGGTAGGTAAATAATTTTACTATATCACTCACAGCACTTTGTGCTGATAAGTACGGAAACGAAGTTCTTCTGTCTTTCCAATAAAGCAAGATATTCCCACTATAAGGTTCTAAATCAACAGCAGCAATACTGAAGTATTTCCAGCGCGCCGATACCTTATCGCGGCGGCGGCGGCGCGGCGAAATCTGCGGCGGCGGCGGCGCGCCGGCGCTGCGCTCATATCTACTCCATACCAAATTTTATCTAAATCGGTTCAGCGGTTTAAGCGTGAAGAGGTAACAGACAGACAGACAGACACACTTTCACATTTATAATATTAGTATGGATATGGATAGATGGAGCAGCTAAAAAGCTATCAATTTAACTCCTATGTATGTTCAGCGATTTTTACTAGTTTCGGATATATTGATTATTTTAATTAGGGGTGTTATTCTCTCAAAAACGCGGTCGGACGAACGAACGAGTGAATGTCGCAGCGGCGAGTTTAAGTGGTTCTTCCCGTCAGAGCGAACAAAACACATTTAGCGCGTGCATTCTAAATTAGGCAGCCTTATACGTTCGATGTCATCGACAGAAGCCATGCTGCCAAATTGAAAATGCACGCTCTAAAATGTGTTTTGTTCGCTCTGATGGGACAGGTACTTATTACTCGTTCGTTCGTCCGACCGCGGTTTTGATAAAAAGATAAAAGATAAAAGATGTTTTTTCAGTAAGTAGGCCGCACGGGCACTTTTACACGTCAAAAATCTACCAGCGCTTCGCAAGAGACCACTGCTGAGAAGAAACGCCGCAAGAAACTCAACAGTCAGTCGTTTTTTAAATATTGCTTATGATAAATGATATTATACAACGAAAAAAAACTTAACCTAGCATTATATAAAACAATGAATGTAACAAAAAATATGAATATATATATCATGCGTAGTTAAGCAGGAAAATGTGTCAAAACTCAAAATTTCTACAAGAACTCATAAGTAGTAAATATAAAAAATAAATAAAAATTATACTTGCCTATGACGGTGCAAAACAACACATAAAAAGTTTCGATACATTCTCCTTCAGAAACCGTGTCCCCTAGACAATACACAACGTTTTACATATTTGTATGATTAAGTTATTATTAAGATATTTAGGTGTTTAATTTAGGCCAAGCATTTTTATCTGTTAGATAGTCTTCGACCCTATAGTAAGCTTTAGACATCAACGACTTTTTCAAGTAATTTTTAAGTACTGGAAATGGTAACTTTAAAACTTCGTCAGGTAATTTATTATAGAAATGAATGCATTGACCTACAAATGATTTATATACCTTACGGACACGAATTTTTTTTATAGCTATTTTATTTTTGTTTCTTGTATTCAAATTATGTATGTCACAATTCTTAATAAAAGAGTCTTGATTTTTAATGACATAAATTATATTCTCATAAATAAATTGTGATGCTACTGTCAAAATATTAATTTCTTTAAATAGTAATCTTAAGGAATCACGTGAGTTTAGGTTATATATAGAACGAATGGCTCTTTTTTGTAACACGAAAATAGTCTGTATGTCAGCAGCTTTTCCCCAAACAAGAATACCGTACGACATAACACTATGAAAATAACTATAATAAACTAAGCGAGCTGTCTCAACATTGGTAAGTTGTCTGATTTTCCTAACAGCATAAGCTGCCGAACTTAATTTGCCTGCTAGTACTGCTATATGGGGACTCCATTGCAAGTTTTTGTCTATAGTTATTCCTAAGAAAAGCGCCTTATCCACCATTTCCAAACACTCACCATTTAGAAAAATACTAGATTCTACCGGTCTAACATTAGGCAAAGCGAACCTAACACATTTAGTTTTCTTAGCATTAAGTAGCAAACTGTTACTAGTAAACCAATTAAGTACTTTACCTAGCGTCGCGTTTATCCTACTATAATCGACGGATTTTCGGTCTACCTTGAAAATCAATGATGTATCATCAGCAAATAGCACAATATCGCAAAGGTTAACTACCGCGGGTGGTAAGTCATTTATATAAACGAGAAATAAGAAAGGACCTAATATAGAGCCCTGTGGCACACCTAATTTAACAGCTGCTCCAATGGACTTTGTTTGGTTTACAACAACCGTTTGTGTTCTATCACTAAGATATGAAGACATAAGATTTAGAGAATTATTTGACAGACCATAATGTCCTAATTTTAATAAAAGAGTCGCATGATCTAGGCAATCGAAAGCTTTGGAAAGGTCACAAAAAATTCCTATTGCATCACAAGATGTCTCCCAAATATTGTATATATATTTAATGAGTACAGATGCTGCATCAATTGTGGATCGTCCTCTGGTGAAGCCGAACTGATTACTGTTAAGCAGTTTATTTCTATTGAAGTGACCTAACATATCTTTTAACATTAACTTCTCAAAAACTTTACTTAAAACAGATAGAATAGAAATGAGTCGGAAATTCGTTAAATCACTCCCAGACTACTACTACTACTAAGAACATTACTATATTTCATAAGATTTGGAAAGACCCCCTCTAAAATGCAATTATTGTAGATTAAAGCTAAGTGAGGTGCAATTATATCTATGACATGATGAATGACTTTAACTGACGTTCCCCATAAATCCTTAGTATTTTTTAAACTGAGCGATTTAAATGCCTTAACAATAGAAACTGAATCTACGTGGGTAAAATCAAAGTTTACATAACAATTAGTAACATTAGCACAAAGTAATTTTTGAGCTCCAATCGCAGATGATTGAAGACCTTTCGTGGTATTAATGGCTATGGTGGAGAAATAATCTCCGAACGCTAAGGCCACGTCTTTATTTGACGTGATTTGTTTGTCACCCTTGTTTAGGGTGATTTGATTATCGCGAGTTTTAGTTTTACCTGTTTCTTTATTTATAATTTTCCACACAGTTTTTACTTTATTGTCAGAAGCTTTGAGTTTAAGACTTAAGAAATTTGACTTAGCAGTTAAGCAAACTTGCTTGAAGGTCCTCGAATAATTCTTAATATAAACTAGGAAGTCACCATTCTTGTTCACCTCCCTCTCTCTATATAGTTCATAAAGCCTATTTCTACTTCTATGAATGCCTACAGTAGCCCATTGACTAAACTTGGTTTTAGACCCAGAAACAGTTTTCATTTTGAAATTTTTATTAAATTGGTGAAGAACTACACCGAACAAATCATTATAAATACTATTAGAATCATTATGTGAAAAGGATAACCCACAGATATTACTCTGAACTTTATTTTTGAATAATTCCAAACGATTGCTAGTTATGGGTCTGTATGTTATTGTCTGTGGTTCCTGATGAAAATCATTTCAAAAAGAAGCCTTTTGGCCACTATGATCAGAATTAAAGCAATTAAATATTTCCTTATCCAAACATTCGCAATTACAAAAAATATTGTCTAAACAGGTTGCACTTGAAACACCTATCCGTGTAGGTTCAAAAAACAAATTACCTAAATTAAAAGATTTAAATAAACTTAAGATCTTAATAGTATCAGTTGACGATTCCAGTAAGTTAACATTAAAGTCTCCACAAACAATAACATGCTTTTGGGTTTTACATGCTAATTTTAACACATTTTCCATACTGGATTCAAATGTGCTGAAATCAGCCGATGGTGGTCTGTAAACACAAATGATTTTCTAGTTCTAAGCCTCTCTATGGATAGCCTAACAATATCTTTCCTTTCTTTTGATTTTACAGTACTTTTAACAATTATTAAAGAACCACCATGAATGGCGGATTTTCTGGCAAAAAAACTAACTAATTTAAAATTAACAAAATCAAAAATTAATTGATGTGGTCTAAGCCAATGTTGAGTAATACACATAATCTGTACATTTTCAGTATCTAAAAATAATCCTACTTCTAATTCTTTGCTGGAAAACCCTTGAATATTTTGATGAATTATATTTATACTCAAAGGTGTTTCCGCTGTCCTATACTTTAGTTTAAATGATCAGGATTGGCATTTATATTTGTTGATTAGTATTTGTTAGTTGTTTGTATTTGTTTATATCTATTTAGTTCTATATTAAAAGCCAAAAGTTCTACCAAAGTTAAAATATATTTCTTTGGCCAATGAATTTTTTCAGATGTTAGTGTAAGGCGCTTTATGAATTTATTTACGTCAAATAAGTGATATTTGCTATTATAACATACAGAATTATACATTAAAGAATTTAAGTATCCTATTTTATTATTATAATTATCTGGCATATTTTGTGAATATGGTAATGCACAAAGTATAATTTACCTATTACCAATTTTTGAGAGAATCACATCCCTGAATTTTTGTAATTTTCCCTTGTCACGAAAAATCATTAATTTCATGTTTTATTTCATAAGTTTTTCAGTGGTATCTTACATAATTAGAATCATTACTTCATTTTTGTTTTTGAGTAATAACACAAAGTTGTTTTTCCATACAAAGTGAAAAGCAAACACTGGGACACCTAGTATGGAGAAACAAACTATACGCGATTATTTAAAAAACGGGCAAATAGGTTTAAAAACTTCTTTTTAGCCCGACCGGTAAGTAAATATAGTTTAATGTTAACTACAAGTGAAATGAAAACAATTTTTGAAAACCCAAATACCTTTGTAAAAGTAGAGTGAGAAAAAGATACCTACATCTTCATTTTAGTGGAAAAGTCGTTGTTGATATTAAAGTTAATAATAAAAAAAATCGAGTTCTTAAAAAAAAAACGCCTTCAAAAACGCTAAAAATTACTTCTTTTGAAATGGTAGGTAATGGCAGTCAATCTGAAGTCGGCTTTTGGTAAAAAATATTGTATGAAGTTCTTTTTTTTAAATATATATTTTATGGTTTTTAGTGATCACTAGTGACCCGCCCTGTACCTAAAAAGATCGTTTGATTGCATAATTTACACGACAAATAATTAATTAATAAAAAGGATAATATTTATGATCAAAGTAAAACAAAAAAGTAAAATATGTTTCAACTTACCAAGTAGGTAAGCGACTTCACCATTGCTGCACAGCGTCTCGAAATGGGTCCTTATAACACTATTCGTGAATATGAAACTATCGTGAGTTGTCCCACCAAATTTTACATCCACATGAATAATATTTAAGTCGGCATCATTGATCTGAATAGTTAATAGGGGTAAAAAAATATTAAGAACACACCTACTTATTGGCACAGATTACAACAAAAACTTAAAACTGCATGTAATTATTAATGCTTGCCGTGCCCCCAAATACCTAATTACAACTTTTCCATATTAACTTACAATAAGAACATTTCTGGCATGATACCCCTTCCTACAATAATATCTTTCTTCGTTCTCCTTGGGTCTGACCATTGCTACCAAAGTGCCGTCAACGCATCCTATGACACCGGGGATCTTAAATTTTTCAAAAAAGCTGCAAAGAAATATTTACATTCAGTATTAGTATTCAGTCATACCAATATTTCTGAAACTACGTACTTTCTTTATAATTTATTTACCTTTCTTTTAAAACCTGCCGATCATTTTTATTCTGAGGGAACCTGAGATATTTCCTCACAACATGAGCAGCATTAAGGGCATTCACCACTTGGTGTATAACCCTAGATGCCGAGGGTTGTGATATGAATGTTTGGATTCCTCGTCCAATTGGTTTTTGGTACCCTCCGTGGGCCAAAAACGAGAGGGTGTAAAGTATCTGAGACAAAAATGTAGAGGTGAGACGTATATACTGGAATAGGTTTTTGGAATAGGTTTTTGCTTGGACGTCCAAATACGCGATCCCATCAGAGTGCGCCAACGCGTACCGAGTCTTTACACGTATCGGGATCAGGACGCGAAAACAGCGCGGTGTATTTGGAGTACCTAGGTAAAGACTCGTTTCACCGGGCGAAGAAAGATTATATAAAAAAGCGGCCAAGTGCGAGCCGGACTCGCCCATGAAGGGTTCCGTGAAAGGTAAATTGCGGTTTACGATTTATGACGTATTAAAAAAAAACTACTTACTAGATCTCGTTCAAACCAATTTCCGGTGGAAGTTTGCATGGTAATGTACATCATATATTATTTTTACATTTATCATTCCCTTATTTTAGAAGTTACGAGGGGGGACACACACATTTTTCCACTTTGAAAGCGTCTCTCGCGCAAACTATTCAGTTTAGAAAAAAATTATATTAGAAACCTCAATATCATTTTTGAAGACCTATCCATAGAAACCCCACACGTATGGGTTTGATGAAAAAAAAAATGAGTTTCAGTTCTAAGTATGGGGAACCCCAAAAATTTATTGTTTTTTTTCTATTTTTGTATCAAAATCTTAATGCGGTTCACCGAATACATCTACTTACAAAGTTTCTATAGTATAGCTCTTATAGTTACGGAAAAAAGTGGCTGTGACATACGGACGGACAGACGGACGGACGGACAGACATGACGAATCTATAAGGGTTCCGTTTTTTGCCATTTGGCTACGGAACCCTAATAACTTTTTTCAATTCAAGAATTGTGTATGGATCATTTTAACCAAATTCAATGCGTGTGTGTGGACCATTTTTTGTAACCGCCATAATATTGACACAAAACATAATATTGGATTATACTGAAACTTCTGTCAATTCAATACTGAGTCTTACTTTTATAAGTTTTCGAGTTATATATATGTAATATATATGAAATATATATTAAATATGCACTCTCAAACTGGCAGTCACTAAAACCCGGGCCGGACGTCAGCGTCCGCGTAACGAGAAATACCTCTTAATACTTGAGACTCGCAACACTTGCAACTCGGAAAGACTCATAAGCCGCGTACTTCTAAATACTCGTGGAACTAGTCTTTGGACCTAGTCTTTTTGTGGACGCGTACTCGGAAGACTCAGTACGTGATTTGCCTAGTACGTCTCACCTCTACAAAAATGTTAGTAAATAATTTGGTACCTAAGTTATTGATTGTATAATATTAATACCTAAACTATTCATATTATACAATTAATACTTATATAGATTTTGCTCTTAATAAATATGTGTTAATCATACTTACACATAAAGGAATTGAATGTATATTTATTCAAGGATTATTCGATTTAATTATGTGTTTTTGTTAATAAAACAACTACAATAATCTGAGATCAATCACTTCGTATTGAAAATACAATAATAAAATTATCAAAATTTAACCTTTCAGGACCTAAATAAAATAAAGATTGCAATCTCAAAAAAAACAACTTTAGTCACTTACATACATATATAAACTCATGCCTTTGTTCCCAAAGTGGGGTAGGCAGAGCTACAGAATTACCTACAACTCTAAAAACTTGTTAATAATTCTGTAACCACATTTTGTACAAATAGGCTAAGGGCCACATGCACTAAACATTTAACACTGGGTCAAGATAATAACTCGAGTTAATAAACGTCTGATTCATATGAAAACTGTTATTTTAACTAGAGTTAGTGTCTTAATCCAGAGTTAAATTTTAGGTGCAAGTGGCCCTAAGATGTTTACCAGCGTATTAGTGACAGGTTGCAAGCCCATCGCCTAACAGTAGTTACTACAAGCCTTTATTCCCTTATGCCCGGTTCCTATATTCAAGAAACGAATTGTTTTCCTTACGTCTCATTAAAATTTGTCAATTTCTACGTACAAAATGTGTCAAATTTTAACGAGACGTAAGGAAAACGATTCGTTTCTTGGATATAGGAACCGGGCATAAGTCCCCTCTTAGGTCTAGTACATCCACGGGGAGACATGCGAGTGGCACTATTCTAACCCGGCAACCACACAGGTCACTTCAGTCATGTAAAAAACTAAACCTCTAATAGGTACATTTCAGAAAATAGGTTTACTTTATGTTTATGAAAAAGGTACATAGGTACATAGGTACTTTAAAAACTGTGAAAATTTTTAATTTAAAATGAAATAAACATTTTGAACATGAAGTTTTTATTTCTTAGTTTAGTTATCACTCATCATCTTCCTAGCAATTATCCCATCTGGTCTGCTCTCCTAACTGCTTTCCTCCACTTTACTAAATCCTGGACTTTCTTTATTGCGGTTAGACATCTTAGTTTAACAAACCGGTTTTGTTGGAGCTTGTTGACGACGATACTGACTCCTGTGTCTTTGTCTCCTAGTCACTTCCACACCTCAATCGGGATGCCATCAAGACCTACTACTGCCCTCTTATTGGCTATCTTCCTTAGAGCCTTAGAGGTGCAATAAGACCCTGATTAGTTTTAGTTGCCTGAAGGTTTACCCGAGAGAAGAGAGGTTAAAACCAGGCATTTAAAATAACATGTACCTGCTACGCTCCTATCTAGTTGCGTGGTTACGAGACTCCTTAGTTATAGACTTCTTTCAAGGCTCGCGATCTTTCCTGGGCGACAGCTTTCTTAGAGATCTTGTATGTATCCTTGTCTTCAACCAATTTGGTGTCCTGCCATATTTAAAAATCAGCCTTCAGTTTTATTGTCTGTCTGCACTGGGTTAGACAACCATCACCACGTTTTTTTTTGTATTCTTCTTAATACTCTATTTACCGCTTTCAAGATAGATGTCTGCACGTGATTCCAGACTTGGTTGATGTCTCCTTGAAGGTCTGTATCAAGATCTTCTAATTTCTTTTTAAAATCGTCAGCCTTTACTCCTTTAAGCTACTACCAGCCACAGATTATAAGGTAGGTATGTCTAAGTATAAATATCGTGATTTGCTTATTGAGATTTATTTTCTCAATTAATATGTAAATTATGTAAGTTTTACAGCAAAAAACGCAATATGATTCAAGTTCAATGTATTTATTTACTTTCTTTATTTGATAGCAATAGCAATGTCATTGACTTTATGTCAGTGAAAATTAAATTAAATTAGTTCTCTATCTATGGTTATCCTGCGCACAGATTGTAAGGATAAAGGGACAAAGACCGGCGCAAAGACTTTATATACCTTACTACTAGACTGTGTAACAAAAATCTGGATCTGTCATCATTCATCTAGGGTAGCTATTTCCTTATTAGCGGACTTGTTTAGTTTGCGGCTAAAATCAATTTCTCTGTGCAGTCAAAGAAAAAGTTGAATTTGGTACTAACAATAGCTAATCTTACATCTGACTGACTGCGGCAAAGCCCTAAAGGAGGGTTATGTGTTTGAATTGCATGTATGTCCGACTCAATATCCGCTCGTAACTACTAAACGGCTAAACTGATTTTTATGAAATATACGTGGTTAGATTCATCCTAACCACTAGTGTCACATCACAGGCTATATTAAAATTATGTAAATGCGAAATCGGCAAAATAAAAAAAAACATTTACATGACTAGTGGACGCCCGCGACTTCGTACGCGTAAAATTAGTTTCCCGCTACTCACCCCATTTCAGTGAATTTTGACGACATTATCCAAACCGCCGTTGGCTTGCTTTTTGTTTTTTTTTTCTCTGAGCAACTGTTGTTTTTCATTAGTGGAAACTGTTTTGGCTCATTTATTAAGCAAATTTGTATTTTTATCCTGTATTTTAATTTTTAGCTGTTTGTTTGTGGAAGTCTCTTTTCAATATAGTCCATTCGCTAAGGAATGTTATTTAACTAGTGATAAGTAACTGAGAAACTAGCCAGCTACAGCTACATTACATCGCTAGCATGAGACAACAGGAGCCGACTGAAAACCACATGCTTTTGTTTTTTTTTAATCCGCTTGTAATTTGTAACTTGAAGTTCTTTTCGTGAAACGGCCCTCTGGGGCCGATTGCATAATAAAGTACAAGCTAATAGTATTAGTGGTTTTGTATGGATTTTTACTATTAGTATGGGTTTGTACTTTATTATGCAATAGGCCCCTGGTCTTCCATTGGAACCATCCAGTGAAACCACGGCAGATTACACACACAGCACACACACTAAAATCTAAGCTAAACATAACAAAAAAAACCGCAATACAAGTAACAAACTCTAGATTTTATTTATTATTGAATTTAAAATTAAAATTACATTAGCTCCATCTCCTTCTCTCGACCCAGCCATGAATGACCAATAAAAGAGACAGGACATGCGGCGTTTTGGGATTCGCACTTCAAAGCAGCGTCCCTATACTTTATCCCTTTCTCCCATTCCTGTCGCGCGTAGCGCGTGCAAGAGATGGAACCTCGAAAGCAATCCGGTGTTGCGTAATAGCTATCCTGATAAATGTACTCAAATATCTATTGTGATTGTGATTGTCAAAGAGAATATAACACTGTGATTGTGACTGATTGTGTGACTGCTAAACTTCTATAACGCTCAAGAACCCCGGAAAATGTAAATCCATAACATAATCAATAAATGTAATGGCACTTTAAACAATGCGTAACGAAAACGGAATATTATATTCGAAACACGATTAAAAATACACAGTTCAACATAACTAAAAGAGAATGTGGTGAATTGCTAAAAACAAACATCAACTTTCAACAAAGACAAGAACATACATACAAAAGAAGCAGTGCACAGCAACGGCTGAGTTAACATAACATTACATGGCAATGCAGATGGGACATAAAACAAAGGTGTGTTGACAAATATACGCAGATATACGCAGCTCTTAAATGACAAACAACAAAATCACTGAGAAAACGATTCACGTCAGGTTATTACACTGTCCTACAGTTCAACATTTGAACTACATTCACGTGGAGTTCCGAGGAGATGTATTGGCGTAAATAAATGAATAATAAATATTAAAGGACGATCTCACACAAATTGACCTAGTACTATGGCTATGGGCTTGTACTATGGGTACTAGACAACGTTATGCATACTTAAATAGTGAAATAAATAGTTAAATACATAGAGAACATCCAAGACTCAGAAACAAATACTCGCACTCATCATACAAATATTTGTCCATATCAGGAATCTTAAAACTAATCTATGGACTGCGTGTTCAAGACAAAATAAATTAAGTATAGTAATGCATAATGCTACCAAAAAAAAAAGTTTTTATTATTATTACATTATTATTAAAAATAAAATACCAGTGTGTATTTGTTGGTGTGCTAAATATGAAACTAAAATAATGATTATACATATGCGTGAAATTTAAATATAATTCAAAGAGAGCTAGTATCCAACCTCAGTTTCCTGTAATTGGTGTTCATACATGTATTTTTTGTTTCTGTTCTGAAGCTATGAATATTTTGCAGGTCTCTGACTGGCGGTGGGATGTTTTTCCAATGTTTGGTTTGGATTAGTATTGCTGTTCAGCGAGGAAATGCTGTTAGCATCTTTGGCACTATGCCGTGGCCCTGCTTAGATTTAGTTTAATTTTATTTATTATTAATTTTAGTGATATTTATTATTAATTTTAGTTTTATTAATTTTTAATTTTATTGCCTAGACATACGCTTAAAATTCTTATAATAGGGATAGCATGTAGTCAATATTGGTCCAACAGTTAAAGGTCTGCAATTTCTAACCTTTAACCTATTTGATAAAGCTTTTGGACTTCTTTTTGGGGGCAAGTATGGCTCCAAATCCACCTGCAACATTTCTATGAGTTCTTCTGACAACCTATAAATTAAAGAAAATAATATTTGTTTACCAGATTAAATTCAAATTGCATGTGTTTTATTAATTATAGTGCATATTATAGGATGCATTAATCTATAAAACCTACCTGAAATGTTTAATGTAATCAATGTTTCGATGGAGAGTACTAATCGTTCGTATCTGGGTTGCCTGTCGTCATTTCTCTAAATCGCCCGCTCGTTTAGCGTCTTCTAACGAGAGAATCAGTAAAATAAGACGTGCCGCCATGATTGGGATTTGCCACAAAAAAAACTCAAACCGAAAGTAACGAAAAACAGAAACTAACAGTAAGTTCTAGTAGTTGAATTTGAATTTGACACCGGCTCTATCAGTTATGTTACAACTCTATACCTGACTCTATGGTCTTGACATTGTCATGTTGTTTTCTTTTGCTTAAACAATAAATACGTAGGGGAAACTGTTGTACCGCGGACATAGTTTTACCCTGGACAGTTTTTAATATTTCAAATCCCGCGCGTTCCTTTACAAAAGTATCTATGCCATTTGGATCATTATCTATGCACATTGAAGTGAAGTTAGTAACAAAACTTGTAAGCGGCGTGCGAGTCGAGATATTTAGAAAAATATAAAATCTGCTACAAAAAGTGAGTATTTTGAAGTTTCTTTCACGCTTGTTCAATTAGTGTCTCGTAGGTTTATGATAAAACTGAATTAAACATGTTAAAGTTACGTTAAATAGCTAAAGAATAGTGAGGTTGTTTTAACCAAACTTAAATTGGAAGTGTGTTTACGAAGCTTGTTTAAAAAATAAGTTGCTTTGTTGTACCTAGGACACCAAACTGTCATTGTACCTTGGACACTGACCAAGGTACAACTGATGCTTTGTACCTTGGATATCTAAATAATACATTTTATTCTGTAGTAAATATAATGTTTTTATTTTTATTTTTGATTAAACATTTTAGGGAAAATGCCAAGGAGCAAGGAAAAAAAGAAAAGAGTTCAACATAATACGGAAATGCTCAGCACCGCCATAAAATTAGTAAAAGAAAAGAAGTTAACCCTTTTTGGTGCTGCTCGCCGCTTCAATATTCCTAGAACTACGTTAAGACGCTATTACGAGCACTGTACTAAAGAAGGTAAGATAGAAGACCTGCATAAAAATCTTTCAGTCAAAAAAGTTTTTAATGAAGAACAAGAAAAAATGATAGCAAATTATATTAAAGACGCAGCACTCTTGCAGTATGGATTAACTTTAAAAGATGTGAAAATGCTAGCTTACCAATTCGCAAAAGCCTACAAAGTAAAATACCCTACCTAATGGGATTCTGACCAAATGGCAGGTGACTTTTGGTTGCGTTTATTCAGAAAACGCTTTAAAGATCTTTCACTTCGCAAGCCAGAAGCCACAAGCTTGGCCCGTTCATCAGCATTTAATGAACACACAGTTGGAATGACATTAAATAATTTTAAGAAAACACTCGCTCAATGTCCTGCTGTACAAGCAGTTGATATTTGGAATATGGACGAAACAGGCTTATCTACTGTTCATGTTCCTCCCAAAATTTTAGCCCCGACAGGAGTCAAACAAATTGGGTCAATGACAAGTGGCGAAAGGGGCACCACTGAAACGATGATAGTTGCTTGCAATGCTGGTGGTGGATTTATTCCACCAATGCTTATATTTCCTAGAGTTAATTTTAAGGATTTTATGTTGCACGGAGCACCAGAAGGTAGCATTGGTGCTGCCAATCCATCAGGGTGGTCTAAGGAAACCTTGTTTGTGATGTTTATGGAACATTTTGTTAAATATACCAAACCATCTAAAGAACGCCCCATGATCCTTTTGCTCGATAATCATGAAAGCCACATATCTGTTCAAGCAATACAACTTGCAAAAGATAACGGTATTATTTTAATGACTTTGCACCCTCACACAAGCAATAAAATGCAACCACTAGACAAATCAGTGTTTGGGCCGTTCAAAACATATTTCAACCATGCTGCTAGTGAAAAAATGATAACACCTGGACAAGTTGGAAAACTCCTGACAATTTACGATATTGCCAGTTTGGTTGGAAAGGCATTCCCGCTGGCATTTACTCCATCAAATATTACAAGCGGATTCAGGGCTACAGGTTTTCATCCCTTAAATGAGAACATTTTCTCTGAGACTGATTATCTGGCATCAGAATTTTCAAATCTCCCACTACCTCCAGAACCTTCTAAACAAACTGATACAACTAACCCAAAAGAACCTAAGCCAAAACGTGATTTGCCTGCGACAGAAAATGCAAGAGCTGCTAATGTCTCGCCTGTAGACTTGCCTGCAATGACCTCACTTGATGATGCCTAAAAAGAAAATCAAGATGCTGGGCCAAGATCTTCTATAATCGTCACACCTAAAATGCTTCGTCCACACCCGAAAGCCGCACCACGAAAGAACACTTGCAAAGGAAGACAAAAGGGCAAATCTAGGATCTTAACCGACACTCCAGAAAAAGCTGAAATTGAGCTTTTAAAATCAGCTAAGAAAGCGAAACCTAAAAATAGTTCTCTGCAGAAGAAACAAAAAAACAAAGTTAAAAGGAAAATTTTGCCAAAAAGCGATTCTGATAGTTCTATTGAGGAATGTGACGCTGACGCTTTTTCCGTCCATGACTCCGAAGACTCTTGTGGTGAAGATCAAAAAGAAAACGCTGATTATGTTGTAGGTGACTTTGTGATATTTGTTTACGAAGAAGAATATTTTGTAGGGCAAATAGAATCTATATGTGAAGAAGGTGTATTGATAAAATCGATGCAAAAGTCATTGAAAAACTGGAAATGGCCAGAGAAGCCTGATTTGAACTTATACCTTCACGAGGACATTAAACAGAAAATAAGCACTCCAAAGAAAATTAATACTAAAAGAGATGTGTATTATGTTCCGGAGATATCTAAATACTGGGATTTTTGTTAAAGGTAGAGAATAATAAGAAAGTTATAATTTGACCTACGGTTGAGTTCTATATAATACCTACTTACACACATTTATTACTTTTATCTTTGTTGATTTTTTTTTTATATTTCTAATTGGTCTCAGGGAGATTCCCTATTTAAATTATGACTTAAGGAAAATATAGTCAATTTAACTAAGCAAACTATGACATGTTTGATACATTTATTATACAAGTTAGCGATCGAGCGCGCCAGCGACCGGTTATCTGTTAGTGTCATTTGTTAACTCACCCTTTTAACTAAAATAATTTAACTAGCTCCATTGAAATCTGAACCGTATTCACAAGCCTATAAGGTCGTTCCGGGATTAGACATGTCGTCTTGTAATAAGTGTGGTGTGAATTTTATTGGTGATGGAGATGTACCGTGTTCCCTCTGCGGGGGATCCTATCACTATCGATGCTCTGGACTCCTAGAAAACACTTACAAGAAGATGACGGCAGAGAAAAAATCCAGTTGGCGGTGCGTCTCGTGCCGCCAGTCAGACAATGACTCACTGACTGAACTGGTTAAGGAGTTCAAAGGCTTTACGGTGCAAATGCAAAAGATGCAGAGCGGACTTGATCAAGTTAAGCAGGGAATTGCCAATCTCGAAGGAAAGTTCGACTTGATTGAAAGCCGGCTAGAGGGTTTCGATGTGCGACTTACCCTCACAGAGAGTAAAGTTGACCGCCTCCCGTCTGTCGAAGCGAAATTAAAACAATTGGAAACTGAGTTCGCTACTCTAAAAGCGAACGAGCGAGACAGGGATCAATTTTGCCGGTTGAACAATGTTGAGATCAGTGGCGTACCCCAGAAAGATGGCGAGAATTTAATATCGATTCTGAATAATATCTCTGTGAAGGTGTGCTTTAGCCTGCGTGAAACAGATGTCGATTCAATTCACCGCGTACGCCGGTTCCCGTCGTCTGTGGGCGGCGCACAGTGGGAGATCGGAGGAAAAAAGTCCCATTTCGCTAGGTTTTAAAACTGCATTCCGGCCATAATTAATGTGAAATAGACCCCTTGACTAAGTTAATTCTTGAAAAGTATTTATCTCACAGGTTACTTATAAGAACGTTAATCAGCTGTCTAACTGGACTAGACTGAGCGCGTTGCATTTTATACGAAATTTTATGGTTATTTTGAAATGTGAAATCACTAGTAATAATGTGATATTAATAAAATAAAAATAATAACAATAACAAACCATGTTTTGTACTATTGGAAAAGTATATTTGCGATCGTGAAAGGCCACGTGTTTTTTTATTGTTGAATTTTTTATGTGGTTATCGATTTTCATCAGGTTTTTGAAAAATAAACGCTTGTAACTGTCTTGCCATCCACTGCCTTCCAGTGAATTGTGTATCAAAACATTCTTTGAAGTCTTGGCTATCATTATCTATTAGTATTAGCTGCTTCTAAGTGCGACTTTAAGAGATATCTTAATTACAACGAATTAACCTAATAACTCCTGTTAAAATGCGTATTTGCTTAAACCTCTTTAATGACGGTAATTAACTAATATATCAATGAAAAACATTTAAATAGGGTAGAATAATATATTTATACTCATTTTCGGGTGTCACATCAAGAAAGTAACATCGAATTTAACCATGTCTACTTTCAGCATTTCCAATAAGGAATTAGTTGACATTTTGCTTTTAAGCGGTCGGGAAGTGCACAAGTGTCTCGAAAATATCAAGACCAAGTACTCTGCTCTTGTTGATGATGATTTGGAGCAAGTTTATCGTCACCTAAGCCGGCATTTCATACCTGCGTTTTCAATGAAGTGGAAGCAATCGGCCAGAAGTAAGGCTAAGTTTTACAAAAAAAATGAAGCCTGGTTGCAGCTGGCATTTACTTTGCCGGCATCTTCGGTAACAGCAAAGAGTCCAGAAGAAGAAGAAGGCGAGCCTGGACCTTCGAAGCGGTCACGAATGGGACGTCCAGAAAAATCCTTTCAGGAATGCTGCGACCGCACAAAGCGCTACAAAGTGAGGACTTTATGCGACAATTACCCTCAAGAGATGATTATGAAGGCTGCTAGCAATCTGGAAGAAGAAAAATTAGACTCCACCAAGTTTTCGCCAGAGCAAGCATTGGCATTGTTCTTGGATGCCTCTTTATCGAAGCATCAATACGAGATTTTAAAAAAAGCGACGAAGGATTTGGGGTGCGACATTTTTCCTTGCTACGACTTAGTTGCAAACGCAAAAAGAGCATGTTTAATTGAAGAGATAGATTGCACCGAATCCTACGCCTGTGTAGAGTTACAAAGTTTACTGGATCACACTACAAAACGGATTTTTTTGACCAAAACTAATGAAGAGTTGGCGGAAATTAATGACAGCTGTACATTAGTTTCAAAGTGGGGATGTGATGGCTCCTCTGGCCACAGTGAATATAAGCAACCGTTCGACGAAGAAGGTGTTTCAGACGAAAACTTATTTTTAACGTCATTGGTACCGTTACGGCTCATGGATGCCGAAAATGATACCAACGTACATTGGCATAATAAGAGCCCATCTTCTACAAGACTTTGTCGGCCAGTACAGTTCCAGTTTACAAAAGAGACTCGTGACATCATAAAGAATGAGATATCCAGAATGGAGTCGGAGATACTGAATCTCAACGAAACGATTGTGAACATAAACGGCAAAACATACACAGTCAAGCACACTTTATTGTTCACTATGATTGATGGAAAAGTAGCTCAAACAGTGACTGATACGTCATCGAATGCTGTGTGCTTCATTTGTAAAGCAAAGCCAACGGAAATGAACGATTTAAGTCGAGTGCAGGCAAAAGTGCTGAACGAAGATGCTTTGAAAGTTGGTTTGTCTCCTCTTCACGCACGAATTAAATTCATGGAGTGCATTCTACACATTGCGTATAATAAATCATTTCAAATGTGGAGAGTTAATAAAAACACATCATCTAAACGCGACGAAGAAAAGAAGAGGATTCAAGGTCTCTTTTCAAAAATTGGCCTTAAGATTGATTGTGTCAAACAAGGATCAGGTACTAGTAATGATGGAAACATGGCTCGTCGATTTTTCGCGAATGCTAAAGAAACATCAGAAATCACTGGAGTTGATTTCGATTTGATCCATCGATTTTCTATCATCTTGGAAGTCATCAACTCCGGAGCCCAAGTTGACGCGGAAAAATTTGGGGAATACTGCGAGGATACAGCCTTGCACTATTTGAGCTTGTACAGTTGGTACTACATGCCAAACACCGTACATAAAGTACTAATACATGGCAGTAAAATTATATCTGCTGCAGTGTTGCCGATTGGAAAATTAACTGAAGAGGCGCAAGAAGCACGGAATAAGGACTATCGCCATTACAGGTTGCATCATGCCAGAAAGTGCTCTCGGGAGAGTACCAATACTGATGTTATCAACATGCTGTTGACTTCATCTGATCCTTTCATATACAATTTAAGAAAGGAACCAAAAAAAAAACATTTACCCTTAGACGAGGATGCCAAAAAACTACTCAGTGACGCCTGAACGTCAAGTGTTTAATTAATTAAGTATGTATATAATTTATGTTTAAAATATAAACTTTATATGTTTTCAATTCGTAGAACTTACATTTTTAATAAAATATACATTTACTAATTATAAATGCATTTTTTCTTATTTTAAGCCTTAACTACCATAGAAAACCCATTTATTTAATCCCTTCACTGACTGATAAATATTAATGATGTTAAATCTTATTATAATCACTTAGTCCTATCATAATTTTATCATAACACTAATTATTAACAGTAATAAACAACCGTAAGGACTTTTTTCCGCGCGCCCATACACCGTCTCCCACTGTGCGGCGGGGTCCGCGCGGACCCCAGGCCTCCGGCGATCATCGTGCGATTCAGCCAGCGGCGCCGCAAGGATGAGCTGGTGGCGGCTGCGCGCGCGCGCCGCGGCCTTTCCAGTGCTGACGCCAGCTTCACGGGCCCAGCGGTTCCCATTTACGTGAATGAACATCTCACAGCTGTCAACAAGATGCTTCTTAGGCATGCCCGGGATAGAAAAACGGAATTGAGTTTTGGTTACCTATGGGTCAAGCAGTGTAAGATCCATATGCGAAAGAGCGATGGCTCTAAAGTGTATATTATCACTAACGAGGCTGACCTAAGGAAATTAAAATGACTATTAATTTTTGATAACTGCCATTACATGTGTTCTAACTGTTTAAGTCTTCTTATAAAATTATTATTGATTTGCAATGATATAAGTATTTACATAAGTTTTGTACTAGACCGTAGCTTACATATTAAACTGTACTTTAATGATGAAACTAGTTCGGAAATTCATAGGATCTCATCTGTAATTTTAATACCTAAAATGACTCGCCTGATCAATATCTATAAAGTTATTTTTGCTTATAATTGTACTTTACTCGTCTATCATTGATAATAATATCTCAATTTATTATCAGAACGTAAGGGGATTGCGGACAAAATCACATTCATTTATATCTAGTGTAATTAATTCTAACTATGACCTCATTTGTTTATCTGAAACCTGGCTGAACCCCGATTTTTTTAGTAGTGAGTATTTTGATAGCAGGTATCAGGTGTACAGGCGGGACCGTGAGGGACGTACTGCGCAGCGCGGGGGCGGTGTGCTAGTGGGGGCTCGGCGTGGGCTCAGCGTGACGCGCCGGGACGAGTGGTGCGCGGCGCGGCGGCACGAGGAGCTGTGGCTCACCGTGGAGCCGCGGGCCGGCGCCGGCGCCTCGCCCCACTCCCCGCGCGCCCCGCGCCACCGGCCGGTTGGCCATACGCAGGCATATCAGCCACTGTTGCATATTGCGTGTGTTTATTTCCCTCATAATGATAACCACACTAATTCTCTGCTTTGTTTTTTTGATAATGCTGCTAGGATAATGAATACATATCCCGATGATATTTTCGTTTTTGTAGGTGACTTTAATGTATCCTATGCCACATGGTCCATATGTTCTGACTCGAATCACCTTAGTATTCAGCCTAGTGTGGATCCAACGGTTGTTGTTCTCTCGGACTTCATCGCCTTGACTGGTGTTAACCAATTTAACTCTTGTTTTAATATAAATGGGCGTGTGTTGGATCTTGTAATGTCCAACGTGGACTGTATGGTTGCTGCTAGCTTCCCAGCGCTTACTCCGGAGGATCCTCAACACAAGGCGTTGAATATATCACTGGCCCTTAATCTTGTTAATTATTTACCGCAATTGTTGCCAAATCAAGGCACCAGGCCGATTTTCCGTCGTGGCAACTATGACCTTATCCGCAAGGAATTATCTGAGACTGATTGGTCGTGTTTGGATAGCATGGATGTTGAGGATTCAGTTACGTATTTTTACTCGGTTCTTAGTAAACTTATTTTAAATCATATTCCGCACAAACGTATTAATTTCAATACTGGGTACCCTCCTTGGTTTTCCCGTGCACTAATAAAAATTCGTAGGCAGAAACTATCCGTCCATAAAAGGTGGAAAATATATGGTAACCCTCTAGATAGGGCTGAATTCGTGTTGTTGAGAACCAGGGAGCATAAATTGGCTACCGAGTGTTACAATGAGTATATTACATTAGCTGAGGATAGAATCCATAGTAATCCTACTTATTTTTGGTCTTTTATGAAATCGAAATTCCCTAGTAATTGTGTACCTGACCAAATGTCTTATCTAGGTGAAACTTCTAAAAATGGTGACACAATCAGTAATTTTTTCAACAGTTATTTTAACTCGGTTTTTGTTTTGGACTCCTCTGTCCTGCCTGATTGTTTGCATGTGTCTAATGATTCCGTTATAGACCTTAATTCCATCAGCATCTCGGAGGATTGCGTTTTTAAATTATTGCAGGGAGTAGACATTAATAAGGGTGGTGGGACTGACTTGATTCATCCTCTTTTCATTAAGTCGTGCGCTCTTGAATTGGCAGCGCCTTTAGCTAAAATTTTTATTAAGTCCTTATCGGATGCTCACTTCCCCTCTACATGGAAAACAGCCTTGATTACACCAATTTACAAAAGTGGTGATGCGCACCTGATTACTAACTATAGGCCCATCAGTAAGTTAAATATTTTCGGAACAATCTTTGAAAAAATCGTTTACGTCAAAATTACTGCTGCTTTTTATCAACACATTGCACCCAGTCAACATGGTTTTTGTCAAGGTCGTAGCGTTGATACCAATCTCCTGACCTTTACCGATTTTATTATCAATAGAATATCATCCGGCTGTCAGGTGGACGCCGTTTATACCGATTTCTCGAAGTGTTTCGACAAAATTAACCATAACAACTTAATCAAGAAACTCTTAGAACTCGGTATACATGGTGACCTCCTTAGATGGATAAAGTCCTACCTATCTAATCGCAGTCAGGCGGTAGCCTTGAAGGGATATACCTCTTGTTTTCTTCCCGTACCGTCCGGAGTACCTCAAGGGTCACACCTTGGGCCCTTACTCTTTATCTTATATGTCAATGATATGGCAACCTGTTTCCGTAGTTCTGAACACCTCATCTACGCAGATGACACAAAAATTTATAAAGCTATATCATCGGAAGCAGATTGCCATGCGTTACAGCGGGACTTAGATAACTTTTTCCTTTACTGCTCTAACAGTCAGCTTTTCTTGAATACTGAAAAATGTTTTGTAATCAGTTTTAACCGTAAAAATGATCCTATAATTTTCAATTATACCGTAGCTGGGAATAACATAGCACGGGTATCTTCTATCAGGGACTTGGGTGTTATTTTGGACTCGCAATTAAACTTTAATGTACACATTGATCATTTATGTAAGCGAGCTTATAAAAAGTTAGGGATGCTCCTTCGGATCGGGCAGCCTTTTAAGCGCCAAAATACTTATAAACTATTATTTTATTCTTTCGTTAGGAGTATTTTTGAATTTAGTTGTGTTGTCTGGACACCTCAGTACCAAGTCCATATTGATCGTTTGGAGAGAATCCAAAATGTTTTCCTGAAGTCACTGTGTTACAGGACAGGTAATTATTTCGAGCATTCCGCATCAGCTGCGAAGCATTTTTGTGTTCCTTCCCTTCATAGCCGAAGACAGTTTTTAGACGTGATGTTCTTGTTTAAAATTCTTAAGGGTGTGATACGCTGTCCAAACCTCTTGGAATTGGTTACTTTTGGTTGCCCGCTTCGTCCCTTACGTTCTAAATCTCTCTTTCATATCAGTTTTGCCCGCAAGAAATACTCTCGGCATACTTTTTTCAGACGAGTTCCCAACTTTTATAATAAGTATCTGATCGATGTAGATCCTTTTCACAAATCATTGTTAAGTACCAAATTGTTATTAAAATATAAGTTATTTTTTAAATAATCCATGAGGGAAATAATTAAGTAATTACCTAATGTAACTGTAACTTTCAGATCTCCTTAAAATCTAACTGAAGAATTTTCCACTTTTTATTTTAGTTGTTTTGTTAGCAAAATTACAAGTATCTTAGTATAAATGAACCTCCAGGTCTTTAACATTATGTGTGTTGGTACTCTATGTGTACCCTATCTAAATTTATTTATGTGACTGTTTGTGTTCTAAATAAATTAAAAAAAAAAAAAAAAAAAAAAAACTTTTATTTTTGTTGGTGACATTGTACTGGAACACGAGTGTAGTGTCCTTTTTAAAATCCATTTTAAGACTCAGGTTAATCTTCGCCATCAGACAGCTAGAAATTAGTCATTAGATTTTCTAAAACAAACTGAAAACAGCGCTCTCTCTGGAAAACATTGACAACTATTTAAACGATTAGACATTAAAATTTGACAGATTAATTCTGAGCGACTAGCGGAAATATAGGTTCACTTTGAGTTACCTAGATGGCGCTGAGGTGTGAAATAAAAGAAATTAATAATATGAATTAAAACAGATCATTCTAATTAGAATTTAGGAAATAAATAGATTTATTTCGTTATGTTAGTAAATAAATTAAAGAGGGAAGGATTACACAAATTATTTTGTAGTGAAGTAACATTATAGTTGTGTAACCTAATAAAGAAAGATCGAATTGGCTGGAAGTTGAATAAAAAAAGAAATGACGGCTATAATGCTAAGGAGAGTAGGAGACAAGTTCAAAGTATAATGAACTAGACGATTAGACATTTAAAATTGACAGGTTAATTCTGAGCGACTAGCGGAGAAATGGGTTCACTTTGAATTACCTAGATGGCGCTGTGGTGCAAGCAAAGGAAATGGTTGAAATTAAATAAAAACAGATCATTCTAATTAGAATTTAGAAATAAATAAATTTGTTTCGTTATGTTAGTAAAATAAATTAAAAAGGGAAAGTTTGCACAAATTATTTTGTAATGAAGAATTGGCTGGAAGTTGAATTAAAAAAGAAATGACGGTTATAATGCTAAGTTGAGTAGGACACAAGTTCAAAGTATAATGAACTAAATGATTAGACATTTAAAATTGACAGGTTAATTCTGGGCGACTAGCAGAGAAATGGGTTCACTTTGAATTACCTAGATGTGGAGCAAGCGAAGGAAATGGTTGAAATTAAATAAAAAAAAAACATCATTCTAATTAGAATTTAGGAAATAAATAGGTTTATTTCATTATGTTAGTAAGATAAATTAAAGAGGAAAGAATTGCACAAATTATTTTGTAATGAGGTAACATTATAGTTGTAAAACCTAATAAATAAGGATCGAATAGGCTGGAAGTTGAAAAAAAAAAAAGAAGAATTATGACCGCTATGTTGCTAAAATGAGTAGGGGTCAAATTCAAAGGATAATGAACTTTGTTTGTTACATGTTATGTTAGAATAATCATTGTCATTAGAAGAGTAAATGCATTATTGCGGGAAAACTTCTACGCATCCCAGCTTCTCTATACGCAGGGACGCTAGAGAGACGCTAATATGAGGAGAGATGAGTTCAAACGAAAGTGAGCTTTATTTGTTACTTGAAATGATGAAATAGACACTAAAGTTGAATAATTGAAATTTCTTTTGCGGGAAAAGTTTACGCATCCAAGCGATCTTATACGCATGTTTCATACAGCGGGGCCGAAAATTAGGGGTTTCTACGCATGCTCAGGGTTTTCTATATAAAGTCTGGCGAGGGTCTGAACGGGGCTTTTTTATTCCGGTCGTCGAAGGGGTGAGTTGATATTTTGCTAAGAGGTGTCACGTATCGTCCATTTTTGCCTTGTTGGTTTTTATTTATTTGTGTTGTGCTCGTATATTATAGGTGATATTATTTTGGGTGTCGCTTCACGTTGCGTTCGAGTAACGCTACAAGTTAACGATTATCGCTACACAGGAATGTTGTAGTTGACTTTCTTTTGCTAGGATTGTGAGAATGTTTTAATAACTGGTGTTTGTGTGTTCCGGGATTGTTTTAACATGTTTATTAACCTTCTTTTGTTTTCCAGAACTCTGTAACGACGCCACAAATGGTAGTCGGTTACGCAGAGCTCCAGGCAGTTGTAGTTTACGAAAATGAATACCTACACTCACATTTTGGTTGTGAGTTGAGACCTGAAGATTTCCACAATCAGGAAATGGACGGTTTTAACTCATTAATTGAGTGAGTTTGGAAGGTACGCGTACAAGGTTTCCTGATACCTTTATTCGGTATATCAGGCTCTGCTGTTGGTACTTTTCATGGTTTCTCTCCAGGGCCCGTAGAAGTGGATCCGAAATCAGTTTGCGATTGTTGTGTGGCCATCTAAAGTACCTTTGGCATTGATCCCCTTATTTATATATGTATATATAGACCACCGTAGGTATTTTCCCTACCTGGAAGCCAACTAAAGGCTAGAAATAGCCGGTTGAAGGGTCTTAGGACTACACACAGGAAGTTTTACTTCCGAAATCGAGGTTATGTTAGGTCTTAGTTGGTCTAGCAAAGGTTTTCTTACACCGGAATTCCTTTACACTACTCACACGTTTAACGTAACTGTAAAAGTCATTTTGGACTTTTAATTGCTCTAAAACAATAGATTAATAGGTGGTTAGGGGTTATAGGTAGTCAGTAGCTTTTCCTTTACACCGAGGGAAGCTTATAAACACGTAATGTGACTAGCTAGGTATATGTAGACAAAGTTTGTTCTACTACTGGCATAGTAAAACAAGCTCTGTCGACGTAAGAATTATAATTATTGAACCAAGAAGACTTAAATTAGCCTTCTAAAACCAATAGGAAAATTAGGAACTAGTAATAATTAAATCATGTTAGAAAAGTAATCCTTTTAAATTAAATTCATATTAGGCAAATATTCAATCTAGGGTATTCGAAACTTACTTATTGAATGTAATCTTGATAGTCTGTGGTTAGGTCTATCTATACTTGTCAGAAACGTCAAATTCTAAGACCGTCCGTCTAGTTAGAAAGTAAATGAAGCGCTAGGCTGCGGAGTATGTATGTTGTCCGATAAACCCGTGTTGGTATGATTAGGGAGTTCATTTAACATGAAAGGTATTGTAGTGGTTATAATTAACAGATAGGTAGAGATCTAAGTTTAAGAAGCATTCGCGCCTATAACCTTAGTGATAAACCTAGGCGGCTAACTAGGGAGATGCCCGCAAACATGTTTTATCAGTTAGTGTGTATAAAGAGTTCACGTTAAAACTGTCCCAAACGATTAAAAGTAATTAGTTAGCTATGTGTATTTACACAAGGTTGTTGTCATAGAAGTCATCTAAGCACGTAACGAAACTTATTAGTCTACGGTATTACATATTATTAACTTTCTAGGATAGTAAGGGTAAATTAAAGGGTTCACGTTCAAACTGTCTCAAACGAATAAAAGTAATTAGTTAGCTATGTGTATTCACACCAGGTTGTTGTCATAGAAGTCATCTAAGCACAACGAGAGTCTATGATATTATTATTAATTTTCTAGGATAGCAAGGGTAAATAAGTACGGTTACATACCTGCTAAAAGAAAAGCTAGGCTTATCATATTTAGATATTATTCCGAAGAGGTTCTAGTTGTAAGAATTAAATCGTCATCATTATAAGCTATACATTATCTTTAAAACATCAGGTAGAGTAAATAAATCTAGGTTAACGTAGTCTTTTGTATAGGTAAAATTCAAAGTGATACTTACGAGTTGGTCTGTCCTTCCAATACACCTTTAACAGCTATAGATGTGCGGTACATACCTAGCTACGGCTTACTGTCTCTGTCCAAGGACAATCAGTGGTCACTGTACTTACACATATGCTTAGTTGTTGTCTGAAGGAACCCTAGTGTTGAGTATACACTATGTGGTTTAAGAACACACCACCTTTGTGAGAATATTAAGGTTATTAAAGAAGTTATTTAGTGATAAAACCAAAGGGCTACTAATTTAGTTAAATTAAGTGTTGAAACAGGATATCTGAAAGCGCATTAAATCAATTATAGGGCTACTTACTAGGGCTAATTAATTTTAGATATAATTTAGTGTTGGCAACTTCAGTGTAGTAGATGGTATAAGTAAAATTTACACAATAGTGTCTCAGACTAAGTTATGAATGGTGAGGTAACACTAATTCATTATTTTATTAAATTTTAAACTAAACAGTTTATGTACTAGGGATATAGTACTGAAATTGAATTATAGTAATCTGAGTGATTCAATAATTCATACTACAATCCAGAGTATAAAGGTTGTAGAACCCGCCTAGTAGGGTTACATTTACATGATAATTACAGTAGGTATACTACTAAATAGTTTGGTAGTTATGACTACAAATTATAGAGAAAGACACACAAAGTTTGTCATAGGCATATTGAGTTTAATTCTATAAGTAAGAAGTAACAGGCTAAGAAATAAGAATAAAGCCTAAAACTAAGCATTGATATTATATTGTTCTAATATATTATTTTGTGTTCAAAAGTAAAATGAATAATTGAATTAAATAGTTTAATCCTTTGAGTTTGTCTCGGTCTCTCTTCTCAAAGGATCCTTTTGGAGAGACTAGTAGAATCAAGTTTACCTAATTGACTAGAATTAGTCTACTAAATTTAACACTAATAGAATAATGTGTTATACTAAATAATAAAAATATATTAGTGGGCGGGCTCTGAGGTTATGGTTGAAGAGCAGCGGTACGGCGGGTGATGGGGCCGTTCCTTAACCGCTAATATATTATTGCCATTTTATAAAAGTAAATCTAGTAAGATATTTGAATTAACCCAAGAGTTTATTCTTAGTCATATAGGTAATATTTGAAGCTTCAAGTAAAATTCTAAGTCGCTTAATAGATATTATGTTTCAACAGAATAATGATTATGGTTTATGATAAGACTTCTATATTCATGCTAGCTATAACTCTGTTCCTTGGTTAATAATACAAAGTTAGGTTAATTAATCCTTTCCAGTAGACTATTATAATAATTTGAACCTTATTTCAATTAGGAATTTTATTAATACAATTCTATACTGAATAGTTAATGCTTTTAGTTTTGATTTATCAATATATAGATGTTAGCAAGCACTTTTAATGGTATTCTCTAATAGTAAACAGTAGAAAGGAGTAATTAGGTACTTCATAATAGACTAGTAATAATAATCTCTCGCTCATTAAAGTTCTTTGGTTTACTATTCGGTTCACAAGGTAGGGTTCTTAGACATTAGACGATCATGAGGCCAATATAAACATATAATTTTAAAAACTGTATTTTTGGGGGGGGTCAGTACAACATTTGTTTCATATGTTTCTAATTGATCTCAGGGAGGTTCCCAATTTATATTATGACTGAATGAAAATATAGTCAATTTAACTAAGTAAACTATGAAAAGTTTTATACCTTTGCATAGTCCAAAGACTTTTGTTACTCTTTTATTTCATAAATAAATAAATATTAGTTGATTATTATGTGTTTTCTTGGCAAAAATGTTATGTGTCCAAGGTACAAAAACGAGTGGCCAAGGTAAATCAGGGGTGTTGTACCATGGACACTTTTCCCTGTTTTAGGGTTCTGTACCAAAATGGTACAAAAGGAACCCTTATGGTGAGACTTCGTTGTCTGTCTGTCTGTATGTCACAGCAGGTTTTCTCAGCAACTACAAATGCTATCAACTTGAAATTTGGCATAGTTGTACAACTTGCTTGCCCGCATCTATTTGTAGTAAAAAAAAAATGAAATTAATTTTATTAATAATTGAAAAGGGGTCTAGAATGGGGGGTTCAAAAATGAAAGTGGTTCGATTATAGCAAATGGGGTGTCATATGAAAGGTCTTAATCTGCACATTTCAAAATTATTTTTTTGAAAATTTTCTGTGGTGTACTTTTTGATTTATAGTCAAAAATGTACAAAAAATTACCGTTCCCCCCCTTATCTCCGAAGTTTATTAATCAAAAATTCTGAAAAAAATCCTGACGTATAGATAATTACTTTTTTTTTCTGGGAAAAATAAAATAAAGTGTTCATTATTTACAATTTTTGAGAAATAACATAAAAACTAAGAAAATCTGTATTAAAATTTAGGCTAGTCAAAATCGACCTTATTGTCTGGAAAATAAAGCTTATAACAAAATTAGTATTTTCTTATGCGGTTACCAAGCATATTATCTTCAATACGGAACCCTCGGTGCGCGAGTCCGACTCGCACTTGACCGGTTTTTTTCTATGAGCCTGTCCCGTCAAAACTAAAAGAAGGATCGTTTAATAATATATCATAGAATGTAGTATAATAGTATATCTTTACATATTCGTAGATTCGACAATTCTGAAGCGTTAAGTTTTTAAAAAAATATCAAAGAAAGTATACTGTCCGGGGTACAACAGCTTCCCCTACTAATACTGTGAATATTAATTTATTTAATTGGGTAAGTAAAGTTTTTTGAAGGGGTGTATATTATATTTTTTTCTGATAGTGTTTGGTCTATAAACCAATAATCTACAGTTATTTTATTTTTAATCATTATAGTTTTCCTAAAATATTTTTTTTTATGTCCGTTATGACAGTTCTCTGAGCGTTACGGAACTATACGCATTACCTTAGCCTAAATGATAATTTTAAAAAAAGACGTATTATGACAGTACTTTGTCTGTTGTCAAAATTGTCAAACTAATAGGTAATGGTTTGGCCTTCGTTTGTTTACCTCCGTTTTATTTACCAATTGTTTCCTTGAATTTTACGACGACTTCTGCTCAGACCCTTAAATTTGGATATTATCGCATTTCTCGACGACCACCGCAACGCTTTTTTGGACTTGGATTGGATCTACTCTTGACGACGAATCCCGCGCGTATTTTGGCTGACGATTCTTACTATCCCTGACGACCCCAGCTCTGCCTTTGAATTACACTTTTTTTGCCCTGACACCAGGCGATATAATGAGTGCGTCAAACGAGTTCGTGCAAGCTGATTCCAGAAATTTACGTAATATGAACATGACGGTGGTTTACACAACGACACCGTATTTTAAAGCAGCGGTGTGGAGGGCATGTGATTAAAACGGTACGGATACGATGCGTCACTGCGATTCCGTACCGTAGTCGTATTTTAAGCAGCGGTGGGGTCGAACCTTTAAGTGGCGGAGGGCGCCGTGTCGTGTGTGGTTTGAAAAAGCTATACTACTGCTTTCTTTCTTAACTTAGGGCCACTTGTTCGAGCAGGAAATATCTAGTTTCAGTCAAACTAAGCATGGAACTATAATTATGTCAAATTAGATTGAAATCTAGAACCAGGTTATCCTTTTGCTTCTAGCTAGCGGCCCTTAGTGAACCCATTTTAGTCAAAGTCAGAAGTGTTAATATTATGAAGTGCTTTAATAAAATAAAACAAAGTATTTAAATATTCTCTGTATTTTTATTATACTACCCTGTCAAAGGTCAAACTCTCGTCAATTTATCTTATATAACTGTGATTAATTACTGAGTGAGGTTTCAGGAAAGTGAACTCCCTCACCCTCCATATCACGCGCTCCACGTGTGTCCTTAGACTTGTGATGATTTTGCTTTGAATGACTTTTTTTTTTGTAGGTGTTTCAGTTGATGATACACTCGGAGGGCGAAGGAGTTTAACATAGTCTTGAAGAAGAATATGGGGAGTTTATTGTTTTAATGTCAAAATTAGAAATATTGTGGTCTTGTTTACACAATTAACTTTCATAACTTTATTCAAAATTATGTGAAAAAACAGGTGACCCAGTGGATATTTTTCAAGTTCCATACTAAATTGCGTCGTCCCTTAGACGTAGCCGTCATTTATATTGCGGTATTTTGTCAAAATATTCCTAGACGAGCCTCATTTAAACTTCAGAATTCGATACTCGGACACTTTCTTGATAAAAAAATTTAATTAATCATTAATTTGTAGTAATTTTATTATTTTTAATTGTTTGTCCCTACTGATACCATAAAATCGGGTTCCGCTGAGTCACAGGGTATAAAGTATACATAAGAGCAAAAGAGAGAGAGACAATCAATAGACGGACCAATAGGGAACTGTCTTTCGATCGCGTGATCGTTGTCTCCCCACGCAGAAAGCTCTGATTGCTCGGCCATTTCGTCCGTGACTCTGAGCAAGGCAGCGTCTGTGTACTGTGGTTCTGCTGGGTAATATTTTATTATTATTATGTAGCAAACGTGACTAGAATGGCCTTGATGTGTTTGGATTAGCAACATTAGAGATATTTTTTGCGAAAAAATAATATAACCGTTATTTTTCTCCTGAGTCACAATTCCTTTAAGTCACATAAAACGTGACCAAACAGAAAATATGCCGTGAGCCAGGAGACTTTTCTTAGCTTTTTTATGTAATTATTGTATATAAGTCATAATGTTGGTACATGGCATAAAAGTTGAATTTTACTTTGAAATGGGCTTATATTGAAGTAAAAAAAAACCGGCCAAGCGCAAGTTCAGTACATTATCTATAAAAACGGCAAAAACTTACGTTTATTGTATGGGAGCCCCCTTAAATATTCATTTTATTCTACTTTTAGTATTTGTTGTTATAGCGGCAATAGAAATACATCATCTGTGAAAATTTCAACTGTCTTACTATCATGTTTCATGAGATACACCCTGGTGACTGACGGACGGACGGACGGACAGCGGAGCCTTAGTAATAGGGTCCCGTTTTACCCTTTTGGGTACGGAACCTTAAAAATCACCTGTTAAACGAAATTTACTTTAAAAATATAAGAAGGCCCGTTTCTCGCTGTAGATGGCCTCGATGACGAGATGTTTCAGGTCTGGGTAATATTGTTTATGAGCATCACTCTTGGATCGCTTGTATTTTGAATGTGCTTCATTCCTGAGACGCATCATGAGCCTGACATTACTCGTAAGCCATGGTTTGTGGGCCTCCTTTACCACTATCGTCGTTACAGGCGCGTGTTTGTCAAAAAGTCCGAGTAAAAGTTCGTTAAATCGTCGAACCATGTCGTTTACGTCGTCGAACACAAGAATTTGGTCCCAGTCTATGGCGTCAAGGTCGTCGTTGAAGTCACTCAAGGTAATGTCTTTAAGAGGTCGGTAAGTAATTCGCTTTGGCATTGGCTTTCGTTTTTTTATGTCAAATTCGACTGTAATGAATGCATGTCGACCTAGATCTGGAATATGCTTCACGTCTACAGTCACAACACGAGCGTCGGTGCAAACCAGGTCTATGGTCGTCTCGCTGTGTTCTGTGAAATGTGTCGGGTCGCTTACATGTTGAGTCAAGTTAACTGTCGTCAAAAATTGTGTCAAACATTTAAATTTAGTGTCATTTTTATCCGAATAATTTATATTAAAGTCACCAAGTAAAATCAAGCGGTCGTAGTTAATGAACGAAGTAATTGAGTCAGTAATAGCGTCAAAAAAAGTCTCAACGTTAAGCCACGGAGGACGGTAAGCGGTACCAATAATTAAATCTTTACTATTTACATTTATTTTTAGCCACATTTGTTCTACGAGGGCAGCGGGGGGGTGCGGCAGGGTGCGGGCGGTGAGGCCCCGGCGCAGGTAGAATCCCACGCCGCCTCCCCGTCCAGCGCGGACGTCGGCTGGCCGAGCGATATGACGCAGTCGTTAGTTAGCCACCACGGGGGCCCGTCCTTCCTCGCCAGCGCGCAGCCAGGTCTCGTTTATGGCCACAATGTCCGCGTCAGTCTCCGTCATTGTCGCAATCAACTCATCGTGTCCCGTACCAAGAGATCCAGCATTAAATAAACCAACTTTGAAGTTTTTAAAACGAGGCATCACAAGTACAAGCATAAACAACGTTAAAATTATAAACGGCCAGCTGTATACAAGTAAGTATTATGCACATACATAAACATAAAGTGATAATTATTATAATATGGCGAGTAAATTATAGATAGAAGAAGTTGTATAACTGTAGTATTAAAAAATTAAAGCGGATATCGATATATGGATATATAAATACATGAAAAAACAAAATACATAAAATATTTAGTATACTTATTATTGTTATGTTCCAGGCGAGATCAAAAGTCGGCAAAAGGATTATTCTTTTCACTCCCGCGAAGACAAACCAAAACAAAAACAATTCAAACAGGAAGGCCATTAAACTACGGTGAGCACACGTTAAATTTTGCCTTACGCGAAACACAACAATACATAAAAACAATAACAACAAATACATTTTTTCTAGGACTTCACAAAACAGGATAGAATAACAACTAGGGCTGAATTTGAGCTGCATCGACGGGCCTAAAAATATCCAAATCGGACAAACGGCGCAAGCGGTGGCTCGGCTGGCCGTCAGCCCGGCGGGCAAAGATCCTGCCATCCCGGGTCCACACGTAGCGCCAGGCGGCGGCGCGCGCGGCTTCGCGGGCCCGCTGGAACAGCTGCCGGTTGGCGCTCGTCAGCCGCTCGTTCACAAAGAACCTTTGCGGTGCGGCGGCCAGGCCCAGGTCCGCGGTAGTGGCGCCGCGGCGCACGCGCGCGCCCTTCAACAGCTCGTCGTGGACGGCTCGGCGCGCCAGGCGCAGCACCAGGGGCCGCGGCCGGCCCGCCTCGCGTGTCCGGCCCACTCGGTGCACGGACACGATGTCGCGCACGTCCAGCTCCACCCCCAGTTTCGCGCAGATACGCGTCGCCAAGCCGGCGGGGCTTTCGCCGGGCTCCTCCGGCACGTTAGACACTTGCACGTCATTCGACAGGAGCTCCTGGTCTCACTCGTGCAGTTCGATTTGGAGGACGGCGATGGCTTCCTCCAGTACCCTGGTGGCCGTCGAAACGGTACCCTGCGCGACCGCTTTCTCCACGGCGTCGACGCGGCTCTCCAGAGACTCCACCTTGGCGCTAAAGTCAGCCATACGTGCCCCGGCGTCCCAGAAGTCCTGACGGAAATCCTTGAGCTCCTGTCTTACGGCTTGGAGCTCCTCCCTGAAGAGCTGAATCTCAGAGCCGAGTGTCAGCTGCCCTATATTTTGTCCGGCGGGGGACGCAAACGAAACTAGCTCTATGGTCGCGGGCGTCGTCGCCGGCGTAACGGGCTGAGCGTCAGCGGGACTGGATGCGACGGGTCGAGCAGCAGTGGGCTGTGTAGCCAGGGGCTTGGCTGGACTGGACTGGCCAATCAAGCCCCTCCCCGGCGTGTCGGCTTGGGTGTTTCGCGGCACACATCTCTTGCACGTCGGACATCTCCAGTCGTAGGGCACGGCTGCCCCGACCGGGACCCCCACGCAGGCACAGTGATAAACGCTGCCGCATTTAGTGCACACCACAGTACCCGTACGTTTCGTGGGCTTTAAACAGGTCGAGCACTTATTTGTTGCAGACATTATTGATGTTGTTGTTCTTTTTTTTTGTGTGGGTACTTTATAACTACGGTCGTCGTCACTTTTATGTTAACAGCTGTTTTAATTTTATTCACTGAACTAAATTACTCGCGAGCAATAAATGTTGAGATTTAAACCACTCCTGATAAATTTAATACACTATCACAGCCAGGGAAGCAGTTATTTTATTTAAATTAACAGGCAATGAACGTTGGTGTGTACGCTGTACAACGTCCGTGACGTCACGTCCGTGACGATTGACCACCTGGACCAGAATATTTGCCACAATATTAAAACTGCTGAAGAAATTGAAGAATTATAAAGTCAACACGCTATTCTCACACAAGTAACTGAAGAAAAAGAAAATATTTATGAAGACTATACCATCTATCCACTGCATGAAAAGAAACAAAACAGTACAGCTACAGCTTTGTACCAAGTGATCAAAAGTTGTTTAGTATTGCTAAATATCATGTAAATTGGAACGCAGTCAAATGTTTTGTCTCTTTCTAAAAAGCTCTATCCCGCTCTCTTCCCATCAACATGGCGGCTCAGCCGGTGTCGCTTTGCAATTAAAAACAATGTAAAACTGAAATAAACAGTGACGTCATAAAATGCAGTGAGTTTTCTTTATAGCCAGTGCCTAGAACCTATAATCTACGACATAAATTTGGTGCATCGAGAATAAGAGAAGCATAACGCCATAACTGCCGCCGACGGCAATTACACAACGCCATTTGCAGTTTCTTACAACAGCGTAAAAAAAAAAGGGAAGAGCACCAACATCATCAAAAAATGTATATTAAAAAAGCAAGCATTAAGAGCACATCAAGAGCACATCAAGAGCGCGATCACCATTTATAAAATCAAGCGTACATTTTGGTTAAAGTTTTATACAAATTACAACGCGAGCAAAGCATCTCGAACACGAACCAACACACGTGGAATTTCACAAGTTAACCTCAAGTTTACCTAATCATATTTTTTATAATAACGACCTTATAACTAATAGGTGCTCATCATGTCTGAGGAACTCTCGACGCTTATAAACAAGCAAAAAGCCATTAAAGGAAAACTAACAAGTCTTATAAATTTCGTAAACGGTTTCGATCAAGAGATAGATGATATATGCGAAATGAAGGTAAGATCAAGAATTAACAGTAATTATGGAAAAAATCGAAAATATACAAACTGATATTGAACAATTCGAAAAAACACCAAGCTTGACACATGAGGAAGAAAGGAGTAACATGGAGAGCAAATATTACTGTATTAAAGGATTAATGGACAAATTACTACAAGAGGCAACAGGGAACTTTTCACAACAGATGAATAGTACTATGCAAAACATACAAGAATGTACTATTTCTAAACCTCGGATCAAACTACCAAAACTAGAATTGCCAACGTTCGACAGAAATTTAAAGGACTGGCCTACATTCAAAAACCTTTTTATGTGCTCAGTCAATAGTACCAGCATACCAGTGCTTCAGAAATTTCAATACCTAAAGACATGGTTAAGGGGGGAGGCAGCAGGGAGACAAGTATCCTTAATGATTTCAGAAGATAACTACACAAAGGCATTAACGATACTTACAACAAGGTATGAAAACCAGACAATTGTTGTTAACCACCATCTAAAAAACTTCATTAATTGTAGCACAATTACAAAACATAATTTAAAAGATTATTAAATAACATTACAGCAGAGCCTAGATTCTCTTAAATCATTGAATGTACCAGTGGATGCATGGGACTTTATAATAATCTATCTCATCACCCAAAAACTTGACAACTCCATTAGAGGAGCGTGGGAAATAAATAGGAAAGTTACTACAATACCAACTCTTAGCGAACTACTAGATTTTTTAAATTTGAGAGTTACAGCTTATGAACTTATGAGTGAAAGAGGATCCGAAAAATCTCAGCAATCATTTAGAGTACACTATAAAGAAGCACATGTATCTACCAGCTCAGCCACTGTTGCATCCAATGTGCAATGCGATATGTGTAAAGGTCAACATTATTTATATAAATGCCCTAATTACTTAGAATTAGCAGTTGAAAACGGATTGACTTCATAAAGTCACAAAGCTTATGCTACAATTGTTTACAGCCTTATAACAATAAGCACAGGTGCTCTAAAAGGAAATGCTTTACTTGCAACGGTAGACATCACACGGTCATACATCACAAACCTATCTCATCACAATCAAACATAAACATACCACAGTCCTTCACTAAACAAAACACACAACATCAACAGAACACACAAACAGACATACAAGAACCTACTACATCAACAGTGTTATTTTCTAATGCACCAAGTAATCACATATTACTATCCACAGCAATGGTGAAGTTCAAGGACTCGGCCGGCTGCTAGCACACAGCGCGGGCACTCTTGGATTCGGGTAGTGAAGTCAATATTGTTGCCCACAGGCTGGCTAGCTCGCTCAACTGTAAGTTTTTTCATAATACTCATATCATACAAGGAGTTGGGAATTCATCCAAGCAAACGCAGCTGTGTATAAACACAAACATAAAATCAAGCTATTCTGATAACAATGCAAATTTGAATTTTATAGTAATGGACAAAATTACAGTTCCTTTACCACATAGCTACATAGATACAACAACTTGGAACATTCCATCCAAGCAACTAAAATGCCTAGCAGATCCAACCTTTCACATGCCTGCAGACATTGACATGCTCATTGAAGCAGAAATCTTCTATTCACTGTTATTATCTGCGGGCCAATAGAGAATGTCAGCCGGTTTAGATTTTTGGCTTACCGTATTCTTCATTAAAAACAATAAATAGCTGTAAAAAAATCATTTCGATACGTCAAATAGTTTTCGAGATATTGAATTTTAAACTTCGTATGCGGCGCTCGAAACTCGGCGGCTAGCGCTCACGGATGATGACGTCATCGTTTAACAGCGGTACGCGCTCTTATATGAACGAGTAAGTTTACAGGGCTATATATTTTTAACCGTAATAAGTCGCTGCCCTAATTAAATAGTAAGACATCTTGACCGGGGTATGTTTTGAGTTATTCACATTTTTAGTTTGTACTGTACTAATTGAATTGGAAATTGAAATTGTAATAACAATATGAAAACTTAGTTACATGCATTTTGTAGTTCTACATACTGTTATTATGTAAAAATGTTTTGATTGATAATTTTAAGGTTTTTAGTAACAAGATAACCGTATGTTGCCCTTAAATTTTACATCGTATGTTTTAATGATTTAAAAGTTGTCTCTTATTTTTGATTTACTATAAATACAAATTTGTAGCACGCATAATTGTTAATTATTTTTTCTTTGACATAAAAATGCTAAGGCTTAGTGTAACGAAGCTCGAAAAATTATGAAAAACAACAAGACATGGACATAATTTTAAGATATCTCAGTATTACACCACAGTGATATTTGAAAATGGACGTTGTACGACAAAACCCGCGAAAATGCTTTGCATAGAACCATGGAAAAGTAATTTAAAACTTGTTTTAGTGTAATATTATTTATTAATGACTATAACATTTATTTGGCACAGATCAGTGAGAATCATAATAATCATAAATTAGTCAAATTCCACTAAGGAAAATAAAAATAAAAATAGTGATATTTTAGTTGATTGTTAGAATTTTTTATTGATTTTATTCACTATTTTCAGTTTCATTTACCCCATTATTTGTTATAAGACTTTCAAAAAAGGTGTGATGACATTTTGGTATCAAATTCGCTGTACATAAAGAAATCAAATCTTTCTTTTTGTGATTTGATATGGCTGGTGGCTGAGAGTAGGCTTTTTCCAGGGTTATATTTTCTGGAATGCGGCCCCTTTGTTTCCTTCTTGTATTCACAATGGCAAAATCATCTTCTGCAAATGATGAACTGTAGCCAAATATGTACGGATCACTTTTTTTTACCTGGATACGTTTGATGTCACCCCACACAATTTTTTTTCCATTTTCGTCGATGTTAAAGTTTTTTCCGATTAGAGATACTTTTTTCCAGTCATAAATCTGATCATAAGACATTTCGTGCACAGTATAAGGATTTCCAGATTTCTTAGCCGACTTCAATACCATATGACAATAAAATATTTGAATTTGAATTTGAATTTGAATTGCCATTTGAGCAGGTGTGAATATTGGACCACTTCTTAACAATCTTCTCCTTTCTCTCTCTATCACTGAGTGAATATTGTCTGCATAATTCTGTGTATGACCTGTTATCAAGAAGTTGTGGGTGATATCAATAGGCAGAGTTTTCACTGCGCACATGTACATAGAGAGAATGAATTTATTTTTATTCTGACCTCCACAATTGTCACTGTAAAAGATAACTTCGGATTTGGGGCCCAATTTCTCTAATAACAAATAAACACACGAGCCTATTTCGTTGGCCACTCTTTTAGCATTACCTTCATGCCAAGCGTAACAAATGCCATTTTTACTATCACAATCACAAACAGTAAAATTAATGAAATTTAATTTAGACTTATAGAAGAACGTCGACACTTCTCCTTGAGGCAAGGGAACGACAGCTTGCAAATCATAATCAAAAATGGAAATACTGCCGTTGGATTTTTTTGCTTTGTCAACATCTCTTGTTTTCATGATTCTGGATAAATTTTTCTCTGCTATATGCTTATCATAATTATCTTGAAGATCACGTTTTTCCTCTAGTGAAGCATTTTTGAATGATTCGCATTTAGAACACTGATCTTTTTTAGGTTTAAAAAAACCTATGTTAAATTCAGTATTAAAAATTTGTGTATACATAGAATTTTTCACAGCTTCTAATCCTTTGTCTCTACAATATTCTACATACAGCCTGTACATTGTAGAAATTGTAAGGTCCCCTTCCAAAAACTCTCGTTTAGTATCAGCTCTGCAATAATGAGACTCGATACGCGGAAAACTATTTATATGGTCTCGGACTGACTGCTTTTCAGCATTTGGAAGAGATTTATGGTTTGAATGCTTACCTCGACATTCATTTTCAGTGAAACCTTCAGTATTTGTCATGTTTTGAACCGTAGTAATTGCGCTATTGGTGATGTCAAGTGTATTTAAAAAAAATAAAATACACACTCGTTTTTTTAAATTACCGAGGTACGCGTAGTTTAATTTTCTGGTAGCTTCTTCTCGCCTGTATTTTCGGGGAGTTGTCATCACCATGCATTTGCTTATAAAATCACGCTGGCGGGTACGATCGCTCATTTTATAAAAATTATCAAATATCTTCTGTCTCTCTTCTTCAGTAAAATTTTCGCTGCATTTCAATTTACATTTCTGACCACAGCTTATCCCCATTTTCTTAGCTCTCTTTTCACGTCCAGATGCTGTCACATAAGCTTGACCAGAATTAACTAAAAGCTTCTTCTTGTTTTTTGCCCAGTTTTGCTCATTACGAAGTCTTTTCCGGGATCGCCGCTCATCGTTATTGTCATCTGGTATCGAATTTTGAGGATGCACCGACGTCGAAACATCTGAATCAGTCGAAGATTCGACCTGAGCAGGGCTTGGTAGATAATCATCATCGGTGTCTGACCACTAAAATCACCGGTCGGGCTCTGCAATACAATACGTAATAATTAAGTAATATAACTTTTTTTAAATAATATTATAGATAATTACTAGGCGATAATCGTACTAATACAATTTAGGCACTTGCTCATGGTGACATTTTTACACGCAGGCGACGCACGTTTAGTATTGCTGTCACATTTACATTACACACTGCCTTTAACAATAAATACCTAGTGATAAGTATATGAAACGCATGTTTCCTGCGCATTAAAATGTCGCCGCTTTGGTAACTTGTCGTTATGGGGCCACCGGTCTAAATACTTACGTACCTACAAATTCAATCAATTAGAATAGCTGATTAACAATACACTACTTACATTTATTTGCTCTCCAGCGGTATAATGATTTTCAGAAAAATCCATATTTTGCAAGTTATAATGAGGCGGAAAATTTTCTCTTTCGTCTTCTGGTTCTAAAAGTTCCGCAATCTGAATAAAAATATACATTATTACATAAAATACATACATTCCCAGAGTGGGGCAGGCAGTGCTACAGAATTAGCAACAACTCTAAAAAACTTGTTGATAATTCTGTAGCCACATTTTGCACAATCAAGCTAAGATATGTTTACCAGTAACGTGTATTTTGTAACAGGTTGCAAGCCCATCGCCTAACAAGTACTACGACATGGAGTGGCACTATTCTACCCCGGCAATCACACGGGGTGTTATTATTATATATTAAAAATATAATAATAACAGCATGTTATTGTTAAGACATCTTAAAATGTCCTAGTGTTTCAATGAAATATTGTAATAACTTTCATTTCTATACTCGGATATCTTAAAATATCTCACTTTTAAAAGGTGGGATATTTTGAGATATTTTCGTTGTAGTCTCATTTATAATATATATATATATTATGTATGCACGTATTTGGTTCACTTACTCCTCTATCTTCTTGCACATACACATCATTTACTTTGGTCGGTAAAGTTGGCGGAACCATAGGAGGTAGCAGTTCTTCAATTACCTAAAATACAATAAATTTGACATAGTTATCAAACGAGCTCAAGTTAGACGAAGTTTCGTCTCATTTCTCGCTTAAAACTTACACACTCTTTTTTTTTGTTGGTGTTTAAAACCAAGCAAAGTTGCTCGAGCACCTATACCTACCTTTACCTAACCTTACCGACCTAACTTTGAAATACCTATTTTGGTCACTTAATTATTATAAATATTTACCTGCATGTTGTCATTCGTGACCGTTCCATTTACTGTCCGTTCTTGTATAAACTCTTGATTGTCTATAGGTATAATTGATGGTGCCGCGGCCGGCGGAGGTATCAGCGATTTTCGAAAAACCTAAATTACCATAATAACTATTATACAATGACATGTAACACAATATTTACAATTAACACCAAGTAAATAATGAAGCACTTAATAATAAACAACACGTTGAACTTTTAAACTAGGTAGGTACTCGTACTTTGTATGAATCCAAACCGTTAAAAACTTACCTCTCGAGTTTCATCCTGTTTAAAACTTCTGGCTAATTGAACTAATAACTTTCCACGTTTCATTGTGTAAAATAGTAACGATTCACAATCATTTTAAATCTAATTTTGTTATTTTCACTAATATTTTTAATTTTTTTACGCAACAAATCCCGCACGCGATATCCTTCCTTCAATACTGCGGGGTGCGAGTCGCGGGGGGAGTGCGCTGCTCGGTAGACAACCGTACCGTACGAACATCAGTGTGCCGCAAGCGCCGTGAAATGCGGCCGTTTACAACGAATTTAACGTGGGGTATTTTAAGATATCCGAGTATAGAAATTAAATTGATATCGATATTTGAGTGAAACACTGGGACATTTTAAAATGTCTTAACAAAGACATGTTGTTATTATTTTTATTGTAAAGACATACAAAGACATTTTAAAATATCTTTGTATGGAAATAAAGGCACGCAAAACTCTTCCTGGCCCATCAGATATCTTAGGATGTCAGAGTCTTGAACTAGCGCTCGTGTAAAATATGCTTAAATGTTTTAATAAGATATTTAATTTCAAGCGCTTTAGGTTGCGATTTCTCCTTATCCGATTTTTGCCACAGATAGAGCAGCTAAATGCTTACCTAAATCAAGACATATCTCAATTTAGTTTTTTTTTAAGATATCCTACTATTGAATTGGGGCAGCGAAGTAGCCAGTTGAAATTTTCACAGAATATGTGTTATTATAATATCTATCGTTTAAAATTATAAAATGAACAATAAATTAAATCCCAAGAGGGGTCCCCATACAAGAAACATGAAATAAAATCTTTTTTTTAGCAATTTTATACGGATTGTATTTTTATAATGGCTTCTTATTTTGATGCTATTTTAAGCTAAAATTGTGGTCTCATTTTCATTGTTTACGACTAAATAGCAATCTTAAGTAAAACTTCTACAAATATGTGACAAAACTTATTATCAACACGATGGTTTAGGCGGTCACCCATCCTGTTTTAGACTACGCTTGTAGTTGCTTAACTTTGTAAGTCGTAATAGGTACTCGTAATTATTTTTACGAATTCGTTTTGATGTTACTATGGTAGTTATGGTTATCTATTGTTTTGTATTACATACAGTTTAACTAAACAAACTGTCTGTCACTGACTGGCTTTTCTGTTTGTAATGTTTGTCGAATAAGTTGGTAAAATAATATTAAGTAGAAAAATAATCAAGCACTTTTAATTTTGGGTTCACCGTTTTTTACATGAAAATACCAAAAAAGTATGTTGATAGCCAAGGTGAAACATGCCAAAAATTAAAAACTAAGTGCGAGACGCGGGATGCAGGCGGCAGAGCCCGCAGCGGTAGGTACCTACCGTCGAGTACAAAAGGTATACATTTGTGGCCCGGCCCTTATTTCAATGGAATAAGGTGAAAAAGTGTATACATATCTTTGTACTCGACTGTACTGTTCAATAATTATGATTCACTCAGTTCGCTACGCGGGCGCGGTCGCGTACAGCGTACCCGTAGTTTTAAGGAATCTTACTCGTTTAAAATGTCGGAGCCGCGGAAGTCAAGATTGTCCTCTATTGTATCAAAGTGTATAAACGGGCGTTGCTCCCACAAAAAAAAACGAATACACACACTACCTTGCATACCTACACGAACTAACACGGTAATAAATAAATGTAATAATACTCAAAACCAGTTCAACACTACCTACTTGCTACTACCATTGAGATAAATAGACTAGAGAAGCAAACCTCATTATCAAGCGGTAAAAAAAGTATGACCACTTCTTAGCCGCGACGACGTAGCTTTGAAACCACTACACATTTTAAAATAAACACATAGTAAAAATATATCGGTCTCACTTACACAAGTTGCAAGAACAATGATGTCACTGACATTAGATAAGGACAGACACAAAAATATGCCATGGTAGGTTGGTGTTGCCGACCATATGAAAATTTGCCCAATATAACAAATAAATAGGGATTTTTTAAAATAATACTTACTTTGTAATTAATTAATGCATGAAATTATTTTAAATGCGTATTTCTTATTAGATTACTAGAAATAAGCAAAGGTAATAAAATAAGTACGTCATTTTTTGTTTCAATGTTTTTTATTACCTATATTTAGGTATAATATTATAAGATTATTACTATGTACAAAGGATAAAATTTGTTTGCATGTATAGTGAATGGAAGATATAAAGTCAATCCTGACATCTGTCATCGCACTACAATTTATAATCGTCATGGACTTATTAGAGAAACAAGTCCATGGATATCACACGCGAGGACAATTATTCGGTTAAAGAGATTTACTCTGGTGGACTAAACAGAAGCACATGGGGTTAGCTCCACGCGCTTCTGTCAAGTCCTTTGAGGTTATTGTAATTTGTAGGTACTGGAAGGACAGCTGTCAGGATTACCTGCTTATCTGCGTTTTACTATCAGTGGCTTGTTTTGTAAAGCTACAAATTACAATTTACAGGTAACAAGTTTCCATTTGACACAACTTCGACCAATGACGACCAGAGGCCCGTTTCACGAAGCTACAAGTTACAAATTACAAGCGGAAGTCTCTTTCTAACTCCTTTTGCTAGAAGGAGAGTTCCGCTTGTAATTTGTAACTTGTAGCTTCGTGAAACGGGCCACAGCCATTTGAGCAGTGTTGCCAGTTTAGACCTGTAAAATTGTAACTTGTAGCTTTATAAAACGTGCCCCAGGATATGCAGGCCTGTGCAGTGCAGTCTTAATTTGTCTTTATCCTTGAAGTGCTTAGAACATAATAATATTACATTTGATTAAGTAGGCAGCCAGTCGGTCTCTTTTCTCAACAATCGAATGATTTCCACCGACTTCTTTTGACGTAGGAAGGATGGATAAGGATGTAGCCTTAGGCACCCTGAAAATGTATCAATATAAAATAGGTAACTAAATGAAAATACTAGATTCTTCTATTATCATTAATCTGTATTTTTTATTAAATCTACTTCCAATATATTAGAACTCAAACAAAATTTAAAGCCTCCCGTCAATGTGGGAAAACCAAAACGATATTTTAATGGCAACACTGCGCCTAAATTGCAATATTTGGTATTTTAAATCGATTTCTGGGTTTTTTATGTTAATTTGAATACATAAACAATTAACTAACGTGTGGAAAGTAATTCCGCTGGATTTGTTATCTTTTTGTGATCTCGAATTACATTCCTTCACTACGCATTTTCCCATTTCGTAGCTCGGTGCAACTCTGTCGGCATCCCAATGAGCACTGAGTTGACGTTTGCTGACATATGGCTGTGGCCTTATGTGAAGTGGCAACGCTTTGTTGCGGTAATTGCTAATCTAGTGTAACATATATATCAATGGCTACTACCTACAGTTGGCGTGGCGGCCGCTAATGCCTAGACCTAACGAAGCGAGAGTGTTGTAGGTATGTAGGTACCTATCTAATTGCGAGTGAGCGACTTGGTAGCGCCCGCGCGCGAAATTTGAAATCAATGTAATGAATACACGAAGTATCAGAACTACTACTAGGTCAATCAAAAATTCATGTTTTATAGTTCGTTCTTTTATATGGTAGCGATATTAATTACCCTACCTACCTACCACCGCCTACCACCAAAGTTAAGCAACCACCGCTTACCTAAACATCGTGTTGATTTAAACTAGGTACTTTTAAACATATTTGCAAGAGATTGACTACAGTTTACTAGTTTGGTCGTAAACTATACATGTTCGTATAGAGTTGAGATTATATTTAAGCACCGACTCCGAAATAAAAAGCTAACATACAAATACAACCCGTACTTCGTCTTCCAAAGTTAAGCAACTACACGCGTAGTCTAAAACAGGATGGGTGACCGCCTAAACCATCGTGTTGATAAAATCAGTTTTGTCACATATTTGTAGAAGTTTTACTTAAGATTGCTATTTAGTCGTAAACAATGAAAATTAGACTAAAATTTAAGCTTAAAATAGCATCAAAATAAGAAGCCATTATAAAAATAAAATCCGTATAAAAATGCTAAAGAAAAAGATTTTTTTTCATGTTTCTTGTATGGGGACCCCTCTTGGGATTTGATTTATTGTTCATTTTATAATTTTAAACGATAGATTTTATAATAACACGTATTCTGTGAAAATTTCAACTGGCTACTTATTACGGTTAAAAATATATAGCCCTGTAAACCTACTCTTTCATATAACGGCGCGTACCGCTGTTAAACGATGACGTCACTCCAGCAAGATGGCCCCCACGCGCTTTAATATTATTGACCCAAATTTCAAACGTTTGTAGAATCAAAACTACTGGGTCTATTTGAATGAAATAAAAAGTAGTATGTTTGTTTATTTATAAACATTACTGTTACAAAGTTTCAAGCGATTTGGCGTACCTACTGACATTCTTATGCGTGACACCTTTTTATCGAGTGAATATGTCAATTTTTTTAACTAAATCGTCTATTTTATCAAAATCCCTAATATGGTTGGCAATGTCGATAAAGTTATTGCGCCGATATAACGACGAAAATTGTGTTTAAGCCCAGTGTGACAAGAATCACGCGAGATTACTACAATTTTGCAAAAAAGTTGCTACCTAGTGTCACGAAATCAATCTATTTTTGTACATGTTGGATGTTGAGTGGCGGACTTTATATAATGCTTCTGAAATGAGTTGTTATCAAGCAGTCAATGAAAGGAGTGGACTAGGCATACTCTTTAAAATATACAGGTTATCTTGACAACTCGATTCGAGTTCTAGGATCTGTGGTCCGAACTGATCGGAAATTCGAATGTTTATTTTTGCAAGAACTACGATTGTTAGTTTTACGAATTTATATAAAGAAACGAATTGATGCTCTGGAGATGTGGTGTTGGAGGAGAATGCTCGATATATCGTGGTTGGAATTCCGAACAAATGAGTCCATTCTTCGAGAGCTAGACAAGCAGAGACTATCAAACATAGTAAAAGCTCGTATCCTCACTTTCTTTGGACACGTATCGCGGCGCGGATGCGAATCTATCGAACGCCTGGTAGTGTGGTAGTGCAAGGCACGGTCGAGGGCATCAGACCACGCGGAAGATAGCCGATGAGGTGGAGGAACCAAATAAAAACCGCCGTCGCCGGTCCTCTACACGAATATACCAGGAGGGCGGCAGTTCGCGAAAAATGGCGTCGCATTATGAAGCAGGCCACAAAATCAACGTGACGACCACGACCAATCTGACAGGAGTGTTACGCCAAAGAAGAAGATAAAGAAACCTCCATAAAGAAAGAAAATTTCAAGAGAAAGTTGACACCATCAACAATAAATCAAAAAATAAATGTGTAAGTTTAATATAGTGAACTAATATGAGCTTTTTCTAGTCGATTTCTTTATTATTGTTACTCTATAAAAATCTTGTTGTGTTACAGTTGCTGTACAGCAATGCAAAACAAGCTTTGAATACATGGTAAGCCGCCCCCATTTGCCAATGGTGAATTTAGTGGGCCACTCGGGTTCACAGAAACAAAAGAGGCAAAATCTCCCTTCTATTTTACGAGACTTTTGAGCTAGACAAATCTATGGCAGCTTGGAAAGCCGTAAGTACCTATTTAATTTGTTTCACACTCATTCACACCGGGTAAGTTTGAATACTTAGGTAACAGTTACCTATCGGCCTTTAAAATAATACTAAGATAAATACATATAACATTCCTTTTGTGATAAAGCATGTAGCGGAAATAAAATTACCTGGTGTGACTGTATACATTTACTCAATAATACATTGATATATATGTTACACTAGATTAGCAATTACCGCAACAAAGCGTTGCCACTTCACATAAGGCCACAGCCATATGTCAGCAAACGTCAACTCAGTGCTCATTGGGATGCCGACAGAGTTGCACCGAGCTACGAAATGGGAAAATGCGTAGTGAAAGAATGTAATTCGAGATCACAAAAAGATAACAAATCCAGCGGAATTACTTTCCACACGTTAGTTGATTGTTTATGTATTCAAATTAACATAAAAAACCCAGAAATCGATTTAAAATACCAAATATTGCAATTTAGGGTGCAGTGTTGCCATTAAAATATCGTTTTGGTTTTCCCACATTGACGGGAGGCTTTAAATTTTGTTTGAGTTCTAATATATTGGAAGTAGATTTAATAAAAAATACAGATTAATGATAATAGAAGAATCTAGTATTTTCATTTAGTTACCTATTTTATATTGATACATTTTCAGGGTGCCTAAGGCTACATCCTTATCCATCCTTCCTACGTCAAAAGAAGTCGGTGGAAATCATTCGATTGTTGAGAAAAGAGACCGACTGGCTGCCTACTAAATCAACTGTAATATTATTATGTAAGCACTTCAGGGATAAAGACAAATTAAGACTGCACTGCACAGGCCTGCATATCCTGGGGCACGTTTTATAAAGCTACAAGTTACAATTTTACAGGTCTAAACTGGGAACACTGCTCAAATGGCTGTGGCCCGTTTCACGAAGCTACAAGTTACAAATTACAAGCGGAACTTTCTTTCTAGCAAAAGGAGTTAGAAAGAGACTTTCGCTTGTAATTTGTAACTTGTAGCTTCGTGAAACGGGCCTCTGGTCGTCATTGGTCGAGGTTGTGTCAAATGGAAACTTGTAACCTGTAAATTGAAATTTGTAGCTTTATAAAACAAGCCACTGATAGTAAAAGGCAGATAAGCAGGTAATCCTGACAGCTGTCCTTATAGTACAAATTACAATAACCTCAAAGGACTTGACAGAAGCGCGTGGAGCTAACCCCATGTGCTTCTGTTTAGTCCACCAGAGTAAATCTCTTTAACCGAATAATTGTCCTCGCGTGTGATATCCATGGACTTGTTTCTCTAATAAGTCCATGACGATTATAAATTGTAGTGCGATGACAGATGTCAGGATCGACTTTATATCTTCCATTCACTATACATGCAAACAAATTTTATCCTTTGTACATAGTAATAATCTTATAATATTATACATATACGTAATAAAAAACATTGAAACAAAAAATTAGTACTTATTTTATTACCTTTGCCTATTTCTAGTAATCTAATAAGAAATACGCATTTAAAATAATTTCATGCATTAATTAATTACAAAGTACCTAAGTATTATTTTAAAAAATCCCTATTTATTTGTTATATTGGGCAAATTTTCATATGGTCGGCAACACCAACCTATTATGGCATATTTTTGTGTCTGTCCTTATCTAATGTCAGTGACATCATTGTTCTTGCAACTTTTGTAAGTGAGACCGATATATTTTTACTATGTGTTTATTTTAAAATGTGTAGTGGTTTCAAAGCTACGTCGTCGCGGCTAAGAAGTGGTCATACTTTTTTTACCGCTTGATAATGAGGTTTGCTTCTCTAGTCCATTTATCTCAATGCAATAATAGATCTATAATAAACCGCTGAACCGATTAAACCTAGTATGTAGGTAGCTTGAGCTCAGGCTAATTTTTCATCCAAGAAAGAATCAGATTACCTGCACTATTTTGTAATACATTGTAACGTGTTCGTCACGTTTACATGCGTCTTCTTGCTTTAAGACCTGAAAACATTAAAATATTTCACCTAATTCCGTATTTTGGTTTCTTTGACAGCTTTTGTTGTGACAGCTCGTCATGGCACAGATTAAACAAGGTAACGTTTCAATCCGTTTGAGGTTTGATCGATGTATTTTCGATTATTTTTTACAGATCTTCTCACCTCGCTGTATGTAGGTCACCTGCCTAGGTCTGACGTCTTGTTCCGTTTCGAATGAAAAAAAAAAAAACCGATAGAATAACCTGGTATCATTCATCCAGGTAGCGGATTTCCGTTTCGTTAGCTTCTTACTCTCCGTCTTTGCCAGCAATTAGCTCGGCTTATTTTTTCATCAAACGAAATCGTTTGAATTTAAAAGGATGTGAATCCATCCTTGGGTGCAATTCCCTCCCAATTTAATAGCTGCTGTTGTGTTTGCTGTTATTTTGGTAAGTTTCGTCGTTTTTTCAACATTTAATGGTTTTCATATTTGCTCGCTATTTGCGGCTGGTTACTTTAACAATTCGTTTTTTCAATGTTAGATCTCTTCTTTCAAGGTGACTCCCAGACACAATGATGAGCTACTGATTTTTTAAAAGAGAAAAGGCCGGCGAGCCTTCTTCATAATGCGTCGGGATTTTTCAAGGAAAAAGCGGTAAGTTTCCCTTTGTGTTTTGGTTTTGCTCTGGTGGTGATAGGTCTAGACTAATCTAGAAACAAAGTCTAAGCCTACCTTTTGTTTCTTTCACAGCTCTCTGAGCGCTTTTTCCACGCGGTTCTCCACGTACCCGCTTTGATAGCGTCTACCACACCATTCGGCTTCTCCGAGGGTTACGTTTCTTCTCTTCGTTCACGTGCCGCCATTTTTTGGCTGGATTCTTCAATTCCAAGATGTGTTTAGATTTTTAACTGCCCAATTTAATTTCTTAGCCTCTTTCTTAGAGAGCTTTAGGATGTGTTATTTTACTTAAACTCTTTTATTTGGCTGGATTATCTCCGGATGCTCATGGGAGGATTTACTTTACCATCTACGCTTTGCATTCTTGCTTTAGAGCTTGATTTAACTATGGCACCTTTTCCTTTTCCCATGAGGCTTTGGTGGTAGTTTCAGATCAATGATTTACTTAATAACTTTACCTAGGACCTTCTAGTGTTTTCAGAGGCCTATATTTTCATATTGTAGCTTCCAAATTTCACCGTCCTTTTGACCAGACGTTAAACTGTGTCAGATTATTAAGTCAATGGTTGAATACTAGACTCTTAGTTGGATCATTGAGTTAATAACTTCATCTAGGACCTTTCTAGTGTTTTCATAGGTCTAGATCATTACTGTAACTTTCATTTTAACTTTCCATTGCAACTTAATTTGAATTTCATTCTAGTTTTGCATTGCAACTTATCCTAGTACTTTCTTTGTGGTTTAACTTTACCTAGGACCTTACTAGTGTTTTTCATAGGCCTAGATTTTTAATGTATCTTCCCTTTTAACTTAATTTGAATTTCAATGTAGTTTTCAATACAACTTAAACTAGAACTTTCTTTGGTTTCTCGGAGCCGTAAAAGCTTAACTTGATACGGACTCCTTTCATTTTGATATTGTATGATTAGGGTAAATCTGTATAAAAATTTGAGTAGAATAAGCTAACCTTAACTCAATATAAGTAGACCTAACACCTGATGTTTACACTTGTTTATTTAAATTTCAAATAGAAGCAAGACTTTGAGAAAAACTATCTTTTTATTTAATTCACTCCCTCCTTTGAGATTAAAAGGATAATCCTCCACTGAGGATCCGAGGTACTTTTTTATACATTTTCTTAATTTTTCTTTCAACTAGTGTCCTGGCGCTCGATATTTACTTTTCCCTTTTATAAATTTGGACACTAAGTAGTTATGACATTAAAACAACTTTTCTAAAAAAAAACATAATATATTTACAAAATTTATTTATAATCAATGGTCTTTCACTTCGATACCATTGGTTATAAATATTATAATATTACAATTGGCGCAGCCGAACAGGGACTGTCTATTTTCTCCCTAAACATTTTCTTATTGGTAAATTTCTCTTACTTGTAAGTTATTTTCTCATAACATGTAAATTCTCTGTTCCATGTTAACTTTTTCTTTCTCCTGTCTAATTATTTTCATAGACTGGTAGCTTTTTGTAGTCTTGTACTAACAGGTTACTTATTGACTTGTAATTTTTTCTCGACTTAAATATTTTTTGAGTGTTGGTTAGTTTTGACTTATTGTTTTGAATTAGACATATTGTTGTCTATGATAGTGAATCTTTCTCTTGCTTCTACCTTAATCCAATAGAATAATTCTTATATTGTATTATTTTGTTTTTTGTTTTGATGTTGACATTTTAGAGGATTGGTTTGGATAAGTGAATTGCTTATACTGTTGTCATGGCTGATAGTAATAATACTGTTTCTGATCCTCATTTAAGTAATAATAATACCGTTTCTGAAAGTAATAGTCCACCATTAAATTTAGAGTCAACAAGTTTACAAGGTTTAACACGTATTGGTGACTTAATCACATTTTCTGAAATAAATGGTAATTCAAATTCCAATAACATCATGTCTAATACACATACTGTACCTCAGGATCGTGGTTTAGTATCTTTGCCTAACTTGTTAAATTTGTCAGCGGTGCCTGAAAATTCCACTTTGTTGGATAACTGTGTTCAGCCTCGGACTTCATACAATAAATATCATGATTTGTTAAAAAGCCGAATCAGATTTGATGGAAAGACCTGTGTTCGTGAATTTCTTACACGGATAGAAGAATATCAATATTCCAGATCCATTGATGAGTCATTTCTGGTCCGAGCTTTCTCTGATGTTCTGTCGGACTCCGCATTAAAGTGGTTTCGCTCTGTGCGCGCTCATGTTACATCATGGTATCAACTTAAAGTCGAATTGCTTAAGCGGTTTGACCGCTCTGACTTTGACTACCAGTTGGAATTTGACCTGCGTACACGCAAACAAAAACCTAATGAATCTCTTTCAGATTTCATTATAGATTTAATAGATATGTCTAGTAGACTTACATTTCCAGTTTCCGAATCTGTTTTAATTGACATTGTAAAACATAATATGCTTAAATCATTTACTGTGCATTTCATCGGACGTCACTTTTCGGACCTTAATAGTTTAATAAGATTGGGTAAGGAGATTGATTCCTACCATTCTACCTCTTCGGTTACTACACCCAAAGTTTTTTACGAACAACCAAAAGTTCCGAAACGTTTCAACCCGGTTTCTGTGAACAGGGCTCCTGAAATCAAACCTTTGTTGTGCCCCAAGTGTAAGAACATTGGCCACCACTATAGGCAATGTAAAATTAAGACTAAAATTTGTTTCAAGTGTGGTCAGCCTGGTGTCACTAGTGTTGAGTGCCCTGCGTGTAGAGTCTGTCTAATGAATGATGAACCGTGCTTTTATTTTACTGGCAGGTCTGGCAACACTATTAAAATGACGTTTTGACATTGACAAAGAAGTCTTTGTTGGTTCGAATCTTGATGGTTAAACGAACTTACCTGAAGTGATGTTTGACCATAATTATACGAGACGTTACATCCGAAGAGATTTATTATTCCACTATGTAGTTCACCTACTTAATGTACCAGGCATCACAATATTTAAAGCTAGAAAAAAAAAACAATTTTTTGACTTCCTTCCCCCACCCCGCCGGCCACGGGCTCGCGCCCTAGCGCTGCCCTGTGCGTCATTCTTTTCAGAGATATATATTATTTCGCGTAATTAGGGTAAACTTTTAATTATATTAAAAGTTATCGGGCAGGGTGGGTAATAAATCTCTTCGGATGTAACGTCTCGTATAATTATGGTCAAACATCACTTCAGGTAAGTTCGTTTAACCATCAATTATACTGCGACGTTACATCCTCAAGATTTATTATTCCACTATGTAGATGTTCAGCGACTTACGCGAAATGTAGGAAAAAAAATACGTATCTGCAATCAGTAAGTATTTATTAAACTGAACAACAGAAATAGAAAAATCATTGTAAGTATTTAACCCTTAACAATTTGATTAATCTAATGTAAATATTCCGAAACAATTCTTGTAATTAACTCTAAGAATATATTACGTTCTAACGTAAAGAATTTAATTATTTGCAATTTTAAGTAAATATTCTGAAATCAGCTACCTACAAACAGCCTCGGCAAAATCATTATCTTCCTCATCTAGGACTGGTCTATTGTAGAATCGGGCGAACACCAGCGAGTTGCCCGACCACCCCGCGGTTTTTTTAATAAGATCTACAGATAAACCTTTTCGGTTAGCTGCCGAGGTGGACGCGTGGCGCGTACTGTGAGCCGAGAACATCGTAACATCGACACCACTCTCTGAGAGTACTGACTTGATCCATCGACTAATAGTACCCGAACTAGCGTTATGGACGGGTCTTTTGATGGTTAATAGTAGTTTGTCAGTACTAGGGGAATTTCTAGAGTTATGAGTCATCTCGATGTAAGAAGATAACGTATTTGCGGGACATATTTGTTCCTTGTCAGTGAAAAAAGGGATTATTAATCGCGGCATAAGGCGACCTGGAGCCGATGTTTTTATGGGGTCAGTTATGATAATCTCTATATTATTTGCGTTCACTCTGATGTTGGACATGCGAATTAGCGATAGCGTCTGCACACGTTGTGCAGTCGACAACGCGAGCAGAGCGACCAATTTTTTTGTAATTTTGTCTATTGACAAATTTTGATTCGGATACCAATTGCCTAAAAAATCTAAAACTATGTTAGGGTTCCAAGTTGACTGGTATCTAGGTAGGCAAGGCTTTATTTTAAAAATGCCCTTTAGGAACCTAGACACCCGTCCATCCTCACTGAAACCCTTGCCCAAAATCAGAGCGAGTGCCGAGCGAATCGTACATAATGTTGAATAACTGGCTCCAGTTCGATGTATTGCCACTAAGAACTTTAAAATAAGAGGAACATTGGGTCCAATTCGGATAACCGTTGTCTAATTTTAAACGTCTGTAAAATTAAATTTATAAACGTCAAACTCGATTTTGACAGGTCTAAACTCAATCCGTATTCGGGAATTCTTAATTTTAGAAAGAAATCCCTAATTTTAGAGGCACACTTAATTTGACATTTCTAAATTTATACGGATTACAATGTGACATTTCTAAATTTATAGGTAGATTAGAATTTGGTATTCGGACGCACATTACGTTATATTTTATCTGCAATTTTAAGCGCCGCTTGAAACTTTGTAGATAGATTTTGAGACTAGAAAAATCTTTAGGATACATTCTTACATGAAAAAAACGCTTTTCGTTATATGAAATAGCTTAATTCTATCAGAACCAACCACAGACAAGAGAGTAGTTTCTAAATTTAGAGCTGTCATTTACGGCTAAAAAGTTATAAATTTAAGTGAATTTTAATTAAGAGTTTTTCCGAATACCAATTGGCGCGTAACCTAAAGTGACATTTCCTAAATTTATAGATTTAAAAGTTAAGTTGAAATAAAGTTGTTTTTTTTTTGGAAGGCCCTAGAAACGTAGTTGTCAGCCTTTGACGGCTTTGCTATATCAAAGAAAATTACCGGCAGAATTGACGACTTTATAAAATAAAACAATAGGCATTCTAATTACTTTTTTGCTCATTTATTACAGTATTAAATATTATCATACCTTTTACCGTTAACCAAGTTGTTGTGAAAAAAAACCGAAAAACATAACTTATATTTTATTTACTATATTGTTGCAATTAGCAACATTAGTAATAAGAAAAAATAAGAAGTACTTACTTACACTTGTTTTGTTTGGTCTTTATTAGTTTGCCTAGGTACATCATGCCAACATACAATGTAATGTAAACAAACAAATAAAACTATACATAGGTTAGTTTCAGTTTAATGCCGTACCCACATGCTTGGTGCTTGCCACAAACACTGAGGGTTGCAACTATTATGTTAAAGTGGGCACGACGTATTTCTATCTCACTCTAACGTAGAGTTACGTGCGTCCTGAGGCGCGTTTCACGAAGCAACATATTACAAGCGGAAGTCTCTTTCTAACTCCTTTTGCTAGAAAGAGAGTTCCGCTTGTAATTTGTAATTTGTAGCTTCGTGAAACGGGCTGCAGGGGCGTATTGCATAAAAAATAATAGCTTATATTATAAGCGGAACTCTCTTTCCAACAGTATGTATTAAAAAGAGACTTCCACTTGTATTACAAGTTAGAAGCTTTTATGAAACGGGCCCCTGAGGTTTGTGGAAAACACCACCAAGATTATTTTTTTATCATGTAGTTATAATCTGTGGTTTTCCCTGGAATAGTGGAATGTGGTTGTGGAATGTATGTACGTCTGTGGAATGGACTGCGGACAATTCGAACTGCGATTATAATTTTATAATTTTCTACAAGTCTAATATTTTGGCGCAGCCATTAGGCAGTAATTCAGTCTTATCTATGGATGGGCGCAGCTGCATAATACAATTAAATACTCCTGCATTAGCATGCTTCGTGAAAACTGCAACTTGTGTTATACTTAGTCGTTTTTTTCCTGTATGCGGTTCAGTTTCGTTTTTTTATAAGTAGTTACTAGATTAAATTTAATTTAGTAACAGTCCTCGTGTAGTAAAATAACTGTAAGGACACCTATGATGAGTAATGTCGGGCTGTACCTACTTACAAGAAGCAAAACACTAACCTACCTACTTATCTCAATGATATTGACAAATCCTGATTTTGGCATCAGCTGAAGGTTAAAATTTAATGAAGGTGCTTTTCTACTAGCGATCCGAGGCGCGACTAGTTTAAATATTCGTATTGAACAACCATTTCCACCTAGGATGATGTTCATAGATTTTTGATACAAATTTATATTATCGTCTAGCTTTGCCTCGCCAGTGGAAAAGCACCTTGTGTAAGACTATCTGGACTGTACCGTATTGGGACTCCAGCTAGTACAGTCACCAGCAATAATATATTGTCCAACATTGGGCGCAATAAAATCTGACACGTCTTTATTACACGAGGTACAAGAGCGTCTCAGATATTTTTGCGCCCAATGTACGACAGTATATTATTGGGTGACTGTACCTACTCAGCAAACTATCACCAATTCATCACCTACTGACACAATTCTAAGTGACATACTTGCCTCATGCAACATACAGCTACAAGTGGACCATGAGGAATACACCGTTAAGACTGTTAACAGCAACAACATATTGTAGTAGGCAGTAAAACAGAAAATTAGCTAAAGGATGTCATTACCTCTTGTTATATCTATGTCCTCCATTTCTCAAAGATAATAAATAAAACACATATCATGTTACCTTATTACTATTAACCAATAACATTTAATTTGGAAATACACTTTACACTAGCTGCAAACAGACAAGCATATGGCCCACCTGATAGTAAGCCGTTACCGTAGCCTATATCAAAATGCCCAAAACATAACTGAGTCAAAAGGCCCGAGCTGGTATTCAGGTGCTCCCGCCCAGAGATAATCCATATGGGGCTAGACGTGCGACTTATACAGCAGCAGTCTTTGCTTCGATGTGAAGTACCACTTCGCTCTATTCAGCGCACCAAGTTTCATGAATCATGCATATTTCACCAGGATACCATAAAGCATGTCACCACTATTAATCTGAAAAAATAATCATAATATAAGATTGCTGGTTCTAAATGTTATATGCCCTTACTTATAAACGTGGAGTAACCATGGAGAAGCCATGCCATGTTTTGTCCTTACCGTTGTGACATTTGAATTCGAAGGATAGGGACAAACCATGGCTTAGCTACTCCATGGTTACTCCACGTTTATAAGTAATAGCAGTAAAGTTTAAAGCAATGAGAATAAAAAATTGGGTCTGAGTGAGTTGTGGCATGTCTTTAGTGAAATCATTAAACCATAATCTAGATGCGCTGTCCCATGACACTTATGCATGCATTAGAGCTGGATCATACTTTAGGTACTTAAAGAAAATATGTACTCTTTTTCAGAGTCACTAAATTATATTTATAACTAACTTTAATTAACATAGGATAGGGCTAAACTTTCTGTGCAGTAAGTAACATTAATACCAGCAATGAATCTTGGATGTTTTATAGTTGTATGGGAAATAAACAACTATGTAGTTAAATAGCAATGTAAATCATCTAATGCTTGTATTTATACTACTGTATAATAAAACTATTGAATTATCTTTTTCTTTATATTTCATAATATAAAAAAACAATACTATTCTATGATCATTTGTTTCTTTTATCTCAAGACCCTACTTTTTAAATATAATTATGTTAGGTAGGTACAGTGATATTCAAGTTATTCATGTTGTTTGTACGGAGCATTCATAGGCACACAACCTATGTAGAAAACAATTTACAATATTAAGGAGTTCTTTGCAGTGGTTCATCTCAAGTGTTTATTTAGGAAGCATTAATAGGTGCTAGTAGACTCACAACTTGTGAAGTGCATGTATAGCTTAGAGAATAAAATTAATTCCAATTCTACACTTAGGTAGGTACATAAAACCATTTATATTAAGGCAGTTCATAACATAACATAGGTACCTACTTACCAACAAGTATCTATGTACTGGTACAGCATTCCTTGTGTTGGTCTATGTTTTATCTTATAACATGGGTGCAATATCACTGCATCATTTAGGTACTTTATAAAGTGCCTTTGTCATAACATTGTTGAACACTAGAAAGACAAAAATTGGTGGTTAGTTGTTTATTAGTAAATCCTAAGTTATCATTGTAAGAAATATACTTAAATAAAAAGGTAGGTAGGTACTTAGTAGAGAAAAAACTTTAGCAAGTATAAAGCATTTCACAGAGATATCAAAACTATCTCTCGAATATTTCCGCAGGTGTATTAAATGACTTACCTTTGATGGTCCGGGAAATCCGAATATTCATTTATGCAGCAATCGTATCAATTGACGATTGACTCACACAGATTTTAAGGGTGTTTCTTTTTAACATTTTCACTTTTATGTACGATAGGTTAGGTAATGAAATGAATTCCACAGAACCATATCCCTTTTGCGTTTTGCAAATAGCTAGGCACAGAACACAAAGCAGACACATTTAAGGGCTTTTCATTACACTTTCATTCAATTACTAGGAATCCTTTTTAGAATTTAGGATAACGTGAAAAAAAATGCAATTAAAACAGGAAGGATCCTATTGACGAACGGTAAAATCACAGATTATAGGATATGGTAAAATCAGTAAGGCTTCGATCTGTCATCCGATTTAGAATCCCTAAGTACCTATCGTGTAAATTTACACGGGACTGTTTAGGTGGCGTCTAAATTTACAGAAAATTTCGTTTAAAAATCTGTAATTTGACGTTTGTGATGTGCACCCGAATACCAAATTGGCGTCTATCTCTAAAATGAATATTATAAACGTCAAATTTAAGCGATTCTCTAAATTAAGAGATTTTAATGTATGGCAACTTCAACATAGGCGGTAATCCGAATACCATTTGGCGTGTAACCTAAAATGACATAACTTAAAATTACAGATTCTTAACTTAAATTTAAATTTAGACGTCACTTATCCGAATTGGACCCATTATCACTGAAACAATCAACATTGTTTTGTCTACAAAAAAACCACCATTTTTTATATGCGCAATCATACTGTTTTAACGAGCTTTCAGCGAGCGACGCCATTATGATATCAATACTATCATGATCTAGGGCCTGCCTTAAAAACGCTTCCCGGATAAGAGCGCTGCCACCAGGGTAAGGCGTTCCCAGAGCGGATGGTGGGTTCTGAAAGGAGATAGAAGTAGCTCAGACCCTGGGTTAAAGTAAATTGGTTCGTACCGAGATAACTTTGTGAAAATTGGGTACCAGGGTTGGCTGGGCCAGTAAGGTACAACCACTATACCCGTAGCTTTTTCATTAATTATTTTTCTCAAACATTTTAAAATTAACGAAAAAGGCGGAAAGGCGTAAAAGAAATGATTACTCCAAATAACCGTAAATGCGTCAATATCAAAAGCCCCTGGGTCTCGTTTCCACGATACATACTTTCGGCATTTAGCATTATTGCGGGAGGCGAACAAGTCTACTTCTGGGTAGCCGAAAGTGTTAGTGATCCTGTTAAACGCCGACTTAGATAGACTCCATTCGGTGTCAATATTAGAGCGACGAGACTCTTCGTCGGCCTCCACGTTTTCTTTAGACTTGATATATGACGCATATACATATAATTGACGTTTTTCGCACCATTGCCATATGTCACGGGTTATGTCATTTAAATGTACGTACTGAACACCGCCATATCTATTAATGTAAGATATCGCAGTTGTGTTGTCAATGCGTAATAATATCTCTTTATTACTGAGATTGCTGGCAAAACATTTCAAACCATTAAAAGCGGCTAGTAACTCAAGAAAATTTATATGATTGTTCACCTCATGTGTGTCCCAGAATCCGCCTGTCCTTTCTCCGTTACATGACACGCCCCAGCCCGTTAACGACGCGTCCGAAAATATTTCTAATGCATATTTTCCTTCGCGAATAGGATTAGATGACGTCATGATATGTTCGGTCCACCAAGAAAAATCATGTTGTAAATGGGAGCCGATTGACATGACACTATCGTAATTATCGTCAGCGACCCGTAATGCAAGGAACTTTGCACGTTCGAGTTGTTTGGTATACGCCCAACCGTATGCAATGGCTGGGCAAGCCGAGCAAAGCAAACCTAACAATTTTGCAAAAGTTCTGATAGATATGAAATTTTTGACAGCTACATTTTTAATATACTCTAAAATTCTCGTACTTTTACTATAAGGTAATCGTAAACACATATTTTTTGAGTCAAGTTCGAAACCTAGGTAAGTTTGCGTTTGATCAGGTATCAACTTGCTTTTATTAAAATTTATGACAAATCCCAATTTTTGTAATAGGTTTACGGTTTCTGAGACACAAAAACGACACTCATCATATGAATTTCCTATACAAATCAAATCGTCGAGATATATAGCTATAATCAGGCCCTTACTTCTTAGACACGATACGACAGGTTTTAGGAGCTTTGTAAATATCAGAGGTGCCAGGGATAGTCCAAAAGGTAAGCATTGGAATTCATATATATTATTTTGAAATTTAAATCTTAAGTACTTTTTACTTTGGTCATTTATAGGTACTAGGAAGTACGCGTCCTTTAGGTCCACTGTTGCCATGAAACAATTTTTTGTCATTAGTTTCGTAACAGTTCGAATATCCTCCATTTTAAAATGTTGGGCAGTAATGAACTTATTTAAGTTTTTAAGATTTAGAATAAAACGGTATGAACCGTCAGGTTTAGGCACAAGAAATATTTTTGATAAGTACTGTCCTGGCACCTCCTTGCACTTTACAACTGCTCCTAACTTATTTAATTTTTGCAATTCTAAACGAAGTTGATTAATTTCTGATTGACTAAAATTGTCATTTTTCGGAACAATATTTTGTACTACGTCAGAACTAAATTGAATAGTAAAACCTTTTACATATTCTAGAATAACTGAATCGTTAGTAAGTGCCCGCCATTTGTTTAAAAAATAATATAATCTTCCCGCGTGGGGTATTACCTCCGTTAGGGTCTCCTGGCCTTGGAGTTGTTGAATGGCGGCCGCGGAGGGCGCTCGGCTGCAGGAGGGGGGCGCCGGCTCTGCGGTGGCGCATACCGACCTCTCGGCCCACTCGGTCTGCGTGCTGGCTGATTTTGTGGCCTGGGTGGGCCCCTCCAGTTTCCCTGATGGTGTGGATACTTCTTGTTTGTAGTATACGAGGTTGTAGCGTCTGTACGCTTTATTTGTAGGCCAGATCGTTCTGCAGTTTTACAGGCTTTTATCTTATCTCCCAAACTTGTGCCAAAAAGGTATTCGTCCCTCTTGACGTCCGCGACCACATGTAGGAACTTTTTATCTAAAGAACTTGTTAACAGTTTCCGTCTGCGCTTCGTATCCTCGTGATGGAGGTCTAGGAATATTTGGGTTAAATCCGAAATCTTCTTTAGAATGTCTAGTTTTCCCACATCTTCTCGTATGAAGGTGGATGTTAAATTCGAAAGCTCAGCTATACCCAACCCGAGTTGGTTTTGTGATTTCTCCATTAATTTGTCACGATATCTGGCTGCTTCACTCAATACTGAAATAATTTCAGGGTTTAATCGTGGTGCTTTTGCCAAGCGAAAATTATCGGGAATTAAGAATAAGTCTGTCCACTTCTCTTTCTGTTCCTTCGTCAATCCGTCCACCAACACTCGCCCCCAACGTTCAGATATCTCTTCTGGGATTTTTGGTCCATAAATCTCTTCTTTTCTTTTTGGGTCCCCTAGGGCTTCTAAGATTTCATGTGATAAAGGAAGGGTCTGGGCGCTGGTACTTGGTGTGGGTTCACCAGACTCAGACGCAGGTGGTGCCATTGCAGTGGTAGTTCCGACCGGAGGCTGAACCGCTGGTACGGTAGTAGGCGTCGTATTTGTGGTTACAATGACTGATTGTGGTAAGCTGGTAGCAATTATTGAATTGTCCGAATCAGACAGAGGAAGTATTGGACCTTCGCTGTCGCTTGCCGATAATGGCAGTGGACGTGAGTAAGGCTGGTAATATCGGTCGTATTCATAATCGTAGTTATCTGTAAGATTGGGAGGAAAAAATATATATATTTAAAGTCGTTGGACGTAAGCTCGTTACGACGCTAGACTGTTAAGGTTTTAGGTATTCGTGTGCACGACACGACGTACAACCCTATTTCGTTAAAATAAAAGTTAATTATTTCTATTAGGTATCATGGGCATTAAACACCTAACAGTTGTTTTTTAAAGTCTTTGGATATACGCACGTTATATCGCTAGACTAGGTACTCGAGTCAGTATCAGTCGTGCGCATGTCACAGATTTTTTGCCACATTAATTATACGTAACGTAAGTAGGTTTGCATGTTATTTTATCATAAAAACGTCTTAAGTATTGCATCAACATGTTCTGTGATAATAGAATACTTACTCGAAGAAAAAATACGGAGGTGCAGCTATTTTTTCATACTAATTTGAGGGTAGATATATTATGTAGTCTAAAATGAATCGCCGTTTTATAAACGATTTAGGTTAACTATTTTACTGGGTTTTATGGATATGTTTGTACTTATATAGTAAATAGTATCATGACTAACCTTCATCTTCTGACGATTCCGTGCAGCGTTCAAGACGCCCTTGTAGTCGTCTTATTTTACTTTCAATATGATGTCTTTTATCCTTGTATTTGCGCTTAGGCATGTCAGCGCTAGTTACTCCTGTTACCTACACTTATTATTACCACTCCGTAACACTTATTTATACTAAGGAACAGTAGAGAATTGTTGCGATGCCTGCACAAAGAAAGCGAATGACGCACAGGGCAGCGCTAGGGCGCGAGCCCGTGGCCGGCGGGGTGGGGGAAGGAAGTCAAAAAATTGTTTTTTTTTTCTAGCTTTAAATATTGTGATGCCTGGTACATTAAGTAGGTGAACTACATAGTGGAATAATAAATCTTGAGGATGTAACGTCGCAGTATAATGTCAAATTAAAGTTTTCTTCTCGAAATTTACGGACTAAACATGCGTAAAACTATCAAAAGTGGTGTGCGACAGATCCTTTGTACCATTATAAACAAATATAAAGAAAAACAAGAGAAGAGGGAAGCATTGTTGAAACAAAAAATAGAGTGTTTACATACGGTGACCGAATTCATAGGTTATAACAAGATTAGTATGGCATGTTAATTTTGATACTTATAATTTCTATATCTTCAATCCAAAGTTTCATAGAATATATACCTTTTCTGTTCTACCTATCTTTTGAAATTGGTATTTCTTTTCCATTAAGAAATTAAACGATGTATTCTTTTCAGATAAGCTGGACGTGGATGGTGAAAAACAAACGGTTTTGAAAAATCTTCAGCAGTTGAAAGAGTTGGAGCAAAACGATTTACTATGCCAGAGTCAAACGAAGTATTTAGAAGAATTATCATCAATGACCGGTAAATACTAAGATTAATTAAATCATTGTCTTTCCCTATACATAGGTGTATTGTCTGTACCTATACCATGTTGAATCTCTTAACAATCGCAATTTTATTAAATTAATTAAATAGACAGATGATTAATATAACTAACACTCATACCTAGTTTCAGTAAAACACTAAGGAGGTGTTTATATACATTTAGTTAAAAGATATCATAAACATATTAATATGTACCTACGTACACTTCATGAGCTCTTGGAAAAGATGTTCGGGTTATACCTGTCTTCCTTGTTCTTAAACCGTTGCGATTTGAACCTCACCGATGCAATTTGATTTCACCTAAACCCAAATGTTCTTAGAACTGTCGGACTGTAAAATGGGGCTGTACTGCGTGTCACAATATATTTGTAAATGGTGTTCTGTTTAATTCATTCCTTCTTTCTTCTTACAGATATCAGTGTTTCGACATTGAAGAGAATGAAGGCAAAGTAAACAATGGTGTCTTCAGTACTCCAGGAAAGAAGCGAACTCACAAGGCCACAGTATCCAATTTAGATAGTTTTGACATCCATGCCATCGGAAATAAAGTGAACGAATTTTATATTGTAAAGAAGCAAGTGCCTATTAGCAGAGTTGAGAGAAAGCATCAGTTTTACCCTAATAATAAATAAAATATTTTTACTTAATGACTTGTTATTGGTGATTTTATTTACTAAAAGAGCTCACAAATGAGAAAGCATGCTGATGCAATCATTATTATGATGGTCTGCTTTTTTTTTTCATAGATAGTTTCAAAGCATCAAATACTTCGTGATACCCAAAGTTGCTAAATTGTTCGGTACACGTTTGGCGACTTTGGGTGTCACTATCTATTTATTTAATGCTGACTATACGGGTCAATCAACTTTTCTATGTAGTTCGGTTCGTTCTTTGTTTCCTGGGTCACTCATTAAAACTATGAATTCAAAGGATATAAGTCCACTACCATTCTTTTATGACTTTCCTCCTGAGTGTGATAGAAGTATACATTATAACATTTTTTCTAAGAAACTATCACTGTTGTCTCCTGGCTTACGGGACACTAAAAACAACAAAAAAGTTGATCCACCCATACGTATTAAGTAGTAAGACTCTCGGGCTTCTACTAATAAACTGTACTTAAATATGATACCGTGTGTGGTCTTAATATGGATAAACGGACACTTGAGTGCGGTATTAGTAGACTTGAGTACCTATAGTTTATTAATACGGGCCTTACTAAGGTATTGTGAAAAAGTAAGCGTTTCCTCTTCCTTTGTGCCCACCAAAATAAACAAAATAAGAAAAGTATCAAAATCGTTTATTCCTACATTGATCGGTAATACCATATGAAGATTTTTTGAATTTGCCGCTTTTTCTCAGGTTCATCTTTCATTAGACAGACTCTAATGAGAAACCAAATATTTCTGAACTTGCTATCCTTCCAAAAAACGGGTAGGTGTCGGTCGAATGCCGCTTCGTAAAGAATTGTTTTGTAATTCGACCGATGGTAACGTAACTTCTAATAATCTTTCTCCTAGTTGTGATATTTCTAAAAATTCAAATTTGACTAGAAATATTTCTACAGATTTAAATACGAATGTTCCTACTGATTTACCTATGAATATTTCCACAGATGTAGCTTTGAATATTTCTACTCGTAAAGACGACCTTCGACCTTATTTGACATTTAAAGTTGATAATAATTCTTTTTCAGGATTGTTGGACAGTGGTGCTAACACTTGTGTTTTAGGCTCAAACTTTCATGAGACTTTTTAAAATTTGGGTTTTCAGATTGAAAGGATTTCACATTCAGCTCGCACTGCAGATGGCGCTTGTCGCGAAATTGTCGGTGTCATGGAAATTCCTGTTACTTGTGATGACGTCACACACCTAGTTAGTTTTCATGTTGTTCCTTCATTCGAACCTCCTATAATTCTAGGTTTTGATTTTTGGCTAAAATTCGGTATAGCTAGCGATTTGCTCAACCATATTTCTTATGATAATGGTTCTCATGTTCAAGTTTGTTCTGTTACTTCTGCTGCTGAGTTAACTCCATCTGAGAAGACTCAACTTGATAAAGTCATTGTTTATTTAAGGAAATTTCTTATGAGAGTAAAGGCTTAGGCCTCACCCATTTAACTGAACATAAAATTGTTACAACGGGTGAACCAATTAAACAAAGATATTGGCCCCTTAGTCCTGCTAAGCAGAAAGAACTTTTTGATGAAGTAGAGGTTTTATTAAAGGAAGGTATTATTCAACCGTCTAAGTCCTCTTGGTGTTCTCCAGTTCTTGCCGTTGAGAAAAAAGATGGAAGCACTAGACTTTGTTTAGATTCTCGCAAATTAAATTCTGTCACTGTTAAAGATTCTTATCCTTTACCTTACACATCTAGAATTTTGGATAACCTTCGTGGTGCGAAATTTATAACCGCGATCGATTTGTCTAAGGCTTTTTTACAAATTCCTTTAGAGAAATTTTCTTGTGGTAAAACCGCGTTTGTTGTTCCAGGCAAGGGTTTATTTGAATTTGTTCGTATGCCGTTTGGTTTAACTAATGCTCCTGCTGAATTGCAATGTTTAGTTGATAACATTTTTGGACCTGAATTTGATAATAATTTGTTTTGCTACTTAGACGATTTGATTTTAGTATCTCAGGATTTTCAAACACATATAGACATTCTTAAGAAAGTTCATCATCATTTAAAAAATGCTGGTTTAACTGTAAACTTGAAAAAGTGTGAATTTTGTAAGGACCGGTTAAGATATTTAGGTTATATAGTAGATTCAAATGGTCTTCACACTGACCCTTCTAAATTAGATGCAATTAAAAATTATTCCAAGCCCGTTACATTAAAACAATTACGTGGATTTCTTGGGTTGTGTTCATACTACCGTAGATTCATTTCAAATTTTTCTGATATTGCTGCCCCTCTTTCTAGATTGACTGGTGGTTGTAAAAACTCTAAAAAGGAAGTCGTTTGGACTCCTCCAGCTAATGAAGCATTTATTAAATTAAAGTTAGCTCTGACCTCTGCACCCGTTCTGCAATGTCCTAATTTTGAAAAACCCTTCTTTCTTCACTGCGACGCAAGTTCAATTAGAATCGGAAGTGTGATATGCCAAATTGGTGATGATGATGAACAGCATCCCATAGCATTTTATTCCCGTACCCTTAGTAAATGTGAAAAAAATTATAGTACCACCGAACGTGAACTTTTAGCAATTATTAACTCTATGGAACATTTTCGATAGAAGGTATGAAATTTACTGTAATTACTGATCATGCTAGTCTTAAATGGCTTTTGCGTTTAACTAATTCTAGTGGTCGATTAGCTCGTTGGGCTGCTCGCATTTCCCAATTTACTTTTGATATTGTCCATAAGAAAGGTTCGCTCCATGTTGTTCCAGATTCTCTTTCTCGCATAGAAATTGCAGCACTCTATTGTGCTAATTCATTTGTTTCCCCTGATGATACTATATTAGATCCATGGTATAGAAAAATATTTATTAACTGTCAGAAATTCCCTAATAAATATAAAAATTATAAAGTGGAAAATTACATTTTGTACAAATATTGTAAACCAAAGTTTAATTTAAATTCTCGTTTGGATTGGAAAATTGTAATTCCTAAAGAAAACATTATGGATACTATTCGAAATAATCATGATGATTTAAATTCAGCTCAGCTTGGTATTCATAAAACTCTACATAAAATTAAAGTCCATTATTTTTGGCCCAAAATGTTTCATGACGTTCAAAAATTCATTAATTCTTGTGAAACTTGTAAAGCTTATAAATCTTCAAATTCACCCCCTCATGGTCTTATGGTTAATCCTAAAATTGTAGACAAACCTATGGTTATGCTTTCTATGGACCTTATTGGAATTTTACCTAGAACTTATTCTGGTCATAGATTTATACTCACTGTGATTGATGTTTTTACCAAATATTGTTGGTTATTTCCTTTAGCTAATGCCACTACAAAAACAATTTGTAAATATTTGGAAAAAGACATATTTCTTAAATTTGGTTGCCCTAAAATAGTAGTATGTGATAATGGCACACAGTTCACTTCTCAAAATTTCAAGGATTTTCTTACTAGTTACAACATCAAAAAGATTTTTTATAATACCTTGTATACGCCTCAAAATAATCCAATTGAGAGGTATAATAAAACTATTGAAACTTGTATCTCTTGTTTTGTTAGAGATGATCATAGAACGTGGTCTAAATTTTTGCCTCATGTCCAATTAGCTTTGAATAATTCAATTAAATTAGCGACTGAATTCAGTCCTAACTTTCTTATGTTCGGTAGAGAACTTATTTATGATGCTGCTTTGCATCGAATTAGCAATTCTTTTGATAATTTAAGCGATCTTAATTTGGAAGATCGTCATTCTTTTGCTGAGTCTTTAAATACTTTAAAGAACATTTATGAAAAAGTTTCTTTATCTTTATTAAAAGCATATCGTCGTAATGCTACTTTTTATAATCAAGGGCGGAGAGCAGTGTCTTTTGATGTTGGTGATATTGTTTGGAGGAGAAATTTTGTTTAATCTAATGCGGCTCACTATTTTTCGGCAAAAGTTGCACCCAAGTTCGTCAAGTGTGAAATTGTTACTAAAATTTCTGATGTTGTTTATATTTTAAAGGACCTTTCCAAAGGTACCTCTGGTCGTTATCATGTTAAAGACGTCATTATTAAAATTTAATTATTTGGCAATTATTCAATTCTTTTTGCATTGTTTGAGTTTTGTTTAATAGTTTCGCCTTGTAAGGGATGTATGATAGGGATAATTAGGGCGATTTGTTAGGTGATGTATGGTAGGATTTGTTAAAACTTAAACTTTTCAAAACTTATTTTATACTCAAAAGTTTGAACTTGGAATTTTTGGTTTTTAGTTTCCAGACTTCTTCACCACATCTGAGATGCTTTTGTACATTTTGTTTATATTAGTTGTACTGGTACCGTATTTATAGGTGTACTTGTACACACGTTGTTTTAGAAGCTCGTAATTTAAGCGTACTCTATAATTTTGGTTTAAGTTTAGGTTTTAAGCGAACACCTGGACTTGACATTTTTTTCCCTGCCTATTTCCTAGGATAGAGCAGTGGACCTTGGACTTGGACTTTTTACCTGTCTGCCTTCACAGCTGGTATTTTTGTTTGTTTGTCTGTCCGTGTCCGCATGTTCTTTTGTTGGGACCTCTCAAGTTTAGCGAAGAGGCCCATCGTTTTTTTCAGCTTGCTTGGTTTTGGGGAGCAATGCTGCCTTATTCCGGCTTGTCCCGAATTTGTTGGACATCGCCGTCTTTTTGGATCTATCCGCCTTGTTGATAGAGTCCTTTTTGTTTTTAACACGACCAACTTGTTGTCGTTGTTAATTTTTTTCCAGCCTGTCCGACTTGTTGACAGTGCTACATTTAGTTTTACTTTTTGGGATTTTGAGCCGGTGGCTATAGTTGCTTAACCGCGCATTTGTCCAATCTCAATTAGTGCAACTCAATTTACTTTGTTGTTTTTCTTTCAGGGATCCTGAGTCGGTGGTTTTTGTTACTTAACCGTACTTTTGTCCGATTTCCTGTTGGATAAAACATAGTAGAGTCATTAATTAGTTAGTTTTATTTTCAGGATTCGTGAGCCAGTGGCTATAACTGCCTAACTGTTGCATTTGTCTGAATTCCTGAAATTGAACTTTTCATTAGATCAAATTGGGTATTATTTTTTCGGTCCGTTGTAGTTTTCTTTCTGGAGTCTTGAGTCAGTGGTTCTTATACTTAATTGCACTTTTGCCCGACTTTCAGCAAGAAAAGCTCTAAATTTATACTTAGCTTTTGTAGAGTCAAAATTCTGTTGTTAAAATCTTAAGAGTTAAGATAGAGTATAAAGGTTTAATTGCTGCTTGTTTGTTTGAGACATTTAGTCGATGGCTTTTGTTGCCTAATCGCACTAGATTGTGTCCTTTGGCAAATAGTTGTAGTAGTTAATTATTAGTGTGGACTAGTTCTGCGATTTATATTCCAAATGATTCTTAGTTATAGAGTTTCATACTCCTTTAGACTTAGTTGTTTTTTCTCTAGGTCTTGTAGAGCTTCGACTGTTAGCTCTAACTTTTCTTTTGGCTTTAGAGTCCTGCTTCCTTGTTAGTTTTTGGTTTTCTCTTTCGTAAGAAAGGGGGTAATGTAACGTGTTCGTCACGTTTACATGCGTCTTCTTGCTTTAAGACCTGAAAACATTAAAATATTTCACCTAATTCCGTATTTTGGTTTCTTTGACAGCTTTTGTTGTGACAGCTCGTCATGGCACAGATTAAACAAGGTAACGTTTCAATCCGTTTGAGGTTTGATCGATGTATTTTCGATTATTTATTACAGATCTTCTCACCTCGCTGTATGTAGGTCACCTGCCTAGGTCTGACGTCTTGTTCCGTTTCGAATAAAAAAAAAAAACGAAAGAATAACCTGGTAACATTCATCCAGGTAGCGGATTTCCGTTTCGTTAGCTTCTTACTCTCCGTCTTTGCCAGCAATTAGCTCGGCTTATTTTTTCATCAAACGAAATCGTTTGAATTTAAAAGGATGTGAATCCATCCTTGGGTGCAATTCCCTCCCAATTTAATAGCTGCTGTTGTGTTTGCTGTTATTTTGGTAAGTTTCGTCGTTTTTTCAACATTTAATGGTTTTCATATTTGCTCGCTATTTGCGGCTTGTTACTTTTACAATTCGTTTTTTCAACGTTAGATCTCTTCTTTCAAGGTAACTCCCAGACACAATGATTAGCTACTGATTTTTTAAAAGAGAAAAGGCCGGCGAGCCTTCTTCATAATGCGTCGGGATTTTTCAAGGAAAAAGCGGTAAGTTTCCCTTTGTGTTTTGGTTTTGCTCTGGTGGTGATAGGTCTAGACTAATCTAGAAACAAAGTCTAAGCCTATCTTTTGTTTCTTTCACAGCTCTCTGAGCGCTTTTTCCACGTGGTTCTCCACGTACCCGCTTTGATAGCGTCTACCACACCATTCGGCTTCTTCGAGGGTTACGTTTCTTCTCTTCGTTCACGTGCCGCCATTTTTTTGGCTGGATTCTTCAATTCCAAGATGTGTTTAGATTTTTAACTGCCTAATTTAATTTCTTAGCCTCTTTCTAAGAGAGCTTTAGGATGTGTTATTTTACTTAAACTCTTTTATTTGGCTGTATTGTCTCCGGATGCTCATGGGAGGATTTACTTTACCATCTACGCTTTGCATTCTTGCTTTAGAGCTTGATTTAACTATGGCACCTTTTCCTTTTCCCATGAGGCTTTGGTGATAGTTTACTTAATAACTTTACCTAGGACCTTCTAGTGTTTTCAGAGGCCTATATTTTCATATTGTAGCTTCCAAATTTCACCGTCCTTTTGACCAGACGTTAAACTGTGTCAGATTATTAAGTCAATGGTTGAATACTAGACTCTTAGTTGGATCATTGAGTTAATAACTTCATCTAGGACCTTTCTAGTGTTTTCATAGGTCTAGATCATTACTGTAACTTTCATTTTAACTTTCCATTGCAACTTAATTTGAATTTCATTCTAGTTTTGCATTGCAACTTATCCTAGTACTTTCTTTGTGGTTTAACTTTACCTAGGACCTTACTAGTGTTTTTCATAGGCCTAGATTTTTAATGTATCTTCCCTTTTAACTTAATTTGAATTTCAATGTAGTTTTCAATACAACTTAAACTAGAACTTTCTTTGGTTTCTCGGAGCCGTAAAAGCTTAACTTGATACGGACTCCTTTCATTTTGATATTGTATGATTAGGGTAAATCTGTATAAAAATTTGAGTAGAATAAGCTAACCTTAACTCAATATAAGTAGACCTAACACCTGATGTTTACACTTGTTTATTTAAATTTCAAATAGAAGCAAGACTTTGAGAAAAACTATCTTTTTATTTAATTCACTCCCTCCTTTGAGATTAAAAGGATAATCCTCCACTGAGGATCCGAGGTACTTTTTTATACATTTTCTTAATTTTTCTTTCAACTAGTGTCCTGGCGCTCGATATTTACTTTTCCCTTTTATAAATTTGGACACTAAGTAGTTATGACATTAAAACAACTTTTCTAAAAAAAAACATAATATATTTACAAAATTTATTTATAATCAATGGTCTTTCACTTCGATACCATTGGTTATAAATATTATAATATTACAACATACTTTTAATAAAAAACCTGGTTAGTGTGATTACTTCTAGTATGAAAATGAAATAAAACACAGTGTTAAGTAAAAAAATAATTGATTATGGTGACCGTTTTTTGAGTTACTTTTAATTAATGCCCTATTGCTGAGAACTTCTGGGTGGCAACAACATCATTGCTATCTGCGGTCGTGTCCAACTATATTCTGAAAAATAATGTGTAAATAAGTAAAATGTTCTGAACTTTTATAACATAGTAAATTAGGTAAGGTACTTAAAATTATAATAAGTAATAACCTTGTTGCATCATATTATATTATTATAACACAATACAGATCTTAATTATTTTGAACGCTCTTTATAGTGTTACCCCTGATTATGCCCTAAGCACTGAATACCTTTTTACATGACACAATTCAGCGTATGAATGAGTATATTCATTAAATGAGTATGTTCATTGGCTAAAAATGCCATTGGGTGTATTTTTCATCTGGACTATTCGGGCTAACATTCAAAATAGGCACCATGATCCATGGCTTAAGAGAGTACCCGAGTCACCTATATAAATTACAATATACAAATATAAATTATTATTATTTTCCAGGCTAGAGGACACGAAAATTGTTACCGAGGTGGAGTTCCAAAACTATAATTATAATTATGTATATAGGTTAATTAAAATTTTATCTATGTTTATATTAAAAATTGCAATTACAATAGGATCTTTTAATGCTAATAAAAGCATATCCCAAACAATTATTATACAAGTTAATTAAATAGAGCTTGGTCTACCTGACTCTACTAGATTTTGTTTAAAATGCACAGAAGAATCTACTTTCCAATGTGCAAGTTTCCCTTTCGAGCTCTGTTTTAAGAACAGAGATTTAAATTTAATAATGGAGTCATGCATTCACTGCTAATACTTTGCAATTCACATAAGCTATCTACTAAAAATAAGTTATTAAGTTAAAACACCCACATCTTCTCTTTTATAATATTATATTTATTAATTGTTTGTTTGTTTGTTTGTATGTTGAAAGCTGTCTCTAATACAGACATAGACAAAACTAAACTATAATTGTCTGTAGATACGTAACTTTCGAAAGGATGGAAGGATTTTAATGTGGTTTTTTTTATTAGAATATAGGCGGTTTGATCAATATCGGTTAGGTCGTTTGAGGGTTACCAGCTTCGAAAATAGGTGTCGCAATTACATAGGGGATTTTTAATAACTTTGTTTAAATTTAAACATTTTCTTATTTTCTTTTATTTTATCTTTGTCCTTATAACCTTTTCCTTACTAATCACACTAATATTACAAATGCGAAAGTTTGTGTTTATGTTGGTTCCTATTTCACGCTGTAACAACTGAAAGGAAATGGATGAAATTTGGAATCTACATAGCTTTCACCCTGAACTAACATATAGGATACACCTTGTATCTCAGAAAACAATCATTGTTCCCGTAGGGTGGTCAATGCAGATGAAGTTGAACGTTATAAATGCGTTTGTGCAGTGAAGCTAGTACCTGTGAAATGTGATCGGTGATCATATTTAATCACAAAGTAACAATGCAATCAAATCTTGGATGCCAATTTTAACCTACTTTTAATTACTGGATTGATTTGAAATTTAACATACTTTTACAGTCCTGATGACAAAATAAAATGGTACCATCAAGCTTGTATGATGATGGAGATGGAAGGTAGCTATAGGATTTTTTATAGTGAGTTTACTAACGGTGTTTGAAGTATAGTCTGGAATAATGCGTGTTATTTTTTTTAGTTTTACTTATGAGTTACTTTACTTTGAAAATTATTTCCCAAGCCCTAATAGTGACATAACTAATAATTAGTATTCAAGTTGGTAGGTATAGGTACTCATAATAGTCTATTACATATATATATATATATATATATATATATATATATATAATAAGTTTAATTGCCACATTTATGACGGAGCATCACTTGAGAACGGCTCGAGCGAGTTGGCTGTTTTTTCGTTGTTTTCTTAATTGTCAGGACAAGGTTTGTATGAAACAAAACATCGCCCGAGTGATACCAAGCACGACTAGCTAGTAAATGATAAATATTACTTACCTTAATTTTATTTACATGGGTAATTCGTCATAATTGTGCGGCTGGAGGTCTAATTCGAATTCGGTTCATAAACGGTGTGCTATCTCCTTACACCTCTGTATATTATGTCGAAACTCTTCATCCTGAAGCTCGAAGGGGTTGCGAGCATCCCTTATAGCCCTACACAGCAGTTTATTCTTTCTTTTTGGCTTGAAGCGGGAGGCGACAAAGACACACTTGACTTTCTACAAATAATGATTACCAATTGTAATACTTAGTCGGTTCTAAGTTCTCTCACTGAGATTTATTACAATTTAAAAAATAAATAAAAGAGGTTCACAAACCTGTAGCACATCAATCAAAACCTCATTTTATCTAGAATAAAAAGAAGCTTAATTTGTATTCTTTGCTAATGCACTAATTTGATGAACGAGCTTTGAGCATTTCATTCGGGGCAGGAAAGCATGGTTGAAATCACGCACGACGACTGTTACGGACGGCTTATAATTACTATGTATGTTACGGACGGCTTATAATTATTATGTAAATAAAGGTTTTTTAGTTTTAAGTTGAATACTTAGGCTAAGAAATATTTGTAAGTAGAGTTAAGATCTTAGACTTAAGTTAGATTTAAGTTAATAAATGTTATTTATGTTTGTGTTTTTATTAAGTATATAAGAGTGCTTTGAGCAACCGGCCGCACGACCGTCGAGCCCGATCCCAAGAGCCAATGTAAACATTGGCGCGGCGTGCGGCGGGTTTTGTTCTAAAGTCCCTATTTATAGTTCGGGGTGGGGAGTGTGGCTGAAGTATAAATAGTTTACGACGCAATTTGCTGCCACACTCACACCCGACCCGCTACAGCGTCCGCACGTGTGTCGGGCTGTAGCGCGGATGATCTATATTATTTTTTTAAGGTAGTTTTAATGTAGATTTAAGAACCTAGATGCAATAAGCAATTTAAAGTAAGAAAGTGGGCGTTGCCCGACTAAATGGAAGGGATATAGAATTGTATAAAATGCGGCACTCGAGCGGTCAAAGGCGGAGAGGATAGGCTGCAGTGACCCAAGGTGGACGTTCAATTTGTAATTAAATTAAATTCGTTAAATCAAATAGCCGACCATCTGGCTGCCACCTCTGACGTAGGGACGTGTTGTTTTGCGGAACTGCGGAAAAACACAGGTGAGTCACCAACATCTGGCTCCCCTACGTCACACGCTCGGACCGATCAAAAGCGGAATTTCCCGCCGCCGGCCGGTAACTTTCCTTCCAGTACCTAGTCTCGGCCTCTCGCTTGCGGGGGGAGCCTTGGGACGGGGGAAAAGGGAGGGGAGTCGTGAGGCCGCGATGCGTTATGGTCGCGTGAGTCACTGCCCCATCTTATGTCATCCTTTGTATAATTTGGGTGGGTAGATTATTTTTTCCGCAATAACATCTACCCCCAAATTTGCATCGTGTCTCTCCCACCTTGTGCGAGTCCGCAAAGGTGGGGTAATTTGTTAAAAGCCCTTTTTAGGGCTACCGCCCAACATGCAGCCTGGATCCCGGAGTGATCCAACGGCGCGTAGGCAGACGCGCCCGTGGATCTTCCGCAACACCCGACGGATCCCGATCTCTACTGAGGACCACACCCATGTCGTGCGCGCGATCAACCTGCTGCGAGCGGCCGGTCAGGCAACACCGCCGACGACCGCTCCGAACACCCCGCCACCGGACGGCCAAGCTATCGCCGAGCTGGCCGTGCAGATGGCTGCCGGCGTGCCGCCTCAGCGCGACCCCCGCCTTGACCCAGGACGACCCCGGCGGATCCGGTCCCCGAGCCACTCCTGCGACCTGGAGTTCGCCAACTCCCCGGGCACTCAGCTCACGCTGAGCGAGATGCTCGCGGACGGCGAAACTGCTCCGCCTGTGTTGCGTGCCGCGTTCGCGCGGATCACCGCCGCTCGCGCCGCAGCCACTGCTGCTGCTGCCGCCGCCGCCCCACCACCGGCCCCCTCTGCCTCCCAACCGCGAGAGCAGCGCCCACAGACGGCGCGCACCTCGCTCGCACTGCCCAGCAGCCTCCCGCGCCGCGGCGCTGTGCCCCGCGTGATGCCCGCAAATGCGGAGCTCCGCGATAACCCAGAGGACGAGCCGCCGCCCCTCGCACCCGTGCGAGCTGTCGCCGCTGCCGCCTCTACCAGCCGTGCCTCAACAACCGCCACGCCAGCGCGCGTGGCCCGGACCACCCCCGCGAGCGCGCATGCGCCCGCGACCTCACCACCTTTCCGCGCAAGGCCTACCACCGCGCCTGTGCGCGTAAGCGCGGCGCCGCAACAGCCGAAGGCCGTCGCGCGGCCGCGAGCCGCGCCTCAAACCCCAAAGCCGCCTGCCGCTACCGCTGCGTCCTCCACCGCAGCGACGCCGAGCAAGAAGCGGGTTGCGAAAACCCCTCCTGCGACGCTACAGCAACCGCGCTCACTGCCCCGGCTCGACCTGTGTCCGATGGACACAACCGGGCCGTCACCACCAGGTGCCCAACAGCTTCCACAGCTGCGCTCTCCATCGCCACCACTCTCTTTCGCCGCAGCAGCCGCCTCTCCGCCATCTCCTTCCGCAACTAACGGTCAAGGACCGGCGACAGCAGCGCAGGCGCCCGCGAAGAAGATTCGCTACCCGCCGCTGGTTGTCCAGCGGATCACACACTGGGGTAAGCACTTCCGGGCCCTAAAGGGACTTCTGGGACGCGCCCCTAATGCCCGCCCGTTCAGAACCGGGATCCGTTTTTCCCCGACAGGTGAGCAGGAGTTCCGAGTGGTACAGCGGTACCTCTCCGACCTGGAGAAGGAGGACTCTAGCTTGGAGTGGTACTCCTACTCCCTGCCCGTCGAGCGCAACCAAAAGGTGGCCATTAGGGGTCTCCCCGTGGACACCAGCCCCGACGACATCACCGACGACCTCACTTCCCAAGGCTTCGACGTGGAATACGTCAGGCCCATCAGAGTCCGCAGCGGCAGACCCGGGTGTATTTTTTACGCCCAGGTCACCAAAAATGCGGCCATTTTCCGCGTCACGGAGATCCTCTGCATGCCAGGGATCATCGTGGAGCCTTGGAGAGGTAAGCGAGGCATCGCGCAATGCCACCGCTGCCAAAGTTTCGCCCACTCCTCTCACCACTGCCACCGCCCCCGTCCCATAGCCTTGAAGTGTAGGGTGAGAGGTATAATGACAACTCAAGAGTCTGGAGAAATACTGTTCTTTATTGGTAAATTGTA